>JADQWA010000118.1:67581-515629 GCA_018344505.1 Nebria ingens riversi | reverse complement strand
TTTTATTATATATTTAGATAGATATATAAATATGAAATAAAAATATTATCTTCACTATATTTAAAATTATGTTTAAAGTTTAAACAATTAGAGCTTTTCAACGCTATTTAATTTCAACATATTTTTATTCCAGTCCAATCCGAAAAGATATTAAAAAATTTAAATTCCAAGATAATATTTTGATTCATTGCGTATTAGAAGTTATTATATATACATTAGAAATAAGAAAGTAAAAAAATATTAACGATTAACTATTATTGGGACTTGAAGACATAAAATCTTGTGTCTACGATAAAAGTATTTAGGGTTAGATACGTTAATAGGGAAACGCTTTACAATATAACTAGTATTAGTTATGGATAATTAAAAATTGATGAAGATTGTGCGAGTCAAAAGGTCACAAGTATGTACAAAGTAGAAGATGACATGGCACCTGGTGCACACAGGTAAGAGAAGGAGGAAGAAGCAACTAACGGATAAAACAGCCGTGGGCAAGTATCATTTCGCTTCCTGTTGACCGGCCCCCGTCATCGGTTCGGATCTTACTTAGAGCACTAATATCTTCTTGGAATTTGAAGAAATATTTAAACTATTCAAATAATTCTAATACCTATATAGTTATGTGGGTTAATTTGATAAATATAAAATATATAAGCTTTGAAATGTAATCGTTATATATGTATGTATGGTATACGTCTGGTTTGCTTAAGCAATCAAAATACACACATATTTAATGTATGTATATGTATATAACTATAATGTGCAGATTGTATAAGAAGGAAAATGTTATTCGTGCATACACTATTACCGGATGCATGAAGTTACGTAATGGTGAAGTGTTTGTTGCTGAGAGATGCATGTTTCACAATATTCATATACCTTCTATGGGTGCCTACTATTAATCTGCGCTAACGAAAGAAATCGTGTAAAAATCATCGAGATTTATTTCATAATATGAAGGAACTGTGTACCTCCACATAACTTCCCACACAAAGCCATGGACGAGGAACTGGATACAGCTCCCACTATACAGCAATGTACTCTGGTGAATTATCTTTCAAAATAATCATAATCATGTCACAATTAATTAATTTTAGATGATCATTTAAAGTTATTCATTTCCTAAGTGTTTGCAGGTGAATAACCTTTTATTTAAAGAAAAACGCATGTTTATACAATTTATCACTAGTATCATAAGTAATTATTTATAATCATTTATAATCATTTAATTTAATCATTTTGTGTCACAAATTCAATTTTCTGCCAATAACTTAATTTGCGAATACAAATGTCATAGCATGTGTAAAGGAGTAAAAATAGCAAGTACGGTACTGTTTGGTCACGGTACCATATCCAGTAAGGTGGATCACAGGTAGCGTTTAACGGGGCAACAGCGGCCCACGGGCCTGGCGTAACTGTGTATCCGTTCTATACACGCCTTCCACAAACATTCGTTCTACTCGGGCCTGTTATACAGGACTGTACACAAATAAAAATAAATACGAATTTTGGTATTTAAAAAAAAAAAAAAAACACTTAATTTTCTTTAATTTAATTATTATAGAATTTATTTACAACAACTTGAATTATTAGTACAAATTGTTATTGTGATGACATAGGTACTTATACAAATTTGTTTGTATACCTATACGACAAATGCATTTCGCTACAAACAGTTTTTGATAAAAGGTCGCAAACAAACAAACAATATATAGTAGGTACATACATTTGACTAAATACCTAAGTACAATACTGTATAATTCGCCGTCGGCTACTGATGAAACGGCTACACTAGTCGCTTTATATCCGCGATTCCAAAAATGATTTGTTTTTGCATGACAACAATTTACGAAGGCAGCGATTACCGGTAAAGGTGTGTACATTGCATGATCAATAAAATATTTTGTACACAAAGACGATATAAATTGATTGGTGTGCTCGGTTCGTTTACAATTCACCTAGCAACTTTCTTACATGCACTGACATTTCATATATGTATATATGTATATACACAAGTTGTGCCTGAGATATTACTGAGATATACTATACAAATCAATAACATTATACATTCAGAGGGTGTATTAAAATAGCTTACGATAGTTTCACATAGCCCTCTAGGACACGCAATAAATAAACAATTGAAAATGCGTGTATGAAACATCTCCCATGACCTTGCCACACGATTGTAGGTATATATGTAGCATATGCATAAATATATGCACACACACACGCACACATACATAGACAGAATAACAATAGTATAATATAAGAATTGATCGCAAGGTGATTCACAAGGAAGAATGTAATTAGATGTTATTCCGGTCCCATAACTTGTTACGTACCGGAAGTCGAGACACGGTGAATAAGTACAACACCGGATATGAATTTATTTACGTTTGTTGTTTCCTTTAGATGATGTTGCACTTGTATATATGTATGTATCTATAGGCACTTATAATTTTAAACAGTGTACAGATTTAATAAATGTTGTTGACAAATAAAAAAAAGCAGATTATAATAAAATATATGTTCGGCAAATGATTTGAGTATAAATAATATTTGAATAAATTTGCTGTCAAGTGCTACTTTTTATCAGAAAAGGGAGACTTTTAAATAAGAAAACGATACGCATTGCTGGTTGAATTTCATTCCTCGTTCGCGTCATCCGGTTCCAGTTGACTTCCGTTTTGCTCGGGGCTTGTGTGTATTTGTGTGGGTGGTGATGTATACATTTTAACCGTATCAAGTATAAAACAGACCTTTGGGGAATGTGCCACTAAGGTTTATACTCGCATGTTGTGTACCGGAAGAAAAACACGGCAACCATCAAGGCCTTCCGCCGTTCTTGCCGGAAATAGAACGACGGTCCTGCGCCCGACCTCCGGGCAACTTCCGCTAGTGTTGACGTCAATGGTTCAACAGCAATGGCGGCTGTGCCAATATATTAGCTGAATCTGGCGCTTGTTACCAGAAAACAATCAATAGTGACCGGACATAGATGTAGACAGCCACCTAACCATCAGATATCTCTCAATCAACATTGACACAAAATAAAGAATTGATTTGCTACATGTTGTAAATATGATACAACAAAACCATTTTTTTTTTTTTAATTTCGTAACTGTGTTTACGGAAAATTAAGTTTGTTATTTTAATAAGTATATTGAAATTGTGTAAGAAATGAAACAATAGTCAATAAAAAATATATATATATTTTTAATTAAGAAACAAAACAATTCCGTTCTATAATACAATGGAAATCCATATATACATATATATATATATATATATATATATAGCTACGATAGACGCGCAAATAAACGCACATTTGTAGAAACGAATGTGCGGGAGAAATTTAATTACGCCATTTACCTGCATCAGGTTGAACAATATTGAATATCCTATGATATAATACACATAGGTATTACGTAACGCACTTATAACGTAATAAACGCAACGAGTACAAGAGAGAGAGAGACAGATTATGTTGCGTAAAAATATCTAGTCTGCCTTTTACTTCCCGTTTACCGCATATGTATTCCAACACTGATTCAAAATTGACCGGGCCGTTAATTTGTGTAACAACAACGGCGAACGGAACAAAAATTTCAATTGATATGTCTAATGTTATTTATACGTAGGTATAGGTAATTGATTTCATATACAGGATACAAACATATAAATTATTTAACAATTAATATTGCATTTTGAAATAAATGGTGCATGGAAATTCCATCAACAATATTAATTTTATTAAACTGTATTTTCTGATACCTATAATGGAAATTATGTAACAAATTGTGAAAATTTATTATTTTAAAAATACTATATACGTATATTGCTATACAATGGCGATACTGATAAGTACGTAACAAGAAATAAAAAATGGCGACGTATGGTATTTTAAATAAAATTTGTTTATAGGTATATAATATCGATGGAAAAGCAACGTGGAAAGGACTAATAGTTGTAATTATGAAAGGCTATGTAATTAACCGAATATAACGTCGATTAGTGCGCCAGAAATATATTAGCTGTATAAAATATGTACAGTTGTACAGCGAATTAGTGTCCTAATGACTTTTGTTAGCACGTGAGTTAATATTTACACGAATAGAATAATTAAATAATAAAATATATGTTATGGTTTTATTTCGCTGTCCCATTTAAGGTGGCAGTTAATTACGATAGTTAAGTGGGTAGATCAGGAAATGGTGCAATATCATATTTCACCAAACATATATCTGACCGAGTTATGTTAATGTTTCCGCGTGTATTGCTCGAAAACGCAACAAATAAGATGGATTACTTGGCTTATATATGTATACTATACATACGTCATTGATTCTAAAGTAAAACTGATAAATAAAATAAATATATAGGTACCAAAATATTGTTTTATTTTTGCTTCTTAACTAGAAATAATAATGTCAGCAATGTTATTCATATAAATATGCGAATCATTAATAACTGAGAAAGCAAAAAGATGAATAATATTTATTTCCTTATACATAGTACCTACAAATATCTGGTGGTTGACTTCCGTTCTACATTCTCAAATGATGACTTAATTAAATTTGATATCTAAAAACCTAACATTATTTTCTCGTCTCGGTAATTTCCCTATTATATTTTTGCGAATATCCTCATTCAAAATGTTTATATTTATTTCTTCGTATGTATGTATGTATGTACATATGTTTTGTGCCTATATTCTGAGCTATAAAATTACATGACCTTCTAAATTTAACTTTGATTCAATTATCTTGTTTTAAAAAAATAGATTCTTTGAAAGATAACGTTTTTTTTTCAAATATATATATATATATATATATTATAATAAATATATATATATATATATATATATATATATATATAAATTTAAAATATCTTCAGTGACTTACACTCAACTGTCTTATACGTAGATAGTAAAATTACTGGGCAACAAGTAATACTTTCGGTAAAAAAAAAATATTTCATATATTTGTGTATTCAACGGTTTTGGAGCAAATAGTCGATATAAATTCGAAATAGCTAATAAACCGTGTAAAATAGTAAGTATTACAATCGTAGTTCATGAAAAAAGAAGTAGGTACATTCTAATTCGCTTTATCTTGTAATATAAATTAGTCAAACCACACACACACGCACACTATCCGCGATACAATTTTAGTTAGTCTGTCTGCCTATAGGTTCGCAACAGTCATATCATAATAATAATAATATATTAATATAAGTGATTGAAACGAATTGAGCTAATAGTTGTACGCCCCATGACCTCTCCACTCTCTGGATACATGGATGGTTCTTCATTGGTGGCAGGCAGCCCACGCCCGGATGTTAATTCAAGAAAATTGATGACGTCAACCATACCACTTTATATTGCTGTGACTACTTGATCTCACACTAGCCTGCTTCTATTATATGCAGGTTCTTCTAAATTGTGTTGGTGTTTCTATATACTATTTATTTATAGTTCAACATTGCATACACACATACATACATACATGAAGATGACCTAAATTAACACATCATGATATTATTGTCTTATTCACTTTCTTCGTTCCACTATCTAATACTGTAGCTCCACTTAATTATACTAATAGTAGTATATACTATATACACATACATAGACAAAACAGATTAAATAACTACAAAAAAAGTGTAGAATTTTGGTTCAATTTGTTAAAATAGCAAACATTATAATTAATAGTTTCGTCTCCGACATCAAAAAATAAATCAAAGATAGTGTACATACATACATACATACTACCACACGGTATCAAACATAAACAAAAGCACGTGTTTTACGTGTACTAGATAATTCTCAAGTAAATAAAATCCTCAGTAAAGAATAAATAGAATGTTTACTCAAAGTATTTTCCTTGTTTCAACATTAGATTATAAGTTTCAGAATATTTTTCCCTCTGTTTCTTTTACTGACGACATCGAAACAAACATATGTCGGCACGTGATGTGTGTGGTGATATGCAGCTTAGTAACTTACGTGTTCACTTTCTTGTGCAGGGCCGTAATTAGGCATTTCATAACTAAAGGCAAAGATAAGTCTTTATGACCTGTTTGGCAGCTTACACTACATTACAAATGCCTTGATCGTTGTTGCACCCTAATTACGGTACTGTTCTTGCGTTCAAATTAAACATTATGTAATTATCACTGCCTACTTGATTAGCTTACATTAGACATGTGTGACGTTACGGTTTGTGTACGCCCCATTTAAAAAAAAATACACAAGTAAACACGTGTGTGTGTGTGTGTGTCATTGTATAATAAATAATAATGTTTCAGATGGATTATTAAAGGTTTCCAAAGCATTAAGATGGGAATCCTTAAAAGAGGATAAATCTGTGATTGGGTTAAGTTAGATTAATTTCCTAAGTATTAGTGCTTCATTTGAAAATAAAGATGAATTTGGCTATGCTAAAGATCATTGAATATATGTAGGTAGGTATATAAATTTTTTTTATAAGTGTCTAATTTGCACCATATTTCGTAGTTTATGCGAAATTTAAATTCTAGCCAAACAAATTTTCTATTAATATGAAATCATGCAAAAAACGGTGCAACCGCGATAAAGTAGTAGACAAAGTATGAATTCTCAGTGTTTTTTTTTTTTTATCAAAATACGGTGATAATAATGTAGTAGCTACCTATAGTTAAATTTTTTTTATTAAATGAATATCCAAGTAACAATGTTAAAGCAGCGTGAAATTTGTTTTCATTTCGTACAGTTATAAAGAATAATTTTCGAAAGCGTTTTCCCTGTCACAAAACAATTAACATTCACCTTGTGCAAGAAATACAATAGTTTACTGCTTTCTTCTGTTGATCAAACACTACCAAGGTTAAAAACAATATAAACAAAACATTTTCTGCGGTAGTTAGATACTTTTGGTGCTCGGACATCGCCAATCAAATACACTTTCGTTCCATATTATATATTTCTATGCTCTAAATAATCCCTAAATGAAAAAGTTTATATCTTTTCCCTATAAAAACTATATATGTATATGTACCTACGTCGAACTACTTCTAATTCGTCGTAAATTATTTACCTATAACGCTATATGAATCATTTTATTTATAATATTTGTAGCCAAGCTAAAAATTGCAGATATTTTCTTTTTAGATTCCAGAAAGTGCCCTAACGTATAGTACAAACAAACCGGAGGAGGAAACCAGATACGGTTACAGTAGATCCGTTACGTTTACCCGAAGAACTGCAACATCCCGTTAAATATACACTTGCACACATACGCGGCAAACATTCGTCCGGTGAAAAGTATCTCTCTCTCTCTCTCTCTATGTGTGTGTGTGTGTGTGTGTGTGTGTATATATATATATATGTATATACGGTTATTGCGCTTCCTGGAACACGATTCAGGTTAACTTAACCAATGCAAACTTGCATGGGTGCATGCATATACACACACACACACACACATAAATACATCCTAAGTATATGCATCGATTGCTAAAGGTTGAAAAAAATATACTGACTGAATAACTATTTATTACCCTTTTCTCAATTAAATAACATGTGTATCTAAAAAAAAGTTTTTTTTTTCGTGATTACCATCGTGGAAAATAAGTTCTATTACATTTGAAATCTATTTTAAATTTTGAGTGCCATTACTAACTGAGCAAATTCAACGGGTTATTTATTTAAAATTAAAAGCAGGATATGTAATTTGAGTACGATATAGAAAAACAACTAACAAAACAGAGAGCGGAACTTCAGTTCCGGTCCATTTACAATTTCTGTTAAACTTTATGTTTTGCTACGAATGCAATCAACAGTTTACACTTTTTAATACTTTTCACTCGCTTCAGAATCAGATGAAAATAAAACGACACACGAGTAAGTTGAACCGTTTTATTTTATCTCAATAACAAAAATGTCAATATTATTATATTTCCGTGCAACTAATAACTTTATAACATGCGTTATTTATATGCGATTGCAGCTAAAATGAATTATTATTACTATTTTATAGTGTATGCTAATACTTTTTTATTGCAGTTAATAAATAAATAACTGTAGTATCTGTGTAGATATAGGAAGGGTATATATAAATATACTTGAGGTTTGCAGAATTTAATAATAGAAAGTATATTATATATTATTTATAGATAAAACTATTTATTATTTAATACCTAATAATGTGAATTATTGACTTATGTAGAAAACAACTTTTTCTACTCGATGCTATTTAGTGCGGGTGATTCGGTTCCGGTTGTGTTCGGTACCGTGTGTTGGTTATGTATGACAGTGAAAAGACACCGGATATACGCCAAGAAATGGTCCGAATCGTTCGTTCCGGTTGTTTCTGTGGTAGCCTGCTTTGTTTTACAAACGCACGAAGCGACTTAAATACGCTGCTTCACTGATCAAATCGTTTACAGTAAATCCAAATTTTAATACCTATTTAAAATTAAATATTTCATACGTACGCACAACGTGTGGTAAGAAGATAAAAAAAAAAGAAAGAAAAAGTGGAGGCACGAGACTGGCATGGTGCCATAATTCGGGATTTCCAATAAAATAAAAATTCCCATCGGAATATCCGATGACATAGGCCAGAATCAAATGACACAAGAAAACATTTGAACTGACAAACGAAGGTAGCACCCATCTTAACAGACAATAACAATAAGCATCGTTGTGAAGGGTTGGAGGGTGGGAGGGAGGAAGGACTGAGGGCGGACAGTCTTGTATAACTTTCTTGCAAGACGTCCCGAGATTCCATTGTAAGACCCGTGGGAACGTATACCTCCCAATCCAAGAACACCTTCCGTTTTTCTTACCTAAGGTATGCAGACATTCGGTTCTTAGGGCTTTTGTATGACGCAACGGACTTCCTAGTTCTTTTATTTGAGATGGCAGCAGCGGTGGCGCTGATGCGTATAAATATTGGATAAGATATTAACAGTGCATTGTTGTGCAAGGGTATATGTCTTCAAGGTCTTATGTTTGTGTGCCTATATGTATGTCAGAAGTTTCTTCAGTTTAGATTTAAGATTTATTGAAAGAAAATCGTGGGAATGTTCGTTATTTAAGCTTTCGTTTTTGATTGTACCTAATACCAAATCAAAAATTGACCCAATATTATTGATCGGTTCATACAAAAATAAAAAAACAGTCTTTGTGATATACTATGTGCTTTTATTTTTATCTCGACATATCGTGCATTTGCGTTTGTTTTATCGACCTCAAATGTGATTCCTTTGTTGGACAAGAGGGCTGTACACATACAGCCCTCTTCAACTGTAATGACATCTTTGTGAGTCAGCCTCGAAGGGGTGGATTACGAATTACAATTGCCAATATAAAGGTACCTGTGATGACGTATTTGTTTTTTAACAAAGCGTACCGATTCATCTGATGTGCTGTGGTCGAGTAATACATTAAGGCAATCAAATCTTGTGTCGCCTATTCATATCATAATTATTTCATTTACCTACGTAAAAGGAAATTCCTATCTGGATTCTAAGAATTTTAAATTTATAAAAGATACTTAAGATAAAAAATAAAATAAAAAAGGAAGTGTGTTGTTGACAATAACAAATATTCTGTCGCAAGAGTGTCCCAATCAAAAGATTTCAAAAGATATTTTTTCTTTGTTCAAACACAAAAAAACGATTTGCTTGTGTTACAATGACACACTTTGATATTTAATCACATCATTTTTAATATTAATTTCGCAAGTTCTAACGCCAGAGAAACCGACAATTTTCGTCTTACGACATTAGTTTAACGGATATTAAAACATTGAGTTTATTTTATAGCGGATACCTATCCACTAAACCTATTAATATAAAACTTTTTTTTTTTTTAAATTAAATGATAATCAACCTACATATATCTATATATATATATGTGATATTTTATCAGCAATTATACCTTAAATAAACAATGATGTGTGTTTATAAGTATACGAGATAAACTAGTGACAATATAAATTGTGTAACGTACTGATTTAAAAAAATAAAATTCAGGTTGTTTTACTGGAATTATTACAAAATAATGTATACGTTGAAAAATGCTGGTACTTTTTTATTATAAATGAAAAATCAATAGGTATATAAATGTTTTTTATTATATACTTAGTGGTATTATAAGTTATTATTACCCCTCCCCTCCCCTCCACCCCTCACTCTCTTTCAATAGGTATATATTTTTTAAATGAATGACCTATAGCGACCTGGAAGCGTTAATGCTTGCACCAATGCTTGTTGTAAAATTGTAATCAAATATCATGAATTATAAATGAAAGGTTATTTCCATTTCATAATATATTTATGTAACATGCGTTATCCTTTCTTTTTATAAGTCTGTCTTTCTTGCACTGTCTACATGTTAGAACACGTTTTTTTTTTTGCCCATTGCCAGATGGGCCATATCCCATATGTATATAAACCTGTAGGATAACCCATAAACGTCTGTGTATGAAACCAAACCGAATTTGTTGAAGAAAATAAAACATAATTCATCCTTTGGTAACAAAAAAGGGTTGGGAAAATATATTTTGCAAGCTCAGAATACCGTTTATTGTGTAAAACACCAAAAGATGGTGCAACTGAAGAAGAAGAAGAAGAAGAAAAAAAATCAGATGAATCCAATGTGAAATAACAGAGTGTACTGCACTGCAGATCTGCAGCAGTTTGTCCTAAATAAACACAAAGACTAAATAAAAAAAATTAAAAAAATCACCAGTCATCCAGGACCGGTTATGAACCCTTAGCAATGACAACCGTGCGTGCATGCAACCAAAGCTACCAATACAGTAATAATATAGACACCGTATTATATACATACATGCATGCATACGAAGAAACACGTCGCACATGTGTTGCGTATATGTGATGTAGTTTACATGCTTGTAATGTGACACCTTAGTGCACCAGTTGCGGCTGCGAGTCTATAGAAAACTCTCGTGTCGTTGGCAGTTCCCCCCCCCCCCCTTTCCCACACCGCCCACGCTGCACTCTAACCACGAAATTAGAGATAGGAAAACTATTTGAATTTTTTCCTTGTTAATCGTATCAGGTTTCTTTACCTACATACATACATATATCTATAGTTATATGTGCATACATACATACCTAAATGTTTTGCAATGTGTACCGCAATGAATAGCTAGTCGCATCTTCAATATCTACTAATTATTTTGAAACTAGAACAAATAATCACAACGTATCCCGATTTCGTTATTTTACGTCTTATTCTTTTGTATAAGAAAATAAACAATTATTTATTTGATTTAATGCAAATTTATATTAGGTATTAAAAAAAATATATAATAGCCATCATATTATTACAATTGCTCGAGAAAAACAATAAAATGAAACATTATTATATAAATAAATTCAAATGCAATTCAAATTGTTTTATAAGTTGTTTTTCTTTATTTTTGTTACACCTTGCATTCATTTTCCTATCAAGCTATTCACAAATAATACTTGGCAATGAAATTAATATATGTATTTAATTAAAAATAAATACTACAATTTCATAGCGTTTGTTTTTCACATATGTGCATACGTACATACATACAAAAGTACCCTTGAATTTCTTTTATAGTGAATAGTGAATATTAAAGTTAATGTTTTTTTACTTCATTATATCATAAAAATTATTTCATCCATTACAAAAATATAGAATTCATTAGCATACATATTTTAAACATTAATATTTGTAAAACCTTAGAGACATGAATTACGAAATGTAATAATCTGAAACTATTCTACTTATTTTAAATAAAATCTACTACCTAATTAAAGTTTCCATCTAGCAAACAAAAAATAACCATATGCTGATGTTGAGACTTTATGGTTGAGTAGAAGCATTTTAAGAATTTGAAAACAACCCAGTGTATGCCAGTGTTTTTGACGGTAATCCGACCCTTGATGACCCGAGACATACACACACACACACAGGCACACATGTATGCATCTACATTTAGTAGAGTAACATAAACACGACGAGTGTTATTAAAACCACATGTGGAACGCTACGCAACATACATAAGAGATGCATTAATATGAAACATGCCTTTTAGACGGATTATGATGATGCTTCTCTGTATCGGGGTGCAACGGAACAGAGAAACAAGTTCATCAGAGTAAGTAGTGTCCAGAAACAAAAGCGAAACAGAAGAACAATGCTTATATGTATGTATGTATATGTGTTGCTATATTTACTGTGAAATTTCTATAAAAATGAATCATTGTTGAGTACCTACTCTTCACTCTGTCTGTCATTGTATGATTTTTCTACAAGAGAGCTTCGCTTTTTGTTTGGGTTTACTTATTTTGCGTCATTATTATAATTTTTTTTTTCCACTCAAATTCTAGAATAAGCATAGTTTTGCAGTATCTTTTTTGTATCCGTTGAATAAAAGAAACATTATTGTAATGACACATAAGCGTCATTAATATCGAAATAAGGGACAAACCAAATTTTTTTCAATTTATTTCAATTTCTATTTTATTGGTTATATACCTTAAATGCGGTTGGTTTTTGAGGGGGTGCGACTACCACTAAGTCACACATTAGTTCTGCACAACTTGTCACCGAAAGGCGGAGCGCCTTTTAACTGAGGGTTGGAATGTATGTGAATGTTCAGAAAGAAGAAAAACTGAAATTCAAAATCTTTGTCGGTTCGATGTTTTCTAAAAATTATCGTATCCGGTAGTAGGTAACTACTACCGGATACGATACCGGAAGCCGGAAATGAATCATTCATTAGAATATTAATCACAGATAAACTATAGTTAATAACAAAAATGAATCAGTGTCTAAATGAAATTACATTTTCACTTTGAACTGAAAAGTAAACCAAGTAGCGTAAGGACGATTTAAAATTAAGATAAGTAGTTGAAAATATGACAAATTGAATTTATCATGAAAGATACACAATTAAGATAGGTATGTAGGTATGACTAAAGATATCATCACTCAATTATCGAACGAGTGTTTTGTTTCAAATGATAAATATCATAACAGGATGTTTGCTGATATTATAAGGTGCACCTGTGTTTTATTTCATGTAAATCGCAGTCATTTACAATTACATTTTATAGTCGTGTGTATGTATGTACGTACAACGGAAAAAGCTTTAACCCTTTATTGCTAGATTATTTCAATTGTGTTAAACGTAAAAAAATAATATTTTTTTTTGGAAAATTAATGCCTAATATCGATTTTTCTCGGTATTTTAAATATGGAAAATAAAATTACATCGCAATCGAAGACATCATATTTATCTGCTTCAGAAGATGTTTTTCTAGACTCTCTTAATTGTTTAAACAATAAAAACTGGGTGCAGATATAAAATTGCCCTTTTCAGAGCATCAAGGGTAGATGTTTGTTAATATGAAAATAAATTTTCAGCGAAATCGATTGAACCATGTGAGAGCTACAGCCCTGCATGTGTACGTTGATAGCGAAAAGCGTAAAAGTGGCAAGGGAAGAAAATCGTAATTTGGACAGAAATTATTAAGACCAAAATATGTTTATACCATAATTCGAAAGTGCTGAATTCAAATTTGCCATCAGAAATGCTGAAAAATGTCTAGTTTCGGAGTTATTGACTGAAATAGTTGGATAAAAATAGTTACTAATTGCGATGATTACAATACTTAGTTATTACTTCGTATAAGAAAGTAAAAAATTCCTAATAACCAATCCTAGTCTCTCCTATATTTAATGCTTATTGTTTGAGCAAAACATTTTTATTAATGAAATAAATAACATTTAGCACGTGTTTTATTAGAAAACAAACGGGTACTTGACTACAAAGAAATATCCGCATAGGTATTCTTCAATCACAGTTACATTAATGTAAGCGATGGTAGCTAAAAAAGACCTTCGGCTTACAAACTAATCATCATCTAATCAAGCATACAAACACTTCCGTCCTTCGCAAAAATGTTCAAAATGATGCTGTGTTTAAGTTAGAATAATCATTTCACACATAAAACGTGCTAAAATGCTGAAGCACATAATAATTAAAACTATTAAAAAAGGTGGCCCTGACATTTCATTTCCTGGATTCGAAATCAAATTATCAACCCAATGAATTAAGAAATAGATAATTATAATTTCACTAACGAGCACTTCTTATAGGTGTATTGCTGATTTATTTATTTTTTTCAATCGCTTTTTATTTGCTGTTTCTTCATATATTGCATTGGTTTTCAATAATAGGTAATTGAATTATAAAAATAAAATATGCAATTACATAGATGATTAATAAAAAAATGCACCATGTCCCATAGATAGGGGAGATGATATCAAAATGTGGCAACAGCGCACATAGCAACTGCCAACGAACGCAAATGCAAAGAATTCCCCCTAGTCCCATCCATTTCACGCACTGATTTATAAACCCCTCTGGTTTTTATGCCGTAATTTAAATTGATTTTCAAACAAAGTTATTGACTATACAGAGCCTACTGCGCATACACCATATTTTTGAACAACAAAACAAAAACATATTTTTTTTATTTAACAGGAAATTAAACTTCAATGATTCGGATAAGACAGACATTAATCATCATGTAGTATAAACAAATAATACATTAGTTTCTTCAACTAATAAACATTTTTGATTCAAATCCATCTACATAAGAAGCATTTGAGATAAAACCTTGTATGTAGTACGTTCGCAGATTGCAGGGCCGTTATTATCGAATTAGCAGTAATAAAAAATGTGAAACGGAAAAAGGAGGTTGTATTCACGAGCACTGATTATTTTACAAAAGGCCATCAGTCATCATGGCTTTTATTATACGTATATAACCAACCGAAGTAGTTGTAGGAGAATGGCCGTTGCTTTTGAAGATCGGCATTGAAATGGTGTAGGTTGGACGCGCGTATACATTAAACCGGATGTTGTTCATTTTACGGAAGTTTACATCGATGATTAACAACAGATAATCTTTATTTAGGCGAAATATTATTTGTGGATGCTATTTTTAAGAAATATAATATCATATATCGAATAATAATTTTCTGTATTTGTATAAAATACAGATAAACGTTTCGACTATAGTTCAAAAATATCCGGTCTTGTAACTAATATTTATTTGAATAAATTATTACCTACTACAAAATAATACTTCAGCTGATGTATTCACTTTGTAGTAGGGTGTGTAAATAATTAATAAAACATCTACGTATATAATCCTTGTAATTACGCCACGTGATTAGAATTAATCGTCGAAAGACAAAGAAAAGGCACGGAACAAACATTAATATACCTATGACAAAGTTTGATCTATAAAAACCGAAGTAAATATGTTTTAAAACATTTCGTTACAGATTTACAAACTTTCTTTGAATTGGACCATACATTTTATTAAAAGAATTTCTAATATTTTATAATCTTTACAGACATATATATATATATATATATATATATATATATATATATATATATATATATATTATATTATATATAGTTTATATATATAATATATATATATATATATATATATATTATTTATATATAGATATATATATATATATATATAGATATATAATATGTATATATATATATGTCTATTATATATATATAATATAATATAATATATATATAATATATGTAATATCTATATAATACTAAATATATTATATATATATATATATATATATATTATATAATATATATAGATATATATATATATATATATATATCTATATTATATATATATATTATATGTAATATATATATATATATATTATATATATATATATATACTATATATATATATATATATATATATAGATATATAATATATATATATATATATATTACATTTTATAAAAATATTTTAAATATTATAATAAATATATATATATATAATATTATATATATATATATATAATATATATAATATATATATATATATATAGATATATATAATATATATATATATATATATATATATTCTAATATATATATATATATAATATTATATATATATATATATATATATATATTATATATAATATATCTATATATATAGATATATATATATATATATAGATATATATATTTATATATATATATATTTATATATATATATATATATATATATATATAATATATATGATATATATATATTAATATATAATATATATATATATATTTATATATATATATATATATATATATATACAAGTGTATCTATACACATATGTACATAACCAAAAACATGACGCTGTCTATGAATAAGTAATAAATGCACTTACATTTCACAATACACGCCATCCTGTCTATCAATTGATATCACATACATTTAAAAACGTTTTAATTGTTAGTTTTCACATATTTTTGAGCTGTTTTTCCTGGGTTATCCCACATACAACACATAGCATGATAAGTCATTTTATCCTCAACTAACACTGACCACAAGGGTCGTGCGCAAACGCGGAAGTGTTTTTTAAATGTTCTAGAACAATATAGGGGACTAGATATTTATTTGTTTATGTATTGTATAAATATTTCAACGCTTAAATTATCTAACTAATTAGCAGTTTTTTATTGAATTTTATACAAAAAATAATGTAGATTCCACTGATAATTAAGACGACGATGTGTGTGTGTGTGTGTGTGTGTGTGTGTGTGTGTACAGCCTTAACTGTTGAAGATAAAATTATGAAACTTTAAACTTTAGTATATAGAAGCGTTTCAAAGGTTAGTAAAATATTAAATATATTATATATAAATATGTTGTTAGATGTACAGTTTATTTTGAAAACTAAAAAACGTCCGGCCATAATAATTTCTAATATAAATAATGAATAATATTTTAATATCTTTGTGCAACACATTGCAGATGTTTTAAAAAGTCAATCAATTGACCAAGTGTGCGTAAAACAATTATTTAAATTTCAATTAATTGAGTTACTTATATAACGTCTTAACTTATCAAGTTTAGTAAACAAGATAAATTTACCTAGTTGTTATGTAAGTACAAGAGAGATTATGATAAATTAAGCATAATATTTATTGAGTGTAGTACAAGGCACCATATCTTCTTACATTTTAAAAATAGTAAGACAGTTTCTGACAACGCGATAAAATAAATAAACATACTCAATCGTCACAAATCATAAGAAAGTAATGGCGTTTTATTTTAAGCCAACTAAACTGAATGTTAACGTTATTTCTAAATATTATTAAACAACAACTTGTTTATGTAATACGACGTAATAATTAATACTACTATCCAAAATGTGTTTCAATTTGTTTCAAAATATTTTCATTTCGAAACTATTTCATTTTATTATCATATTCTGAGAAACTTTTGTTGCAAATCTGAATAAATCTACAATTCCGTAAGCAGAATCCGCAAAACATTTTGAAAAACCTGTAGTTCCATAAAACAAAAATTCTATTCGATATATTTTATAGATGCCATAAATGTTGGATTTATTATAAACTTGCTCAGAATCGAACAATTAATTAATAAAAATGTGTTACCCCCAACTAAAAATAAAATACGGGTGACTATGTATGGATTGGCGTTTCGCTTGTGTATATATGTATAAAAGAAATATGTAGGTACGGACATCACAAATCGGTGGTGGAAACGTTTTAAGGTTAGAAGGGCGCGCCTTTCTTTTGTACCGGTCGGTGTGTGTGTGTGTGGAGCAGTAGGTTAGGGTGCACGAGGACACCAAACCCCAAATTAGGGGTTGCGTTGGGATGATATATGAGTCTCGCTAGCATTCACACATGTGCACTAGTTGCCGCCCTAACAAAACAAAAACAAAAACCCTAGTCTGCGCTTACAAAAAAACAAATCAAACTCAATGTGCGTCGCTTTGACGCACCTGTTTTGGCGCGTCATTCCTGGATATGTTTCTTTTTATTTTTCGAGTAAAAACAGTACTGTTATAGAACGGACGACAGTTACGTTATATGTGATGAGTACACCACGCTATCCAGTCTAGTTGTTCTCTGTGGTTGTATACATGTATTTTATTTTTTTTCGCATATCTTACCTATACGTGATGTGCACTGGGTTACCGGGCCGGTATGCTACAGAGCATTTAACGGTCTGTTGTTCATTAAACGCGTATTTTAACAAATTTTAATTATTTAAGTTACAAACACACATATGTATGTATGTATATTTTCTATACGAAAGCAATCAATCACAATACATTTATACAACAATTGGCTTCTGGTGTTTCTAAATAAGCTGTTTTATTTTAAAGAATAAAACTTTAATGTTCATAATAAGGAAGTGTATGTTTTTCAATCGGAAAAAAGTATGTACAAAATGTTTTGTTCTACTGTCAAAATAAACAAACCGGTGGTAACAGGTACCTACGGCCTAATGAAAAGTGAAATCCCTTTTTATTTCACAGCGTCAGTCAGGTGTAACAGTCCCTTCGAACCGACACGACAGGTTGTACAGTATATAAAACGGAAGCGCAGAACTTAATGCACGACGTATTTTTGTGTTGACCCTTTTTCGAAAAATGATTGTCACTATTCCGCATCTAAATGATGATATATCTGGCATCAGTAAGTATGGATTTGTTTGTGAGCAGATGTGATGGTTGACATCTGCGCGACCAGTCACAAGCATCACCTTCTCAACTGACTGTACCACTATTATGATGGAGTCGTTTCCTGCTTAGTGCTGCTTCAAATAGCTACAATATATACATACATACATATATATACTGCTTTATATACATATATATATATATATATGTGTGTGTGTGTGTAGTGGTTATATACTGTTTAGGATACACGTTCAGTTTAGATTTTTTTTCAAATTAATAAAAACATTGTTCGTCTCTGTTTGTAAATACACGAAATTGAAAATTGTTAAAATAATTTGAATGACTAAAAAGCGTACTTAAAGTTAGATGATCATATTTCAGTAAATGTGCACAACTGTACACAGGGTAGATGTGGGCTATGAGGAAGTTCTGTCAGTCGACAATAGTTGTTAAGGGTAAAGTGCGGGTAGGGGAACGGCATTGAACGGATATCCGGCTGTAAGCGGACGTACGGCGGGGCGTCCTTGTATCCGAAGCTGGGATGGTGACGGGAGGAATCGAAAAGCACAGGATACATTTCCGCACTGTTGCCAGAGTGGCTAAGTTACTTGTTTCCGATTACTTTTAAGATCTAACGGAAATTAAACATTTAAACTATTAAAATGCTTTACCTATATAGATATAGTTAATAATCAATAAGCATTAGGTACTTGAACTGAAGTGAAATAAGACAAAAAATAATAATAATAATAATAAACAATCATATAGCTGTTTCTAGTGAATAAACAAAACAATTGATCAGTTTACAGTACAATCTTGTGTGCATATGCAATTGCAGTCTAGTGAACGCTAGCTACGCTAGTAAGAATAATAATACAAGGTGAAAGACCTATCAAAACAATCTAACACATTTACAAGTCGCTGTTTTCAAACATACAAACACACACATATATGTAGGCACACATTGACAGACAGGCGCAGTCTTATGCAAACATACACTGTACATTTCCGCAGCGATGATTGTTGAACGCAATATATGTATGTATGTATGTATGTATTATGTGTGGTGTGGTGCATGTTTGTTTGTAATTGTAAGCAAACGACCGATGTCAAGTGAAGCAAGCAAATAAAACACTCGTACTACAATAAATGTTGTTCTATATAATCCTTCATATATCAATTTTACTGTTGCTTATCTTTGATAAATAGTGTACCCTTATCTAGGATTGCAATATTCCAGCCCATTTTGCCCTCAATTGATATATACAATTGAATTTCCAAAAAAATTACTAGCATATTGAATATGTCTAAAAACTAAAAGCAGAATAAAATATTTTCATTTTGAAGTTAATTTAAATTTAGAACCCAGCAATAAATATTTCTGAAGGCTGTTTTGTTATTTACTTAAAAAAAAATGATTATCTGTATTATATATGTATATATATATATATATATATATATATATATATATATATATATATATATATATATATATGTATACATATATAGTAAGCATAATAAATCACAATAAGAAAGTTATAAGAATAGATGAATTGTGCAGTAAAAATTTGATTAAAAATATAGAATGTTTCATATATGTAGGTACCTAACAGATATGGCATACATATTTCTTTCTGGCAATGTATAACCGCATTAAAATAGGTAACAGGTAAGGCGTCCGCTTGTATGTATGTACATACCTGGCACACTGAAGAGTCAGGTCAGGTATTTTCGACGTAGGTATAGTCAGTAGAAATCGAGTGAAGCGTGGTTCCATAATGGTACTCCGGGTCCTTTTGTCGCACTCCATGATGGATAGTGCGTGCATAAAAGAAGCATTAGTGTGTGTGTGCTAGGGTGAACTGTTAGTTGTTCCTTCAAAAGAACCCCACAGAATCCGGAGCAACTCGTGTACCTGTTCCGAGTTCGAGACGATCTGTACAAGTATTAAGGATAAAAGACTTGGGGCCCGAATTTGCTGTAGGTATCTTAAATACAATAAAGGACTAAAAAAATGTCACTTGAGACGGTTCTGTCTGTCCATGTAAGGTGTAAGAGACACCGAATCCACTGTATTTGCACCTTTCTTTCACAACAATGGATCAAGTCACACGCACAAATCATCGCGGAAGACATACAACCTTGAAAATCAGCCCTCCTTCTAAGAATCAACTAAACATTTTAGTATGTTTCATTCCTTCTTTTTTACTCTATTATCATCAAAGAATAAACTTGAAAGAAAATACACACCGTTGACCAAAACGAAAGACACCCCTGCAGTGACGCTCTCCAAATTTAAAACGGAACAAACCCAAACATTGAAGTTGTAAGAATGTGGAAATAAATTGATAAATTGATGGTCTTGTATATATTCGATACATTCAAGAAACTCGTACATAATACACACATACATACATTGTGTGCTATTGTATTTTTTTTATTAACTTGACAAAGTGCAAGTAGTAAAATTTATGTTCTGTTCTAAACTTAATCAAATTTAACTATTGAATGTTTCAAAAGATATAATCATATGTTTGATGACTAAATCGTAAATCATGTTCATACATTTTTGCATATTAAATAATAATAATAATAATAATATAGGCTTGTTATAATGGAAATGTTAATAGTACCTATCATTATATAAGCTTTTTCAAATCAGATACTTTTTAATAGGCCCATTTGTCTGGTGCTAAATAGCTATTAAATTTTAAGAAAATTTTATATAATAATCACTAAAAAGTATTTCCTAATATTTATTATATAAAAAAATACATTTGATGATTATTATTTTTTTAAAAATAAAATTTTTCCGGATGTAGTATATCCTTCAGATAATTCTATATAATCGCATGTTAACACTTTTATTAAATACACTGGATATTAAACGGGATTCGCATTCTTGAAATCAAGTTTTTTTATTTTCGTTGTAGTCTGAAGAAGTTGGTGTGTTTTATTTTCCTCAATTAATATCATTTCCTGGCATCCGTCCATGTAATGAATCGTTTGAAGGTTGACTGAATTTCCACTTCTTAATATTTATAATTGAATATATTAAGATTATTATTTATGCGTGAAATAGCTTCTTTTTTTTTGTATGCATACATAATATACGTATGTATGTATGTATGTACATCCAGTTACTAACTTGGGCCCGCAGGCGCGTTAAACGAAAACAAAACTAAAAGAAATTGTGAATAATGTTAGCGGTTCTGTTTATCATTTAAACAGTCATTTCCTTCTATTCGCGTAAAAACTGTTTTTAAAATATACATTTCCTTGTACGTATCAGGATTCCACACCAATTTTAATAGGAATACGACTGATTCCAAGATTAGTTTTAAATAGTAGAAATACTTTTAAAACACGTACACAGGAAATACCTATTAGTAATTTTAACTGGATAAATATAACAAACATAGTCAAGAATCTGATTATTTTCTTCGTAACATATTGTTAAAACATCGACTAAATGCTTTTTTGGTATACTACATAATATGATGATATAATAGTTCCTGTTTTATCAAACCATAATAAAAATACAATGTCCGACATTGGTTTTCAATTACTATTTTTATAAAATATTGTCGATATTATCTGTACCTAGATATATTAAATGAAATACAACAATTCTTTGGACCAATCATAGGAATTTAAATTCGTCACTCTATTTATACTGGTTAATATTACAAGTGGCTTGATTTTTATGTCAAAATGAAAATCATATTCCATCTTACACCACAAAAACAATATCAACTAACTTATGTAAGTCTATATATGTGAAATATAATATTTAATACGTTAATCTATGCTTATATTATGTTGGTAACAATGTATTTCCGTTTCCGGTTACTGTTGCTAAACCGGTTATCAAGTTGCCTCGTGGAGGAAAATTACTTTAGTTAGTAAACACATCCAAATGCATTCTTACATATAAATAGACCTAAAACAATTGAATTGTTCTCAAAATAATAAATAAAATTACTGAAATTCCACGTTGTTGTTATTATTGACATCATTCATCACACCGAATTTCGCCAACGCTTTCGTATTGCGTCAATTCTAATTTGATTGTCTGAATTCGGCGATTTATAAACTGTTTATCGCATCATACATTTAATTTTAGCTGCATGGTTAACGTAAAATCGTGGGTAGTATCGTACGTAGATTATGAAAATAAATTGTTGTGTATGTATTGGTGAGAGATTCGTTGTTGTTTGGTTGTGGTAAAAGTTATTGAATGCCAAGAATCCGCCGCTGGTATGGATTATATGCAGGTCAACGCTAAAATAGTTTACTATTCGATCTGTATGCACTATGGACACGTGGGTATTAGTCTTTCGTAAATCTAAATGTTATTTTAGAAACTAGTCAACATAGTTTTTCATATTATTGTTTACACCATTTAAACTAATTAACAAACAATTAAATAGTTTTACACATTTTAAAATTAGGTATACCGTGTAATACAAAGTTTTCCGCCAACTAGAAGACTGTTTGCGAATAACTTATGTATGTATGTGATAAAAAGAACGCAAGGTGAAATGATTTAGAAAAACAAACAAAAACATCTTAAAAATATAGTGATATTGAAGTTGTTTACAAGTGTATTGGTATCTCACACACTTACAACTAACAACAGATTATTATTGACAGATATGCAACGTAACATTCTTCTGGCGTGTCACAGACAAGGTGTGTATGTTTGTATGCGGCAGACACACTGAGGGCCAAGTTCCGGGTACAGAAATAGTTTCGATGTTGAGTATCTCTTATTGCTTGTGTTGATGATGTTTTCACACGTTCACCAATTCGGAAGAACTGGCATAAAAATAATTTGTTTGTTTGAATTTTCTTAAATCCTAAATTTGTTAATTTTAAGTCAACAAAACATCAAAATGTTTTACAAACAGGAATAAATAAAGTAGTTGTCACAAATGAAATGATTTACGGTAGCAGCTAGCACTTAATAGATGCGTAAGATATGTTTTGGTGTTGCCAATCGCAAACGATACGTATCGTTATGTCTGTCTGTGTGTCTGTCTGTCATACATCCGTGATAATAAACGCACACTCGATGTCTATGATTTGATGTTACGACTGTGTCGTACACAGCACGCAAGGCGTCTACGTTTCGCCGACGATCTATTTCGGAAAAATCACTGGCATTCCAGAATAAATGTGCCAGAAAAGCCAAGTAGACGTGAGTCAAATTAAACGACAACACTAACTTCTATTTACTTGTCCGTTTTTAAGGTGGATATAAACTTATCTGGAACACTATATCAATTATCCACTTTTGCTTTGGATAGAAGAAAAGAATTTCGCTAATAAAAGTGACAAATCAATCTATTTTTAACTGACGAAGATGGATAGTATTGTTGTCGGTTCAAGTATTTTGCTGACGTCTTTCAGAGGATAGGGTAATAAAAATTGTCAATATTTAAATTTATTCTCTTCTTTATTGTGAAGTTATTTCACTTGATCAATTCCAAATTTAGCACTTATCAAACAACAACATTCAAAATATTTGATTTAATGTGTTTATAACAATAAGTACTGGAATTGTACTTTTATGGTTAACCTTTAACTAAAGTGTTAATTCAAAATGAATATTTTGCAGATAAATCTCGAAATGAATAGGTTTAAAGTGTTTCTATGTGTGTGTGTGTGTGTGATAATCGTAATCGTTTACGTAATACGTGCTAAAGACAGTGGCATGCAAAATCGACATGGGGCGAGGTTCGGGACGAAAGCAAACATGATAATAAAAGCCATAGTATGTTAGATCGATATCTTGCTATGATCACATATACATAGGTACATTTGCATAGTGTTACGTGTTCATAATTATAAAATACGGAAGTGCTCGTGGCCTGAATCGTGCGCGGCAAATTTATTTCTCTAGGTTGGTAACTATGTATGTATGTAGTACCTACATATGTATATAAAAGAATATGAATATTCAATTTTTTTGCTTCTAGGTATTTATAGTACAATAAAATATTGTTATCTACATTTAATCAATTGCAAGGTTGTTCACTTAAACATAAATATAGGTATAGTAAAGCAATATTTATTATTTTACTTTGTGGTATCGATTACTTAAGTTCTTTGTACATACGGTGGCATAAAAATAGATTAATAGTTAACCTTGGGCGCGTAAATATGGATGTGGTGGGGTTTAAATGTAGGACCGGAAGTAAAGCGCCAACGTGATTTAGTGATGCCGGAATATGCTGCGAACGGATAGAGGAAAAACACGGAAATGAAAAGTTCAAACGCGCTGTTTGGGACGATCTTCTGTGCTGACTGTTCTGCGCCAATTCTGTATCTGTGTCTAAATTTTTAACTGAATTCGTCCATGTAGTAGTACATACCTACTAGTAATGGAAATAAGGTAAAATGTTTAAAGAATGTGTTTGAAGTTTTATAACCTAATGTTTGTTAATAAATAAAATAATTACATTGAATGTTATTTCCTTGTGGTTTAATATTTTGATTGATGTGAATTTGGGTTTTATCAAGAAATAGCCATGAAAATGATGCACAGAAGTGCAAATGTAACACTTAGCAATACAATATAATCAGTAGACCGGAAGTTTGAACAACGAACGTACACAACAAGCGAGAGAGAGAGAGAGAGTGTTATTTCCGTATGATCGACTGATGGTAAACGCAACTGGGAGGAAAATGTTTGCGATATCCGATTTTTCCAGTTCAGTGTTGCCAAATCTAATGGATATATATATGATATAGATTTATATGTACCTACTAAATACAAACGATATAGGCGAAAGTTTGTCAATGTTATAACTGTGACTGCTATGGATTGTAATGGGTCTTTTTTTTTTGAAAATATAAAAACATTTAAATGGCCATAGTAATTTTTATATGTTACCACTTATCAGTGATAAACACCCGGGCAGCTTTCTTTGAAAACGACTTCGATTTATTTAATAAAATAAAGTATATAAAATATAGAACAATGGTGAAGTGTTTTTCTAATTAGAATTTTAATGTTTACCCATACATATATAAGGAATAAAATATATCTGTACTTACTTTAGTCGAAAAGAAGCAAACGCTGAATCCCTGGTTTTTGAACACGAACTCACAAACACAAACTAGAACACACACACACACACACACGGTGCACAATGGTCCACAGATAGTACAAAATGTTCTTCTTTTAAATAGGAAATTAACGCGAAATCGATGAATTCACAACCATTATTCTGGCAACCCGAACTAGACTGAACAACAAATCGTCTATCAAATATAGTGACTCCCTTCAGCGTTTATAGTTGTTGAAACCTGTCTTCAATTATTTCGTATTACATAAATTATCAGGTTTTTACTTTGTATGAATATCTACACAATATTTTACTCAGGGCCGGTATTTAGTTTTTATGCAAGAATAAATTGACTGTACGTATGCATAGGTGCTTTCTATGATGGCATAGCTATCTGTAATTCTGTAATATGAATCTGTTAACTTTCAATAAGCCACAGTTCTTTAATAAATATTTATTTTTGAGTATACTTCATTACCTACGTATATAAATCACAAACTATACATAATACATTTTGTATTTATATATTTGTTCTAAATTGCACCATTATTGGAACCTTATACTAAATATGCATTTCCACGAATATACAGTATTATTAGAGTATTAAATTTGTTGTTCAGTTATCGATAAATAACAGGAAAATATCATTAATCTATTATATTGTTTTACATAAAGTAAGACAGGTCATGGATAGCAATTAACCCGAAAGTAAATGTAAACAGCGACAAAGTGACTTCCGGTTCAACAGCAGCAAACAGCTCAAGTCAAGGTCAGAGTCGTCCGCATTACAGATTTACCTATAGGAATAATATTACTACATATGTATGTACATGATGATGAAGAAGTAGTAAATAGAATGTGAGAAACTGAACCGACGACATTACATAATAATGTTGAACGATGCCGCGAGACCATGCCGTCACGATTTGTTAAAGTACGTGTTATACAACTTATATTGATTGGGCAATAACGACTTCGGAAAGGATACATACATACTACATCAAGTGAAAGTTCAACTCGTCCGACTTGCAATGATGTACAAATCAGCACAGCACTCTACATATAAACAAAACTCCCTTTAGATATACTAGTATCTGTATATGTATGTATGTACTAGGTAGATACACACAAATGTACATTATCCAGTGGCGTATCACAAAACTAAACTCTGACAAACATCTTTTTACTTTCTTTTACGAAGTAATAAGTAAGTATTGTAATCACGAAAAAAAATAATTCTCGAAATTTTAACGGAAATACACTTTTTGACCTTCCCTGAATCGAGTCTGGTTATTTTTGGAATGACGTCTGTGTGTGTGTGTGTGTGTGTCACTGTGTGTATGCGCTCTACAGCCTACACCGTTGAAGATAAAATTATGAAACTTTAAACTTAAGATTTGATATGCCTGGGGCGAAAACCTCCTATTTTTGAAAAGCATATTCAAACCGGAAGTGCATGTTTACTTAAGACTTTTTTTTGCAATTTCTGCAATATCTCTGAAACGGCTATACTTGCAGTAAAAATAGTTAGAATAACATTGAAAGATATTAGTATTCTGCACACTTTTGTTTGAAACATTTCTTCAAAAAGTACCAGTTACAAGATCTTATCTTATTGATATTGCCATAGTTACTTAGGTATGGGAAAACATATAATAAATCGCATCTACTATGCATGTCTATTGTTTTAAATATTCCAATATTTTGACATTTAACATTTATTGTCAGTGTCACAAATAAGTTTAGTGAAAAACCGTTACAAAGGTTAGTAAATAATTTAAATATTATATATAAATATTTTCTCTGGTTTAAAGTTAATTTGAAAACTAAAAATGCCCGGCCATAATAATTTTTTAATAATATGTAATGAATAATAATATTTTCTTTATACTACTATAAAATCCAACATTTAAAATCTGAATTACATATCGTATGTTTTCTTTGGAAATCTGACAATAATCTGACTAACTTTACACTTTTATTGGGACAATGAATGAAAATATTTCTTGAAATTTAAACATTTTATATTTTAATTTATTTATACTATCAAATCAAAATATACTGACTACGTAAAAGAAAGTTTAGGGCCAATACATGGCCGATATTTTATTTATCAATCAATTCATTTCTAATTATAACATTTAAAATATGATCGTGTTACACAATAGTACATTTCAATATAGTCGAAATAATGTAATAGCAAATTGAATTTAAAAAAAACAAAACGAGACCTAGGGTAAGATAAGAACGAAAAAGGCCGTAACGCACGCATCAGTGCCGGTCTGACAGGCGATAACCTTTGACCGTGCGAGGATATCCGGGCTAAAGATAACCTCTGCGCTTAAAGACTTGTATACATGCCAACCAACGCAGACCGAAGTACAAAGATTGTCGTAGGCTACATTTTATAATAAACGCAAAACGTTTAGATGTTAGATATAGTAGTTCTAATATATGTTATGTATAAGCGCAACTATTCAGCATTTACTGTAGTAGGTACTGTAGATTTTAGTGCAATTCAAAATTGAAAAAAATAAAAACTATGTTATCTAAGACTTGAATACGTGAATATATTTGACATGATTATTTTGCAAAGTAGTGTAATATATTTTAAACACACACACATCCAACATTAACCTTAATGTCTGGTAATTTGAGTGCGATTAAACACACGTTAAACATGAAACTCGTCAACACGTGTCATTCGCAGTAACTTTAAGAATGTTCTATGGACAAGCTGATCGCAAGTAACCGAAACATCACATAAAACTTAAAAAACAATGACACAGCCGAATGCATGTTACAAATAACGTATGATTATGTATGTATTTTCACTTTCTTTTTTTTTTTTTTGGATCGATCCCTATTACTACTACTACGTCTACGTGACATGGTGATCTAATTCATACAGTTTTCTATAGTATTGCAATATTGGAATAAGACAATTTTTATTTGATATCAATTTAAATCGGATGCCGTGTGCGTCATCACACCGCTTTTAGAAACGAGATTTGTAATATCATTTTGTACAGCGGTTTGTGATTCGTTCAAAGACAGACATAGTCAGCAGGTTCCGGATCTGGTTCCGCTGATGTCATCGCCAACGTAGTTTGCTTCGCCGATTTGACACGTGAGACTTTACTTGACGACGACAATCGCTTTTGGTTTCTCTGAGCCTTTGCTTAGTATATAAATTACGTTTTGTGTTACTATTATATGTAAATTACTTATAGACTATTCGCTTGATATTTATCACCATATTCTTAAATTATGGCTTGTATTTATGTGATGGTCACTATTTTATTACGATTTGTAATCAAATATGATTCAAATTTTAAAAATTATGCGGACCATTCAATAGAAATAGGAATATTTATACTTACATACATCATTAAGGTATTACTAAGCATAAGGTGGAAATATAAATGACCCATTTCCGTTGTTATCAGCATTTGATTGGTTATCGAAGTAACAAGTGCTGATAAAATACTTCTATTACATACATACATATTTATATCAAACACACGTTTCGGTTGACGAATATTTTTAAATTATTGCAACTACACCAGGAAAATGAATTTAAAATTATTTATAAATCTTGTATTGTTATCTATAAGATTATTGGCACTACAAAGTGTCATCACACGTGGGAGGATCATTATCAGTTAAGAACGTCACGAATCAATTTCTTACCATTTATAGACACAAAAAATAAGCAATTTTCTAATTAAAAAGACAAGAACTATAAATGTTTTTTTGTTTTAAATATTTTATAGCGCAATTTTGACTATAAAATATAAAAATACATTTGTATTTCATATGTAACTAAATGCCAATGAAGAATTTTTGTTATTTCATTTCCATGTGATTCTTTACTCACACACACTACGTACATACATACATACATACACATGACATGTGTATGTTGCCTTGACAATATCTTATCACTTGTGTTTCCATGAGGACAAGTTTCGTTTCCTATTTGAGTTTAAAATAAAATATTTTATGTACATACATACAAGTACATATTATGACACAGTGCTGTTATGTAAACATCAAACAAGGATACTCACAACAAATATACGTTATACTTAAGCTTAAAAATTAACAAATTAAATACAAACATCATATTATATATCTTATACTGCACACACGATTTGCAAAGGAAATAATTGAAAATTCAATTAATATTACAAGCCAAAGATCATAAAAACAAATTGTAAATAGTAATATAGGTAAGCCTTTTTTTATATGTATGTATGTACACATGTCGGTTCGGATAATATTAATAAGTGACAGTCGGTAAAATCTTTTTTGTAAGTTGGTCAACCGGAAGTGGCAACGTTGCCAAGTGAATTTTTGAACATCATGCAGACACTTATAAAAGCAGCGACAAACAAAAGCGACAGATAGATGAGTTTAGTCGCCAAGTCACCGCATCGGTATGAACGCGATTCGGTGTGTCCGTTTCGGAGCCAACAGCAGCGACGCGCAATCGTTTTAGTTATTTCCGTAGCAGTAATATAAATTTACGTCTACTACCAGAGCACACACGAGCGGACGTACATACACACATACATACATACATACGTCTGGCTTGAAATACTTTATTACCGGTTCTGAAAACCCGCTGACGATATTACATATGTGAATATGAATTATTTACATACATACATACATACATTGCTGCTTACTCGAAACGGAAGTCTTTAACTTTTACAACACCATCATTCAGATTTTATTTTCCAAAAAATTATCATAAATATTTTTAGTTTCTTTACAGATTAATTTCCGACGCGAAGGGAATTTTTATGGATGTTTTAATTGACAAAAAGTCTTTTAATTATGTTCGTAATTAAAGCAAGGTTAATGACCATAATATAATCAACGGATACATATTTTGTTGATAAACTTGAAAAGACTTGTCACAATATTTAAAATATTCTTTTGAAAAAGTTAATTAAACATCCAAATTACTAATTTTATACAGTGTAGTGTCACTTAATATGAATTATCCGAATTACAAGTTCTAATTTTTAAATTGCCATTGTTTGCTTAAATTTGCTTTGTTACGTAAATATTCTAAATAAAATATATAAGTATAAAGATATTTATATGTTATCTATCATTAGAAAAATCATTGTTTGTTGGTGCATTTCGGAAAATGTACACCACAAACTGTGATGATTCAAATGAACAAAATAATCTGACCGCAGACTTTGCAGGCGCTTGAACAATGACGTGAAAAGGAAGGAAATGTCTTCATTCCTTTGTGTTTGCGCACACATACATACATACGTTCACTCGTTCGCATTCGAATTGTATATATGTATGTATGTATGTACAGCTTGCTTGGAATTATAGTACGCATACCTACTAATGGCAAAGTTAAAGAAAACGCCATTGGCATGTCCGGTGCCTCGAGTTGTATCCTCAGTTCAGCATCACATGTGTTTGTTAACTTGTACATGACGTCATGCTGTGTTAATAAATGTTTTCCTTATGTTTACTATTCATTTGATATTTTAGTTGAGATTACTAAAAAAAGATTGGATGTTGTTTACACTGAAATTCTTGAACATAAAACTTGATTTCTGTTGTTACCACTTTAAATTATAAAACACTAGAGATAAGCTGTGATTTTTATCATTTTTATGTTGAATCAATGTGTGATGTGGTAAAGAATCATTTTCGAAGAATGTTTTGTAATGTAAAAGCTTGCCGAATGTTGTTGATAATATTTAGATTCGTTGGGGCAGAGATCGGCCGTATGCGATGTGATTCAGACCAACCATAAATAAACACAAGCGAAATATGGCACCCGGATGTGATAGGATGGATGATACATGCTCGCATATAATGTTTTACAACACACACACACACACAAAAGTAAATTTAATCTCAGTGTACTACTGCTGATTGCATGGCTACGTGGATTCAAAATTTAGATTTGTCCTGATTAATTTCAAATATTCACTGTTATTGCTTTTTTATCCGAATTAATATATCATGATGTATTATTATTAGCGAACCCCCGTTACTAATTACGTTTTTATTATTATATTACGATAATAAAAAACAATTTGTTATGTTTACAATCAAATCTGGTAAATGCCGTTAGGATATACAACTTTTCTAGAATTCCTTCTTAAATAGGATTAGGTCAGGTTAGGATCAGTATTTTGGATAGTAGTAGGTATCTTAATCTTGTTTCCCTGAAGGTGTCACTGTGATTATTCTACGAATCATTCCGATTCTATAATCCATGCAAAAATCTTTTGTGTCACGAATTGTTTCGGTTGCCGAGCAAACTGACATTTGAATTCTGGTTCCGAACACAGATTGACTATAACCGTGTTTCAGAATTGTTTGCACGGCGATTACTAATAACTCTGTTATGACCCTCAAACGATTTCGGGTACAGTTTCTTAACTTAAAATTCGCCTTTGTAATAAATCTGCTAGTAAATATTTAGTTTGAGAACAATACGGTAATTTAAAGTGTTTGCTCAAGTCTCAGTTGTTACCAACTGAAACTGGTATATATTATATTTCTGTTACACTCGAAGAAATATAATATTTTGTTTGTTTTTTTTGCTGAAGGTTAATTTACACCTTTCCGGAATGTATCAATATTGCGTATGTCCGAATAATTTTAGACATTTTGTGGACACATCCACCAACTAACACTTTATTGGGAGAGGTATATGTATGTATGTATGTATGTACAATACGTACATATATTTTAATCACAACTGTACAGATATTATTATTTAATACATTTATTTCATATAAGCATGGTGTAATTTTCATAATATATGTTTTCTAAATTAGTTATAGAATAATCACTAATTTTATACTATTACATACGATATTTCATCGAAAAGTTGTAACTTTAAAAAAGTTATTAATATCGAAAGTATATGCGTTTTGGATTGTCCATTCTTCTAGAAGAGGATATCTGGAAGTAAAGATAAGCAATAATTTCTGAATCTAGACTAGAAATATTAATATAATATCTTACCCTTGGACGTTGTCTTCGAATTGGATGGAAAGGCCTAACGGTTGGGCTAGTATCAATAACAATTGTAGCCATTGGTCGCATATGTGCATATTTATTATATAAATTGAATCTTGACTGCGGAAACACCCCAATTACGAACAAACACACTAATAGCAGAATTTTAAACATCATTTTTGCACGGGATATATTCATAGAATGACTAAATTAATCAATTTGCATTGACTTAAATGGCCTATGGATATATTTTGCAATATATATATATATATAATTAATAAATCATTATAGATAATTATAATTAATATATTGCAGTGTGCAATTTTTATTTTATTTTGTGATTTCTTGTAATTATTGAAATATAAATAAATAATATATATTATATATATATATATATATATATATATATATATATATATATGTATGTACATATGTATGTATATAAAGATTACAACCAGCGTGTTGTCTTATTTATAAAATGAATTTAGCATGAGGCAACAATGTGAATCGTAGCACGCGTGTTACATAACGATTACACTACTAATTCATGTGAAATGATGCATTTTGATATTCACATCAAATATTTAGTCATGTTGTTACGCAAATGAAGATAGGTATATTTCAATCACCACTATTATATACCTACGTACGTATGTGTATGCGTTACATTAAAAAAGGATGCTTTTAGATGGTGTAATATTTTGAATATTTTAGCAGCGTTGTGTGCATTTGATTGATTTGACCTTTTCGAGATAACATTAAGAAAAATTATTTCATTTTGGGAACGATATTACAACACAAACATTAAGCAGCCTCTTACAAATAAAATATATCATGTTTTGTATATATTTAGGTAACTAATCCATTTTTTATAAAAATTTGTATGTCTACGTAACTTTGGCAACGTAAAAAGACAAAATTTAAAATTTCAGTAGCAATTTTCTTGTAGGTAACTGGAATACTTTTTGAAGAAACTTTTCAAATAAAAGTTGTGCGAAATATTAATATCTTTCTGTAAGTGCAGCCGTTTCGGAGATATTGCAGAACCGACAAAAAAATGCTGTGAGTAAGCATGCACTTCCGGTTAAAATATTCTTTACAAAAATAGAAGGTTTTCTTGCGGGCCATATACAAATCTTAAGTTGAAAGTTTCATGATTATAATTTCAACAGTTTTTGCTGTCGAACGTTCAAAGACGATGTATGTATGTACATACATACATACACACATATACACAGACATCATTCCAAAAATAGTTAGTCTTATAATTCAGGGAAGGTTAAAAAGACTATGTTTATCCGCTGAAATCTCGAGATTACAATACATATTAGTATCCCGCCAATAATTACGATAATGAAATACAAAATAACGAAACAGATATGTTGATTTTTAAACAAGGTAAAATAATAGAAGATAGCGAAGCTTCGATTCCCAATTATGTATCAAACAATTTATGGAATATAAATGTTCGATTAGCTACATGTATGAGATGCATACTTGAATTTGATCGGATAAGTATAAGTTAGTTGTAATCGCAATGTGAAAAGAAACAAGCACCTGCTATTGATAATTAGTTGGATGCTTACTAGGCACAAGAGAAGGAAGTTTGTAGTTTTCATATATGTATGTACATACATATGTATGTACTACATAGTATGTATCTCGCCATCTTCGTCCTACACGCATCTGTATTTGTATGACGCGACGGACAAGTGCAGATCCGGAATGAATGTACCGACGAGATATGGCAACGTCGACCGCACTATGGATATCCCCCACCGTTTGGATACCGCCCGCGCGGTTGGAGGACGCTCGCCGCCAGACAAACCAAAACCTTGCGTCGAATCAGTCAGTTCAGTAGTAAGGTGGTAGCCGATCCAGTTAGTTGGTTGGAGGACCACAGTTACTAGCAAACAAGACTCGATATTATCTTTTTAGTAGTGGACATGCTTGTAGTAATTCATAAATAAATTTAGTGACTATTGTGTGCAATTATAATAAAAACAAGTGTGGTGAACTTTTCTAACAATTCGATTGTGCGTGTGATTTATTTTCTATCTCTCTTTCTGAACTATTATCCAGGATAACTTTGCTAATTAACAATTTTTAAGGTAAATATAAACAATATCGTTCGATATAATAACAATTTCGTATTTGTTTACTACTGAGAGTAGTTATTTGGGGGTAAATGGATGTGATACCTGTTGAATGGTATCTTAGAAAAGTTAAGTTTGGCTATTTAGGAAAGTGCGCAAGAACACAAATTCGGTAATGGTTTCAAACAGCTGTAACGTCGTCAGACGCCGCTAACTCTTGTCTGGATTCGTACTATCGTCAAATTATTGTATATAAAACATAAAAATTCATCTAAATTAATCATCGTATGGAATCGCTTTACGAATAAAAAATGTTTTTTTTTGAAATATAACACACTTGTGCATAGTATGTAGGGGGGCTGTGGGCGAATAAACCGGCTGGCTTTGTATTGTATTTCCTATATTATTCACAGAAACAGTACCGGATTTGATTTGTTTTTGGATATCCTAAATATTTTAACGCCTATCTCTGATTAGTATGTAATAAAATGGCACTCAATTAAGAAAATATTCTCAAGTTTTGATTTTGTAAATTAAATCGTAAGAAACTGGGGCGGGCAGCCTTTACCTTGTTATTTAATCACCTATTTACTATTTTTGAAATAAACAAAATAAGTCATCCCATAGCACGCTTTACAAAAGATGAAAATAATAAATAATAATATTCATAAAACAATGTATCATTGTGAATTCAATGGAAAGAAGGATAATAATAGAAATGATACAACATCAACAACAAAACCACTTCCTTACTAAGAACACTATATAGGCAATAGCAGAAGGTCGTCTAATACCTCTACACCAGTATTTTTCTGTCTTCCCGGAAATTCCAAGCAGCAGGAGGTAAACTGCTTTCCTTATTTCAACATAGCGGGGCTGTGATCCCAGAGCAATACTACAGGTCTCTCCGTTTGCCGACCGAGATCCGCACAGCAAACCATGTACTCTGGACTATGCGGATCCGTGGATAATCCGATAAACCGCTAGTATTTTGAACTCCATTATGATACGAGATATCCTCCTTCTTCTTCTTCTTCTTCTTGGAAAAAAGCGATAAACGATCAAGTCAACTAACTAATATATATATATATATATATATATATATATATATATATATATATATATATATATATATATATATATATATATAATATATATATATATATATATATATATATATATATATATATATATATATATATATATATATATATATATATATATATATATATATATATATATATATATATATATATATATATATATATATATATATATATATATATATATATATATATATATATATATATATATATATATATATATATATATATATATATATATATATATATATATATATATATATATATATATATATATATATATATATATATATATATATATATATATATATATATATATATATATATATATATATATATATATATATATATATATATATATAGTATATATATATATATATATATAATATATATATATATATATATATATATATATATATATATATATATATATATATATATATATATATATATATATATATATATATATATATATATATAATATATATATATATTATATATATATATATATATATATATATATATATATATATATATATATATAATATATATATATATATATATATATATATATATATATATATATATATATATATATATATATTATATATATATATATATATATATATCATTTTATTATTCTATAACAATATGGGTACTTTTATTTAGAATGTTTTAACGATAATGCTTTTAGTATTCAGATATATAATAAGAATAAATTGTACAAGTGCAATAAATACCTATGTATAAATAGAAGACAAATGCAATATTTTAATTAAATTACAAATGTCTCTGAAGTCAATATCGATAGGAAAAGAATGTTATACCTATTTGAATTTTTACATAATGAATACCACGAAATGTTTCTATAATCTTGTCGAGGATGAATGTTTGGTATTTCCTATTTGTCATTAGAGTTCAAGGTTGTATTTAAAAATAAAATTTCGAAAGGGTGGTAGTTATTTTAGATTCAGAGCTTTCAAATCGCGCATTCAAGGGTCCTCAAACATGACGTCATTAAACAAAATGAAATTCGCTATTGTTTAGTTTAAACAAAAGTTCTACGCAAAGAATTATGTATGCTTAATTAAGAATCGCCATTTATTTATAGTAAAACATATGTTTTCTTAGATGTAAACATGCGTTTATAATTCTAAAGTGGTTGAAAGTACGTAAGTGTGTAAACGTTGCATTGTATGAACGCGCAACTGGTGTCACGCGGTTTATCTCGAAAACGTGACAAGACGATCGCCCAAAGTCCTTGTTAGTTGGCCAAGTTGTGTAGAATATAAAAATATATTCTTGTTATCTATTATATATATATATAGTAGTGGTATCATCGTATTACCTATGACTTCCACTTTTGTTTAAATTGCGTTAACTTTACCTACATACGTAACAAAATATACATTCTATATCGGGTGACCGTGTGAAACGATTCAGTAGCTCGATATGCGCTTTGTATATTATAGTATATATATATGAACGGTTCTTTCCTTGTTTCAATTACTTCCTAGAATGTTTTTCCTCCTATTTGTTAGACTTTTTTATAAAACGACCTTCAAGTCAAATGATGCAAGACGTTTGTAAATTTAAACTTATTCTTCCGGACAAAAGCAGTTATTATTTGTACAAAACAAACTTCTGTAACACCCATGAATAATTTTTATTGACCTCATATATATGTGTGTATGTATATTTCCTTGAACATTGTGCAGAAAGTAAAACTAATTGAGTACGTTTGTTTTTCATCTTATCAATTCGATATGCACATCATAGTTAGTTAGTTATATTGAAATAAAATGCTACATTTATATTTGTGTGTTGATTATTCAAGGAACAAAAAAATAAGCGTTGATAATGCTAGTTTATTCTCGTGCAGCAGACAATATTCATGTCAAATAAGGGAAAACATGCTACAGTAATCGTTGTATGTATGTATGTATGTATGTACACTTGCAGCGGAAATAGGTTAGACGAATCAGAGCGGAAAGTGTGTGGTGAAATATTTTGCATAAATGTGTATGCATATAAAATTACAAAGTGTTAATTTGTCCTTGAAAAGGTTACTCACCTACGCCATAGCCACATATCTTGCAAGGTGTTCAAAAATCGTATTGTTTTTAAAATCCTGCATGTAATTTATATGTATGTATGTATGTAGAATTAACACAAGCTTGTTTACAAAAAAAACCAAATTTATCAGTATTACTCGCCAGAATAAATGGAAAAATGTTGGTTATCTATAAAACTGATAACAATGATAACATAAATAACTTTTGTGACGCACGCGATCTCTGCGAATAGATATATCTACTCTCCCGCAGGGTATTTCTGTGTGTTTGCCAGAAACAAATATTTACCAACAAAAAACCTACTTTGCATCTAGTTGCATTGTATATTTGATACACGATAATAGCGGTTAATCGTGCGATTAAAATGAAATATGAACGCGAGGTGCTTCGCGGAAGCTGATGCAGCCAACGTAGTTTTAACTTCACAATTCAACGGCGACGACACGTTCTTACTTCCTGGTTGCTAGTTTCCAAAGTGCAATTACATTTTACGATTCGCCGCCGAAAGATCTAGTAATTACTGCCTAACGTTAAACGCAAATCGACTGTAGAACGGAAGGCGCATGAAAAACAAAAGTAAAATGATGATGACTCTCGGACCCGAAGCCAAAAATGTGATTGCGTTTTTCTGCTGAAGGTCAGGATGCCGTAATGTAGTCGACCAGTTGAAATTGAATTGATAATCAGTATGCGTGGGATGTGTATTCTTCAGTTTGCTCGATTGTATATACATACATACATACATGTATACCTACTATATAAACAAAAACCGGACGGTCATGTATTCTCGATTTATCGCCGAATGTACTGTCTTCTGACATTTACCAACGAGCTCTTTTAATAAATTACGGTCTTAATTCGGACGCGAACTCTGTTCAACCAATGCCGGAAAATCATTTGTTCAGCGTCGAGCAAGAAAAAAATACACATAGAACGTAGCGCGCGCGTTTTAACCTTGGCCGGTTAGACTTCCGCTATTGTCAGATAGCCTCGGGTGACAGCATTCATAATGCCTTCCTGGAAGTAGTTGGAATCTGATTCTAATTCCTTATTCATGTTTACAGATTTGGCTCGCGGGCGTGTTATGAAACTTGTACCAGGTCCTCTGCCTCCGCTGCCCTCTGGGGCGACTATGGATCGTCTGCCGTTACCGTTGCCCTTCAGTCCAGAAATGTTGTGGCGTTATCCACTTGGTTTCCCAACCGCGCCTCAGCAACAAAGCCAACCTGCTTCTCCACTGATGGATTTTAAAACACACCTACCTGCCCCCCTGACGACCGACCCACGACTCTGGACCAGGGATGACGTTATCGCATTCCTGAAATGGAGTGAACGTGAATTTGATCTTCAACCATTCGATCTTGATATGTTTCAAATGAATGGTAAGTTATAGACAGATTCAATTAACGTCAATCAGTACTAATCGCAGTTTCTTCTTCTTCTTCTTCTTTATAGGTAAAGCAATGTGTCTTTTAACAAGAAACGATTTATCAGAACGATCGCCTGGCTCAGGCGATGTCCTTCATAACGTATTGCAGCTGTTGATTCGCGATGCTACAATCCTACAGCGATGCTTGCCATCAAGTCCTGTGACACCGACATCCAGACATGCCTATCCACTATCACCACATTCCCATCCATCCACACCAAACTGGAATATTCTTGCACAGAATTCCGATTCGTTTCACCCGAGCCATGCTGCCATTGCAGCGCATTTAATGGCGCAGAGTAACTCGGTTACGCTGAGTCCAGCACCATCAGTAGATAGTCAAGCTGGCAGTCCGCAACATGCTGATAACGCTAATCAGATAACCTACGTGCACTCAGTGTTTGGCAGTGGTCAGAGCAATGGCAGTGGTAGTAACCAATCGGATTCGGACGAGGATAGTTACCAAGTGGGTAGTCCGCATAATGTTAAACAAAGTGGTAGCCCACCGAGCACACCAGGCATACATCACATGCCCACTTCTATATCTCAAGCACAGATGCCGCGAAGTCCGAAAGAAATTCAATCTAGCGTTGGAGCTTTCCAACACATGACCAGAGAATTCTTTCCAGTTGAATCTCCAGAACCCAATACAAGTAAGTTCAATATTATATTCCAAAATTGCATTTAGGATGTTCAATAATCTAAAAAAATTTTTGTTTTGTTTTCACAGATGGTCGTTTATTGTGGGATTTCTTACAACAATTACTAAATGATCCTACGCAAAGATACACAAACTATATCGCATGGAAGAACCGAGATACTGGAGTCTTTAAAATCGTTGATCCTGCAGGATTAGCGAAGCTATGGGGAATCCAAAAGAATCATTTGTCGATGAATTACGATAAAATGTCTAGAGCTCTTCGTTATTACTACAGAGTTAATATTTTAAGAAAAGTTCAGGGTGAACGACATTGCTACCAGTAAGTACCATTTTCATAAATATTTGTCATTTTGGTGATTGATTGATTGATGGTTTTTTATATGTAAAATGAAAATTACAGATTTCTCCGGAATCCGACTGAGTTGAAAAACATTAAGAATATATCGCTTCTTCGGCAACAGATGTCGCCCACACGCTTGAACCCACCAGCTCAAATTCAACCTGCACCAATTCCAGCGCCGTTGACAATCAAGTCTGAGCCTGTCGAATTGATGAATCACACAAATCAGACAAACAGCGAACACGACGATGACGAGAAACCAACCGACCTGAGTATGGTTCACCATCCCGCCGATTTGAGTATGAACGGTCACCACCCGACAGATCTCAGTAGCTCTGCGAGACATTCGCACAGCAAAAATGGTTCCAACGAATCGAACAGTGACATGAGTCAATTTCATAGCAGTATACAGATAAAACCAGACTTGGATGCGGATAAAAAGTGATAAAGCGCAGTGTGAACAATTTGGATTAGGATTAAATATTAATTTATGGTGCTTTCAAGTGACTTTTCAGAGTGTGTATGGAAATCTTATTACGTGCCAATAATCTCGGAACATTTCATTTGTACATAGATATTTTCTTAACGAAATGATGATACATTACTATTGAATATGTATAATACTGGTGATCAAACAAAAAAAAAGATTTTATTATAAATAAATATAATATAGTTTTATATAGTTCTCAATGTGCCAAACAATTGTTTTGCTCTTGTTTGACTGTAATTTCGGTCTGTCATTTATTTCAGAATTATCAATGACAATAACATTATATAAAGGGTTTCACTTTTTGTACAAATAGACTGGAATTATTAACACATAGGTACAAATTAATGTAAATAACATTTGGGGCCAGAAATTTAACTTATTCCAGAATAATATACTTATAGATATATTATTGCATTAATTAAAAAATATTCAATGAGAATATTATTTAAAAAATAAATAATCTAAAACGAAAATTTATGTTGCCAAACAAACAAATTCCAGCTTCTATTTCTGTGATCTCTAATAATATTTGACTCAATTCGTGTGATTATAAAAAAGGAATTTATAAATATATATTTGAAATATTGTATATTACGAATTGTACATAAGTATATAAGGTAAGAATTAAACGAATAGAATATATATATATATATATATATATATTATTGAGTTAATAGTTGTAGGTAGATGTATACGGAAGGCTCTATAGCTTTATTAGATAATTTTATATGAAATTCTGTGCTCTCAAAAATGATAATTATCTTGTGCAAGAAGATAACCATAAGTTCTGGTGGAAAAGTCTGAACACATGTTTCATTCTTATAATAGGTGTATTTTTATATTATGTCAGTACAAAAATATCTTTTGTAATCTTCAAAAAGAATTTATAAATTGCATGTGAGTAGTTCTTTAGACAATTCCTATGGTTTCAAAAATGTTACATACAACTCGTTATTTTAAGCATGTTTGAAACGAAAAATGTTTTATTTTATTGTTGAAAATGAAACTTTTGAAATACACAGAATCTAAATAAAATACCATATGCGTTTTCATTATTTTACTAATTAAAACTTTTCAAATCCTACCTTAGATTCATCGACTTGACAGAAACTTCAACGGACAATAATAACTTGTACCAAACTTAGAGAAACATAATTCCTTGCTGAAATATTGTTACTTTGCTACACAATTGGTAGCACTGTTTCCGCGTTTTACCTCATGTTCATAGTTTTGAGCGAACTAACAAAACTAATTTAAATGTTTTCCACACATATATAATGCTAAGTAACTAGACACATCCATGGCACATTTGCACAAATTTAAATAACCAAACTTAAATAATATAATAGCAATCTATCACAACATTATGGGTAGTCGCAATTCATATAGATCACCGATTCATTTTACATGCCTACTTACGTAGTTTGGCTATAGCGCCATTAAACCTGATTTACAATGTACAAAAAATACAACATACCCTTTTTCTGATAAATAAATAATTCTTTAGATCAATAATTAATTAACAATTTGTTTTATGAAAAATTAAGAAATCAATAAAAAGTAAATTTTTTAACCGTATTTTAAATATATTTAAAAAGTTTGGTTTAATATTATTTCATTGTAAAACGTTCTATTGAAACATGCTTGAATTTTAATATCCTAATATCTTTATTATAAACTTGTTAAATACAAAGTATAAGTGAGTTTTGGTATAGAAATAATAAAATGAGAAAAAATAAAGTGCTAATAAACTATGTTCGAGTTTCCGCCATTTGAAAAAATATTACATCGTCAGCTATAATAGAAGCCGTTGATCGAGCGACACCATCATCACCTTTTACTTCTCCATAAGTCAATTTTCCTGTGATATGCACTCGCTGACCTTTCTTCAGAAAATTGATCACAGTGTCTCTGAGATTCGGTTTAAAAATTGATACGCGATGCCATTCTGTTCGCTGCATAAATTCACCATTGTCGTAACGGTAATTGGTGTGAGTTGCAAGCGAAAACTGCACTACTGGATGCTCGGGTGTACCACGTTTCTGCGGCTCCGTACCGACTCGGCCCAATAAGGTAACATTGTTGATTGCTATCAAATATAATATTTACTTTACATTGTTATTTATTTATTTATACTATTATTAACCATACTTTTCTCCACTCGAGCCGGTTCAACTTGCATACCCGAATTTCTACATTGATATGTATTTAACAACATACTTCTTGTTAAACATAACTTGGCAATCTATAAACATATACAATTAGATTAACAATGGTCATTCTATTGTTAAACAATATATACCTTTTTCGACAACATGATTTTATGGTTTATAACTTTATAAGAAATTTAACCTCAATTTTCTAAGTACGCATTTCTCTTTCGGTTGCTGCTTTATCGACTATTTTATACTTTTACATGTTACTTTCGCGGCAGCACTACTCGAGGTCTGATTGGTACCCAAATTATTTTAAATTATATTATGATCGCATTTCTTAATCAAATAATTTATCAGATTTGAAAAATTAAACACAAATTTATAACTACAAGAAATTTATTTATATTTAAGATCTACAGTCAGTTTAGTTAGAGTTTAATTTTTACAAATAATTGTTCACAATGTATGGAGTAAAATACAATATATTATTACAGTTATAAAAATATTACATTATTTAATATACTCATATAATTATCTGCAGTATTGAAATAAATGTTTCACCATCAATAGTATCAATAAAATAATATTAGAGTAAGTGTAAAATTTCACAATATACACGAATATACATTTATAAAGCATTAGAAACCTTTGGATATGGCATTTAAATACATTTATTGGGAAATATTTTGTATATTTTTCAAAAATATATTTTAATATTATTAGTAGGTATATACATATATATATATATATATATATATATATATATATATATATATATATATATATATATATATATATATATATATATATTTATTTATATATATATATATATATATATATATATATATATATATATATATATATATATATATATATATATATATATATATATATATATATATATATATATATATATATATATATATATATAATATATATATATAGATTTATAATAAAGACACACAGTTAAATAAGGGCACACATTTTAAGTTTAAATTTAAACTGCTTCAACAGGATACGGTTCCTTTTCATTCATTTTCATACCGTGATGTTCAACTCCAACAAGCACTAATGTTTGTTGCGTTAATGGCATATTAGCTCTAATTTCTTCCGTCATATCATTATATAAACTCCAAACGCATAACCAGAAATACCAACATAGTGCTATGAAAAGTATAGAATTAATATTTTAAAATAGCTCGTAAATAATAATACTCACTTGTAGCTAACATTGTAATAAAAAATATGAATATCATCCCTATTATTCCTTGCATGAAAAAGTATAATATAAATATTATAAATGTGATTACGGTCCAAGCAACGCATTCTATGCATTTTAGTACAAGCCATGGAAGTATAAATCTTCGGTCGTTCTAAAACTCGAATACTTTAGTTTAGATATTGTTGGATATTTTGAGTAAATCACATACTTTGTATACACCGCATATCATAGATATGCAAACAATAAGTGTTACAGCGCTATAAGCAATTTCTGCAGCAATATCTTCATTACTATCTTGATATTGACGATTTTTATTTTTTAACGGATTTGTTAAATAAAACAATTGAATCAATGTCATCAACTGCAAGAAAATATGTCTTGGATTACGAGATTATATGTTTCATAAATAATATATCCTACTAATGTAAATAGAAAAATAAAACAATCGACTAGGAACTGATTCTATTGTTTTAATTTTTGTTCTTTGTATCGAAAACGAATTGTGTACGATTTAATATTATCAAATTAGAAATTTCATAGAAAAAAAAAATCATTCAGTATTGTTCAATTAATATACTTATACTTGATTGAAAATGAAATATTACCCATCCTAAAGTACCAATGACAAGGCTACCAGTTCTTAAATTGCAACAGCAACAAAATATTTCCAGTTTGAAATTATCGACTCCCATTTTAAGTGAAATGCACACAATTTTTTTGTTTGAACACCTCCCGCGAGCACGGTTAACGACAACTGAGATAATCTGGTTAAAATTGTGAGATCAATGTTGGTCTACAGGCGCAGATGTTGTCACCATGGGTACCAAATCGCAACCTTTGAACCATCTGTTGATTTTTTATTTTTGTTTGCAATTCTTTGTAAAATGATATACACACAGTTTATTTTAACTCACTATAATAATATTAAGTTTGCAACTTGAGCATGTTATTCCAAATTTTTATTATTGTACATACATAGAAAGCTATTATCATTTGAAAATTTAGTAGGCGTATTCATTGATAAAAAATGGATTTTAAATAATAATTATATAGTTTAACTTACTTGAACATTGAAACAGTTGAATATTCATTGCGAGTTGTTTATGTTTTATAACTTATTTTTTCGACATTTATGAATTGTGAAAGAATACAACTAGTTACCAGTTATGGAATTATAATTACATGCTTTATTAATTTCTTAGAATATTTAGGAAATCATTATTTATTGGTATATTTTATGAAATAAATAAGTTTTATTAACAATTACAGAAAATTAACATTAAATATTTATATATTGGAAATTAGGATGAAACATTTTAGCTTCTATACAACAATTTGGCATATTTATTGTTATGTTATTGTTTTTTTTTTGTATAGAAAATATAAACTAATAATTACATAAGATTAATTATATTTAATATTTTAATTTACTTAATGCACTTTGTTAGAATGGTTATTATTATCGGGTTATACGAAAAGAAAAAAACATTTACTAAAACTTAGTTTCACACTGCGTTTCTAAACACCTGAAAATGGTAAAACGCGTAAAATTTACTTACGAATTTAATTTATACCTATACTATACACTATATTGCGAACGAATACCAAAATCATATTCTTCATTTGAAAGATGTTTTAAATAAACAATGTTCCATTAGAAATACCATCGATAAAAATTAAATCTATACATCTACAATCATATTAAAATTACAAGTCGTAAGTGCCTTTAAGATCCAGTTGTTCATTCTCTGGTTAGCGACAGATGAAATTACAAATTTTTTTCTCTGACATTGACCAAACATTGAAAAACCGTGCCTAGTGTTTCAAATTGCAATATTATTAAGGCCCAATTGTTTAAACGGTAAAGAACATCAAAATATAATTGATCTTAATCACCATCGAACAGTCTATTGATTTGTAGTACAAATTTTGCTCATTTTGATAATTTCTAGTAATAAGTGCTCAGTTTAAACGATTTTTATAGGTAATATACATGAGGCCTCATAAATTGACATAATTTGGGGCCTTAACATGTCTTAATATGACACAGTGTTTGCTAAATTATATTTTATTGTCTTTTTTGTCTTAATACTGACATTTATAGGTAATATTTAAAAATATGGACGTATAATACACTTTATACTCACAAATAAAGCAGTAATCTGCCAACAGTTTAAAATACATTTATTATTACGTACGATTAATTCACCAAATCAAAAGCCATACGATATCAATTGACTTTTTAAATATCAATAGGTAAATACATCCACGTTTTTGTGTGACTTGTACATTTTTTTTAACTAATCGATACCTTCAATTGGTAAAGATAAAATATAGTATTTATGAATAATCATTTGGAATTTGTTAATATACTAGAATCAAGTGTGCACTGTATTGAAAATAGAATCAAAATTACTAATTCTTAATGGCTTATGGTTAACAACAGTTTTATGTTACCTAGTTATATTTGAAAGGTTTAGAAAAACATAAATATTTCGTTGTTTATAAAGTAGGATGTTACGATAGTAATATGTTTGTCAATTTGTTTGCTTTTTTGAAATTGTTGCTGGTGATTTAAACCATTTGTTGTGGTGGATTGGTCATCATGGTGTCATTTGGATATTGTTGCATTTGCATATTTGGATGATATTGTTGCATCTGCATATTCTGCATGTTTTGCATATTAGGATCATTCATTGCCATTTTTTGATCCATTGGTAAAATGGTAAGTGATGTTTCACCCATGTCCATATATAAACTCCATACACAAACCCAACAATAACAAGATAGAGCTAAAATAAAGTATAGGTATTAACATTCATATACTTTATTTGATCTTTATTAGCGTATAATGTGAAAAATATTGTTTTTATTATTTAATTACCTGTAATTCCAGTAACGATAAAGAATACAAGAAATAATAATCCAACTTCTTCAGATACAAATAGCATAAAGAATAGCACTAATGTGGCTAATATCAACACAATATTTTCGACACCTTTTACAACTAACCAGGGTAAAATATAACGGCGATTATTCTATAACATAAATATAGGTTTACTTATATTAAAATATAGTTATTATTTGATTGGAAGATTCTCGTACCTGATAAATTCCATATACCAAACACACGCTCATAAAAAACATAAAAATTGATATCAAAACTGTTCCTGAATTCGAGGACGTTTCTTTCTTTATAAATAATGTACCATTTGTTTCAACATTCGTTTCAGTTTGAGTTTTCGTCGATAATGCCATTGAATGTAATAGTGAACCAATCTGCATACATAAACATTTAATATAGGTGACAAATATAATTATTTGTAGAAACTCTTCAATTGTGTTAAAATATCCATAATAAAACTACTAAGAAAACACGAAAATCCATTCCCTTTGGTTACAGTTTTTTTTACTGTTACAATAACCATTTTTCTAGTCGCTTTAGGTATGTAGAAAAAAAGTGACACAATTTTTAATAGTGAAATTGAAACTTACCCATCCAAAAACTCCAATAACTAAACTTCCGGTTCGTATGTTGCAACAGCAACAAAACCGATTGATTCTTAATTTTTCAATCATTTTGGCTTTGAAGTATTCACACTGTTTGATATTATGTGTTTTCACAAGTTTCCACGTTAGTTGCCCAAAGGGAAATGGGAGTTGAAATATTCTAGGGATGTCGCTGTCTGCGTACGCATTAATAGGGATCAATAATAGAATTTGCAGCGCTGTTGCTGTAGCTATATAAAGTTATAAATGATATTTCAATTTCCGAATTTAAATAATGACTTCTTTTTTTGGCAGTAAATCAAAACGCTAGTACCATTTTTTTATACGTGTGAAATGTATGTTCTTTTACAAAGTCGTCAAACGATGTTTGACTGAGAATTAAAAATTATTCATGTCATTAAATAAATATTTCTTTAATTTCTGAATAAAGTTTCCATATAAGATGTGTTCATTTTCTAAACGCTTCTGCAAGATATGTATTTATTTGACACTTATTCGAAACGATGTGTGCAGTGTAATAATATACAACTTTATTCAAATTTTGTTTAATTTACGGATTTTATTAAGCAGCTCAGGCAAACGTGACCAGAATATCTAGATGAAGGTCAAACTGTGTGCAGAATCGATTCTGTTAAACCGCCACACTGTCTAGACAAATCGTCGCTAGTTTTAGATGTGATTTTCATCTCAAGATGCATAACTGTTGCATGCCATCATTTTCCGTTCTTATTCACAGAGATATCAAATGGTTATATTGATTAGAAAACTTTCTCAGACAATCCTCAACTAATGGTAGTATAATACATTCACAAAAAATACCAAAAAGACTCATTTTGGTTTTTATCAAATCAAAAAAAATGTGTTCTATTTTTTTTTTTTTAATTAATGTTTTTATTATTATAACTAGAGTAATTATCTAGGAAGGCTACATGTTTAGAACCACTGGGGTTTTATGGCGACATTTTATTTTGATGTTTAAATAAATTTAATTTTTTTCTAGTGGAATCAGATTGTCAATTTAGGGATATTGTTAAAATTTTGATTCTAATTTAATGTTACTATTTGTATATAAAAATATTGCAATCTTCTCCGTCTGTATATGTTGATGTTTATTCGTATAGGATGCTAGGAAAATACAAGTAGTAAAATCTTTTAAAATATTTATTTAAATCTGAAATGATACATTTGTTAATAAATGTTATCTCTATATAAACGATAATATAAAATTGATTACATAAATATTATGTATATAAAAATGTGTATAAAGGCTAATTCTCATACATTTGTTTAGTATAAAATTCTTTTAAACAGTCAACTATACTATTTTGGTACGCAACACATGCAGATTGTGTTTAACCCTTAAAGGAATCAGCTGCCTAAAAATATTAGTGAAATTGCAATAGTAAATAAATTACTTATGAAAGTTACAGCTAAATTTAAACATTTATTTGTTTATTTTAAACAAATGCCTCAAGTTAAACTTCTAATAGGTATGTGCTAATGCTAGTTTTAAATACTGGTGTGTATTTTATAAGAATCCGCGTATTGCTTCTTTAAGGGTTAAAAAACATATTTTAGCAAGTGTCTAATAAATCTATAAAGTGTTCAATAAGTACATATATTGAGCATAATAGGATTTGCATTAATTTGCAATTTTTTATATATGATATGTTAGTGATGTTATCTACGAAATAATAAATGCTAAAACTTATTTTAATAAAAGAGTATCAAAGTGCGATATTATCAAAACATTTTCTATTGGATTAATCGATTAAATATACGTTTAAATAAAAATCAAAATAGCTTAAATTTACGCTCAAATTGGCGAGACTGTCACTACCAAATTAACATACAAGACATCGAATATAAGTAGGCGCAAAGTTTCTGCTTTGTTGAGGAATTTGATCGTGAAGATATTAATTTAGGAAAATTAAAAAAGAAAAGTCTTATTCTTTACTGTGCCTTTTTAATTTTCCTATAACACCCTTCAGAATGTTTCAAGACTCTACGCCTCTGATTGACAAGAACAAGTTGGTCATCCGATCTTGTTTGCTAAAGCTCGACTTTCTTAATAAAGGCTAATGGCGAAATCTATACCTATAGTTTACTTAGTGAAACATTGTTAAAGCAGTGCTACGCCATAGTTCAAATTGATCAATTGTCTGTGAAGCGAAATGTTGAATAAAATAATTTTTTGCAACGCCTCCTTAACATACATATATGTAGTTGAAAATGTGGACATATTGTATACTATATGTTTCTTCCTGTTTATACTTTTATTTATTAAAATATAGTTTAAAAGTGCCTTTATCAGATGGCACTATAATTTCGATAAATACTGCATGTAACTTAAATATGTTTTCGATCATCACTGGTATTTGATGGTTAACAATTTGTGGGCTCTTGAATGTGTTTCAATTTAGAGCACTCTGATGGTAAATCTTGTGTGTTTCTGTCTTCTTCCTCTTCGTGTATTTGTAAATATAACGTCCAAACACATACCCAGAAATATGAGCAGATAACTGAAATGTTTCTTTATTAATAACATAATAATAAAAGGATAATAGTTGTTAATATATACCTAATTCTATAGCTATTCCGCAGATCAAATAGACGATATATATTATTTTCACATGAACGAAAAGCGTACAAGTAATAAGGAAGACCAAAAATATTATTAACAAAACGCACTCGATTGCTTGTATTATAATCCATAACTTCAATAATGCTATATTTGTCTAGAAATAAATATCATAGGTATATTAAATATAAAATAACAAATAAGGATTATCCGAAATGGAATATATAAATACATTTTTGAGATTTACCTTAATAACTCCTGCAATTAGTGATATTAATTTTACAAATGTAATTATTGCTACTAAAATTTTATATACGAGTATAGACGAATGTGATTCTCGACCAAAAATAGATTCGAGTAGATATTCGAATGACTCAATGTAAATACCATAAGCCGAGATCTGAAATTAGAAAAGAATAAACTAGATGTTTATCAAAATATTTTTTTTATCTGTAGTTTATAAGATACATTTGTTTTTAAATAGTTTATTATAATTTAGTGCAAGTTGTATTATGGGTGAATTTATTAAAGTTAAACAGAAGATATTTTGTATGAAAACTTTTAAATTTTTCTATTTTTTTTCTATTAATCTAATTCATATATAATAGTAAATTAACAGTTTTATTGTATTTATTTATTATTAATAATTAATAAATCATTTTAGTTAATATTTTCATTCATATCTGCGTCAATATAACTTATTTGCATATTTAAGAAATAGTTGATTAAGCAAATGTATTCGAAAATTTAAATTATGGGCCTAAGTTATAAATAAACATAACCTTGAATGTAGTTCGATAGGTCAAGTTTAATTAAAAATTAACTGTTCCTCAAAAGAAGCGCTATTTAAAGAAGAAAGTGGTAAACATATCAAATAGTACTTACCAATTGTAAAACCGCAATAACAATACATCCAATTTCCAAAGAACAACATCCGCACACTCTTTGAATTCGTACTTTTTCCAGCCACATTTTATTAGTTTATTATTATAATTTTATAATAAAACATAGAGAAAATATCTGTACGTAGTGGAACCGTAACAAGTGATACCACATTACTATAGAGTCCAGCAGCTGGGCTTACGTCATTTTACAAAATATAATTGATCGCAGTCCTTGAGAAGTGAACCACTGCGTTGCAGTACCAATGCCGCGATATGGCATGATGATAAAAGTGGGCAATGATGGCATTTGAATAATGCGTATGTGTTGGTCGTTTCCACTAGTTACTTTTAAAAAATTCTTTGTAATTATGCACCATATGTAAGTAAATAAATAAATAACATCCGAAATTCGAAATCTGATACTAACTTATGACATCGCGTGTTATAGGACAAAATCATACTGAACAAATGGTCTGCATTTCTAGATTTTAGTAACGATTTTAGAGAATCTCCATGCTGGATGTGTGACAGTATGGAAAACACGCGATTATTACGTTACTTCATAGGATCAAGAATCGCATGAAATACTGTGCGTGACAAGGGGTGATTTTTATCACGAATGTTTCGGTATAGAGTGTAGAGAGCATGTGCACATGTATGTATGTAATACTACAAGTTCATGCATCGTTCAACTTATGGCGGGTGTTCTAGGGGGGAAGCAATGTTTTAATCTTTTGTTTAACTAACTAATATTTGCTTAGATTCTTCATTTAATATAGGTGTAATCATACGTCTCCCTTACGTTTTTAATTTTCATCATAAAATCAATGATTATTTACGATAATAAATTAATATAAAATGTATATTTGAGTATTAAATGTTTTACATTAGTCAACAAATCTAGTTGTTAAATTAGCATAAATACATTAATTTCTTAATTATTTTACAATTTTTCAATTATTTTCATAGTAACTTCATTTACAATATTTAAATTACTTTCATACACTACATTTCGGGTAAAGATTTTGTATAAAAAAAAACAGTCGCAAGCATCGAATTTTAAAGCCGCTTTTAAATAAACCCAATTATAATATCCATAAAAATAATTGGCCATCTCTAGGTATATACCTACATATATTAAATTTATCATAGAATGAATCCTTAAGTTTAAAACCGCTTATAAATATGTTTTTTAAATAAGTCATTATTTAAAAATTATATAAATATATTCAACCATTATTGTGGTTTTTTAAATCATTGAATAGAATTGAAAATGCTTCAGTTCTAACGGTATCAATCAAATATACATTCAATTGAATCGCGTGCCAGTTGGTAAATTGTGTAAAAAACAACTTATATACAGATAAATGAACGGGCCTGCATAAATTATACTATTTTCGTTGTTTATTAGAGGTCAAATTTAATTAATACAGATGACTGTACGATTAATTAACCCATGTGATTTTCTTTATCGATTCCATCCATCATTTCAGGAGCTATTGAATTTGTACTCACATCGCCAACATTTTGATAAAAGTTCCAAACGCACAGCCAAAAATACCAGCTTACACCTATTAAAAAACAATACATTATTAGCCTTTTTTCAAATTCTGCTTTAAAGTGTTTGAAAAATAAAAAAAACCGCTTACCTGTACCGATAAGGAATAATATAAACGTTAAAATTGCATATAATAAATAGTCCCCCGAAAAAAATATTAGACCGAAAAATACTATTGTAACAATTATCATTAGAACGCTCTCAAAACATCGTAGAATCAGCCATGGCAGTATAAATCCTTTCTTCAGCTAAAACAATGAATATATATTAGATTTAAAAGAAAAGTGACGTAGGTATCACGTGCCAATATAATATAGTTTCGTAAAAAACTATATTATGTATATAATCAACACACCCTTAATTAGTTATCGACATATATATATATATATATATATATATATATATATATATATATATATATATAATATATATATATATATATATATATATATATATATATATATATATATATATATATATATATACTATATATATATATATATATATATATATATATATATATATATATATATTTATATATATTTACCGTATGTGCACCCCATATTAGCGCTGCACTTGTTATCAATGTTATAGCGATGTAACATAATTTATATTCAATATCATAATAAGTAACAGTAGAGTTATCGGAAACTGTCGTTCGAGCCACAATTAAATATATTTTTACAAGTGTCAGTACCTGAAAATAGAAAATGTAAGTAATTGATTAACAATGATAAATAGACAATGTAAGAAATATGTTAAGTTCATTTTCATCAAAACTACTGAGTAATAAGTTTAGAAGATTAAAATATCTTGGCTATCTTTTTTTTCAAAAAGATCTATAGCTATACTTGGATTGGTAGTGACTTTTAGTTATCATTATTCAGAGTCTGGACAAGCAATCCAAGTTTTCTTCTCTATGGTTATGTTACCCTTATAACACCTATAAGTATTTGATCTAACATTGAATTAACGTTTTGTTGCTAGAATATTGCGTGTTTGAAAGAGTTTAAACCTACAGGTCACTGGCCTTCATTAAATCAATTGATTTTATTTAAATTTGTTATGAAAAAGTTTCTAATAAATGTTTTTAAATAACTAACTGATGGATATGACAACCGGAAATAACGTTTTCCTAAAGCTAAAATGAAAATTAGCGATTAAAAAAGGCTGGTTGATTAAAGTTTCAACAATTTATCTTTATTGTTTCAACAAAAAAAAAAAACTTTGTGCTTTGTGGTCACATAATGTTGACTGTATTGTGAACTTACCCATCCAATGCAACCAATGACGTAACATCCTGTTCTTAAATCAGCACAACAACAAAACCTTTCAATGCGTACCTTTTCACGTGCGCTGGATCTTAAAAAATAATAAGTAATTTTCATTAAAACACTGAAAGAAGCAGAAACAGTTTTTCTGACTCACATGTTGTCGAACATGATTGCCACAGTGGACTGTGGTCTTTCAGGTGGCTACGTTTAGTAAACACACGAAAATCAATGAGAACTATATTAATAAACGCTAAGGTTATAATGTCAAAGGACTATGCATTTGATTTGAATATTTTTGCACGAACAACCATTATTTAGATTTTTTTTACATGTGCCTGTATAATTAGTAACTATGCAATTTTTAGTACGAATTGCCCAACGTGTAGAATTAATATTCTTTGAGTATTAATAATCAATATATTATAACAGTAAAGAGTATATTCCTAGAATTTAATATCGTGCGATATAATATGTTTTAGAACTTTTGGTAACATATAATAAATACATTTATTTAATGTGAAACAGGATTAATAGATATGTGGATGTTTATTTTGTGAAAAATATGAAGCATGCCATGGAAGTAATAATTAAAACACAGGCGGGAAGTAAGATAATTATTTATTTATTATAGAAACTTAACAAGCATAATTAGATCAATTATTATGCAGCATGGCGTATATTATTTATATAAAATATTAGTTATCTACTGGTACAATATTTTGAGCTTGATGATGGTTCATATATATATATATATATATATATATATATATATATATATATATATATATATATATATATATATATATATATATATATATATATATATATATATATATATATATATATATATATATATATATATATATATATATATATATATATATATATATTTAAAAACAAATAGCTTTGATACAAAAACGTATCTTTTTAATTGTCTAATTATAATTCGTTATATTTCGCACGTTTTTGGAAATATATATTAAAATCGTGTTTTTAGTGTGTTATATTATATTTAATTCAACCGTCAGACAGAACTTTCTTTACACTTTTATTGCAATCTAAACATTTAAATTAATCTACTAGAAAAACGAATCTAAGCTTTTACACAAATTTGATTTTCTTCCTCTTGAAGTTCATAGTAAAACGATAGTACACATCGCATAAAGTAATGCAAAAACGCTGAAAATAAAATTATAATAGATTAGTAGCATAAAGAATTAAAAGCAATTTTTTAAATTATATTCCGAAACCATACACATAAAAACGCGATTATTTTTGTTCTAAAAACGTGAGTGTATATATCGCATTTGGACATAAATTCGAAACGAAAATTAGGGTTAGGTGTTTCGAAATATATCAAGATATATTACCTGCGCATATGAGCAGAACCATATTGATATATAAGAGGACGATTTCACCGTAGATTATAGAAACTGCAAATACCATGCAGACCAATATAACCAATATTATAAAAGATACTATTTTTACAACCAACCAGGGTAACAGGAATATCTTTTGCCGCTGTTAAAACAAAATTGTTTATTTATATATATATATATATATATATATATATATATATATATATATATATATATATATATATATATATATGTATGTATATAATATTGATTTATTAATTACGACTTACTGAATGTATTCCCCATAATAAAAATCCACTTATTATAAAAGCAATAATTGTTGAACTAAGTTGTCCTCCATAATAGTTACCTCTGTAGTAATCATTGTCAATAGGGAATGCTAGTATACATGCTTGGCTTATACAGCCGAACTAAAAATAGAATTAATATAAGAATATTGAAGTTTTCGAGCAAAACGTACGGAAATAAGCTTGCGATGATAAAATATGACAAGCCATTAACAATACAACTAATACAACAACAACAACATCCCAAACTTCTCTTGTACCAAGATGTGATAACATATAAAATATAGATATACTTACAAATTCAAGTATCCCAATAACAAAGCTGCCTGTTTCTACTTTCAATCCGCAGCAACATTCGTTGACTCGTTGTTTTTGTAAAAACCTATTTAAGAGTTTAATTGTTAGAAATATCAAGGAATAATGCATAACAAGTACTCACATTTTGTTATATTTTGACTTGTACTATAGTTATCAAATGTATTAGGTACTGTGATTAACATTGGCACTTGCGTTTAACAATAATTGGCTTATCTTTTTAATTGTATCATAGAATTTTTTTATTAGCAATTCCCGATTAGATAATAAAATTTATATTCTTGTAACGTGAAATATATTAATTTATTACATTTATCATTGATTTATCGTAACATTCAATAATAATCATCATTTCGATGGACTAAATCATTCCAAATGTTCTTCAAACATAATATTCTTTCCAGGAATCAAAATAAAATTCATGATCCATTAACGAAAGAGAATAATCAATGATGAAATATGCAGAAAGTAATGAATTACTTTGATCGTACGCACCTATGCGTGTTAGGTTTTAAACAGTTTGATTATCAGATTGTGCAGCTCTTTGATTTTCTTCTTCTTCTGCTTCATCTTCTTCAATAGTCCAATAAAAACTTAACACACATACATAGAAGTAAAATGAAATAACTAAAAATAAAATATATGTATTCATAAATTAAAACATTATTATTGATATTCATTTACATGTGGTTATAATGATTCCAGTAATCACACTGACTATTACTAAAAAACGTGTTTTTATTAATAGATACACCAAAAAAAGGCTCAATCCTAGCAATGCCAAGTTGGCCAAACCATTTACAATTAACCATGGTACTAGCAAATATCTATTGCACTAAAAAATTAAACAGACCATGTATATAACTGCAAAAAAATTGATATTTCCGATCATCGTATGGTGAAACTTTATTTCTTATGCTATTATAGTAAAATTCCCAAATATAATCACGTGGTTTATTTTCTCCTATAATTTGAATAATAATATAGCTACATATTTATATATTTTAATAGGTTTTCAATTCGTCAATGTAGATGGTGCCAGAGGTCTCGTTTTGATTAAATAGCAAATGTCATTTTCTCAAACATTCGTATTAAGCATTACCAAAATAAGCTAGTAATTTTTAAAATTAATACGAAATTAAAAAAAGATTTTTAAACATTGTTTTAAACAATAATTTACATATTTATATATTTTAATAGGTTTCCAATAAGTCATTGTAGATGGTGCCAGAAGTCTCGTTTTGATTTGTAAACAAAATTCAAACACTAAACTATATAATAGATGATTTGTACTAGAACGAGCGTGCTCGTTCCTTTTTTAACCTCATGATAATTTATCGGAATCTTTCACTCTTACTACAGTAACATATTTTTGTGTGTCAAGAAAATACAAGGTAGTTAGACTATGTAGCCAATAGGTCCCCTTTACATTGTGTATTTATATTATATATTTAGTAAAATCTCGTAAATGGTCAAAGATATATAAAAAATTACTCTAATATAAATTGAAGATAATAACATTTCCTACAACTTTTATAGATAAAGTTTTCCCAACAGAAATACTAATATTGCGGTTATTGAACGCGGTGTTATACCGCTTTATTAATATTTATGTATTTAGTAAAAACGCGTGAACGGTTTAATATATACAAAAAATTATTACTATATAAATTAAAGATTATAATATTTTCTACAACTTTTATTGTTACTTAGGGATTTTCCGACAATTTTAGAGAGAAAAAAACGTTTCAAATGTTAGTAGAATATTAAAAATATCTCTCTCACACGTACACACAAACGGAATTCAAAAGATGTATTTCTGTTAAAACTCGAGTTCTAAATTTTTTTATATATATATATATATATATATATATATATATATATATATATATATATATATATATATATATATATATATATATATATATATATATATATATATATATATATATATATATATATATATATATATATATATATATATATATATATTCGTATTTGTAAAATCGTTTTTGTTTGGTTTTAATTTTGGTAAACTACTTACTTTAATTACTGCTTGTAACAGTAAAATAATAGTTACGGATGAAAGAACGCCTGCAATGATTTGGCTCAGACGAGCGAGTCTATGTGAGCTTATGCCAGCCTCTATGCCGCTCACAATACTCCATATGGCAAATATCTAACGACAGCAAATATATAGTATGTAAATTATAAAATGTGGTGCTAAAGTTAAAATTGGCACATATATCTGTTTCTTTATCAAAATGTCGTTAGTAAATGTACCTTATTTTTATCTAGATACTCTGCTTGCCCCCCAAATCTATAACTTACTTACAAATCTCTACTTACATATTGAAACAATGCAATAATAATACATCCAGAACGAACGCTGAGTCCGCAAAAGAATGTTTCCATTCGTATATGTTTTAATTGGTCACACCTTAAAAAATATTTAGATAATAATAATATGAACCACAAAGTATTTTAAAAAGCTAAATACGTATTTCAACAACTAAGCTTTTATCATCAGTAGCAACAAGCATTAGGAGGTGAGAACAGTGTAATTTAATATTAGAAATAATGTTCAGTTTTTCTTCAGTAAACAAAACATATACCAACAGGTTTCAACCAATGTTTGCTTGATGGGATTATGCAAGTTAGTTGAAAAGCCAGTAGTGATTTGAGTGCGGGTGTGAATGTACATATCTAAATCGTTGTTTGTACGTTGAACTATATTGAATATAATATTTTTGTGTAAATTCTGTGTGCGTATTAATTGTTAATAGTGCATCGGACCTGGCCTTTTCTGCTTGCTGTAAGTGCAATGAAAAATATTTTAAATTTACTGTTTATATAACAAATTATCCTTATTCTTTATATGACAATAGTAGCATGGTAAAAGCCTTGGTAATATGTATTAGCATCTCATATAGGAACCCATGCTTATTATTCATTTGTTACTACTCCATTGCATTTATTTAATTATATAATTTAAAGATTATTTCGACATAAAACTTTAAATAATTTTATGATGCATCAAATACCATTATTTCCTACAAATATAATGATGCTATGAGATATCAAGTAAAAATATACAATTTTGATAATTGATAATGATAAGACATTTTAATTATGTCTATTATTAATATTTTATAGTCAAAGCAATCGTTTTTAAAAATAAAAACATAAAAAAATAGAGACTACAACGCATAAAAAAGTTGAATGTAGATCAAAGTATATTGAATTAAAATTTTCTAGGAAAACCAAAGATACTTACAAAATTGGCAAGTACCGACACATTTCAAATTTGACACAAAACAAAAAAAAACAATTCACTGTTACAATAGCCGGGTAAACTGAGCACACTGACAGTTACCAACGAAATACAGAAAAAGCATACCCTACGTAGGGATTTGCCCCTTAAACCAGGGCAAAGTTTAGGTTGTTAGGAGGCGACCGGGGGGCAGATCAAGTATACACTTTCGATGAACTATCTGGAACTATTCTTCAGCGGTTATTTGTTTTTCTTTTTTTTTTTACTAAATGTCAGTGAGGCCACTAAAGACTCAGTTTTACCCAAAAGCCTATTAATTTCAAAATTAAATAACAAATCAGTTATTACTCTGCTCAAAACTTGGATTAGAGTAAAACATTATTTCTGGATATAAGCCAGAAATCATTCTTCAGAAATATGTTCTTAAATATTTTTAGATTATCATATAAATAAATGTCAACCCTTACCGATTAGATTTGTAAAATTCCCAAATTGTTTTTGATCATTGACATGTATTAATGATATTGTTTTCCTTTAAATATTAAATCTGTTTAATTCGTTCAAGTTAAGCATTTATTTTTGTAATTTTAATGAACATTTATTAAACAAAATAGAAATTATATTATTATATTAGTGTATACAAATTAGATTTTTAAGCTTGCATAGTCTGTGGCGCCTCAGCATCTGAAAGATCCAGATAGTAGCTCCAAACACATTTCCAAAGATAGCATGACAATGCTGAAACATAAGTTTATTTTACTTGTATTCTCATTAATCGTATAATAAATATTAATTTACCGAAGAATAAAATGACGATCGCAGCAAAAATTAGCAGCATATGTTGACCCAATATAAATATTGCAATTATAAATGCTAAAATAGCGAATGGCAAGATAATTATTGATATTCCTCGAACTACAATCCATGGTAATAGGAAAGTCTTTTTGTCCTGAAACATAAACAAACTTTAATATATTTATGGAAATTTAGATTTATTTATTTTTTCAAGTTGAACCGTAATTTCTTTTCCTGAACCAACTTGTTTTTATGTAAACAGTATCATTATCATTTTGAAAAACTACTTACACTGTGCACTCCATACATCAAGCAAATTGTTATTAAAAGTGTAATAACGCCTGATGCAATTTGTGTTCCCCCTAAGGCGCTTGAACTATCTATATTTCCCGCTGAGCCTAATGACGCAATTGCACTAACCTATAACAATATAATTATTATCAATGTGAAATTCATTAAAAATAGTAAATAGTTTTAATATATTTCAAGTTGTGGTTCGAATGCTGATATGAAAGCTTCATCGTATTATTTAGTTTACGCCCAATCTATATTGATATATACATATCAGAAGAAAGTGGAAACTATACAGGAAATTACACTTCTAATTTGATATGCACATTCTTAGATAAGTGATTAATTGCAAAACTTAATAATGCCAACATTTTCTTTATTTGCATTTAAATAAATTTAACCGCAAAAAATATGAAAACTTCTGATATAGCACCGACATTTAATGAGGAGTATTTATAAACTATTAACATTCCTCCTTTAGGAGTATACAATGGAGAAAATGATCTCTAAGAAGAAAGAAGCTTGTGCAGACAAATGGAGATTTTTTATTTAACACAAACAAGAGTGAAAATTGTTGCATAAACCCTAAATTAGCACAAATAACTCGCCAATAATGCTAAAATTCGATAATATACCTAAAATCAATTAAAATTGGTGACAGGAAAGTGCCACAACATTTATAATAATTTTTGCCGTCCGGACTCTATTTAGATGTTTGCATTAATGTTTAAGCCGTAAAAAAATCAAGAAATTGCATTCTCAGTTAAATTCAAATATTTTCTTAAGCCTGTGATACATAAAAGTATTATGAAAAAGTAATTATCTACGTCTTAGTTACTGTAGAGGCGCAAATATTTGTAGAAATGGCTTTGCTGCCATGCGGGTTTTACCATAAATTATGTGAATATTACGCAATGCTCGTTATGTTTCATTTCTCAAAATAACAAACGAAAAATGAAAACAAGCATTGTAACAAATAAAATAAACTTACAAATTCAAGAATGCCTATAATCAAACTGCCTGTTTTGACGGTACACCCACAGCAGCATTGTTGCATTCGCTGATTTATCAAAGTGATAGCCCTGTGAAAAACAATCGATAATTATTTATATATTAAATATACCTAAGTCGGATTAGATAGAATCACAAATAGAACTTACATATTGTGACTTTTGCTACGGCCGGTACAGATACTGAATGCCACGAGCAACGAGAATGTAATGAAATTCTGAAATAGTTCCACAAATTTATATGGTCAAAATGATTATTATTTAAAATATTCTTATCTGTTCGAAGCTTTTTTTATGAAAATGTTTGTAAAATCAATAACTAATAATATAGTGTGTCATTCAATATATGATAACATAAAAAACTGTTTTTATATATACAGATAACAAACCCATAGAAACTAGTTATAAGTCGCTTAAAAAGGACCCTAATGTTCGAATGCCAACATATTTTAGTCTATTTTACTTTTCTATAAAACAGTTACAGGCATATTTGATATGATTTATTTACTATAATTTTTTTATAATTGTTACGCTTTCTGAAGAAAATTTGCAAACAAAAGTTGTGCGAAATATGAATGGCTTTCATTTTATTTATTACAAGTTTTACTTAAGTGCACTTGTTTCGAAGATATTATAGAACCCTACAAAAAATGACTAAAGTAAACATGCACTCTCTTTCTCTCACACGCACACAGACGTCATTCCAAAAAGAGGCATACACCATTCAGGGAAGGTCAAAAGATATATTTCCGATTTATTTTATGATAACAATACTTACCTATTACTTCGTATAAGAAAGTAAAAATGTAAATGTGATTCTTCTGTTTATAATAGCTATTACGTGATTTAAATTTGGAGGCCAAATTTTAGTGATACCTATATGAAGCGAAATAACGAAGATACAGATTCCAAAACTATATTTTAAATAGCTGCAGAGTTTCGCACTGGGATTTCTTATTCGTAGTAGATATATTTTGTTTGAATAAGAAGAATATTAAAATACAAATGTTGAAAATATCTTAGATATATAGATATAGATTCATTATGCTATATTAGTACTTATTATGGTCAGAATATAATATTTTGAATATACCTATCACTTTTTTTAAGCACTTTTTAATCAATTTATTGTTTTTACTGTTAAAATATTAAGACGTAGTAGATCTGATTCAGTAGAAATTTTCTTGTAATTGGTACAATTTTGATGAAACTTTCAAACAAAAGTTGTGTGAAATATTAGCTATCATTTTAAATATACCTAACTATTTTTTACTTCTAATACGAAGTAGTAAGTAAGATTGTAATCATGAAAAAAAAAAGGATCTTGAGATTATAACGGAAATATGAACTTATTTCAAGCAAAATCTTAGAAATACGATTGTCTCGATATGTGATAATCTCAAGTAATTCAAACTTTCAGCACTTCACTTTATCCACAAATTTATAAATGACAAAACATCCAACTTACAAGAGTTACTAAATTATTCACGCACAAAGAAATATCGCTGTTTGTCTCATCTAGGTGCTAGACCAACTCAAATATGGTAAACATTCAATAAAATGATATGTTATCAACCTTGAAGCAATACGTACTTCTTCGAGGTCAAACCTAAAGTTTAAAGGCGTAGTCGACGAAAATCAAATTACTTTCAATTTTAATGTTTATTTAGTGTTTGGGCATAAAAGAGATAAATTGCAATTTAATGGTCATTATGTTTGTGTAAGAAGCTAATAAAATATATAAATTTCAAACAGAAATACATTGCGATTTTTCCCAAATTGAGGCTTGCAAGGTTTGGGAAAACCAGACAACATTTTAGAGATCAAATATAAACCAAAGATCGATAATCAAAACAGTGGAAATTCTAAATAAAAATGATGTAACGGGAAATTGTATAAAGATTAATTTTAATTATATATTCATAGACCGCTCATAATAAAAGATAGTTTTTCTTGTTTTATTAATTTGACCATTTAAAAAATACATTTTTTTCTTACAATAATAATTTTATAACATATTTCTCGAAGGTAAGCGTCAGATATTGCTTTATTCATATTAACCTATACAATACCACGTATTGGCTTTACAACTTAATATTTATAGATTAATCTTTGTTTGACATATATAAATCACTAATTGCAAAAGAGGTCTAATTCATTAACACTCTGTTTATAGTACCTAATAAAAAATACATAATTTATTTTGAAATAAATATCTTTACTGTTGAAATGGATAAACTTGTTGCAATGTTAATATCTGTTAATAAAATTTGGCTCCTCTCTTTTGCACTAAATATATTATTTCAATTATGTTGAATAATGTTAAAAACGTCTAACGCAGATATCTTAAAATTATTCCCCTTGAACTAAATTATGCTTAAATAGTTGTTGTATTTTATAAAAAATAAGCAGTTCGAGTTGTCACCCGGCAGTTATTTATTTTCGTTCGCTTAGTTAAGCTCATATAGGTATAATGGAAAGTTAATAATAAATTTAAACTTCTGTTTGTCGTTCTTCGGTTGCTGCTTCAGCTTCTGTTATCTTGATTAGTTTTTCATCTTGTAAATCAACGTAGTAACTCCATACACAAAGGAATATGTACCACCATAATGCTAAAAAATAAAGTATTCAATAATGTTATCAATTGGTATAAATTTTCTTTGAATTTTGATTAGAAAGGTTTCATTAGTGACAAATATATTACGTCAAAAAGATTCTAAAAATGCTTTTTATCAATTTGTTCCTGTAATACATTCCAGTTTGCTTTAAATATAAATAATAACTGATTTCAACTCAAATCAGTCAAGATATGAATATGGAAAAAAAAACAGTTTAATATAAAAAACAATTACTAGAAGATAATAAACGAAACTGATATCTTAAAAAAAAAACACTTTATATAATTAGAAATGAAAAAAAATGTAACCGGAAGGAGGAAAAAGAATCTATTTTTCTCTAATTTATTTATCTACTTATTATTATTAAAAAGATGTTGAAACTTTTAAATAATTTTTATAGGTATATGTAGATATGATAAGGTTATCGCAAATAGCATTATAAAATACAAATATATTGCTTCATCTTACTTGTAAATTATAGTTAATTATTTAACGCGTAGAAATTGCTCATTTGGAAATAGAACACAATATTATTTATTGTTCTGCCGTAAATGATTGAAATTAGTAAAATAAAGAATGTAATAGCCATTTTATATGTATAAAATGTTATACATACCTGTAATGAGTACGGATACGAAAAATATAATAACCATCAGAAGTTTAGCGACATAATTTACAATTAGGAAAATCATCACTCCTATAAGACTTAATGTTCCTAGTGTAACGATTGTACAATTCATTCCCATAAATATTAACCATGGAAGAAAAAATAGCTTATTTTTCTGTAACAAAGAACTCTATAGAAAGATTGTTAAAACACAATGAAAAACTAAGAATTATAAAACGCAATTTTGATATTACAAAATTATTAAGCGAACACCTCTTCATCAACCCTCCAACGGTGACGTGTATGGATAGATATATTATAATACCTATTGTTATATAGGTTAGTAAATAATTGTGTGAATTAGTAGTTAAAATGATTATTTGGATATATCTAATGTGTACTTACTGTTTGCACTCCAATGATAAGTAATATAAATACTAATAGGTGTGCAAGGCAATAACCAATTCTTGGTATAAAACTTATTGAATCTATCTGTGCCCATACAGTTTCAAACTGTTTGACATCTTTTGGGTATTCTTCATATCCGGTTGTGAATAAAAAATGTGTAGTAGGTAAAAATCCAAACATGAACGCTGATGTTGAAATCTGTAAACAAATGTATAGGTAAATGAAATTAACCACATCTCTATTTTGATCAAAAAAATATGTAAAATATTTAGAACAAAAAGTAGCTATCATAATTTGAACTTACGCATATAAAAATCCCACTAATTATGGTTCCCAGCCGCAAGGAACAACAACAACAATGTGTTTGTTGTAATTTACAATTGCAACCCATACTTCTTTTATTTGGGTAGCAAAAGAATAAAAAATATATATAATACTTTTCAAATATATTTGAATGGCGTGTAGTGTTGATGTCAATCCTATACGAACTGGCTGAGCATATATTGAAACTCGGTCGAAAAATACTTGGCACTTGGTTATTTTTGTATATGTGATACCAAAAATACATTTGCGTACAAACCGCTTCACGAATGATATAAATATTTGATCCAAATTGAAAATAAATAAGCCACGCGTTATTGCTAATATCAGCATAGGTACTTCAAATTCCATTATTTTACGTTCATCATTAAATTAGGGATAGTATTTTAAATACAACTTTTAACCTTATAATACTGTCGGAGTATTATTGAATCGCCAAACACGGTTAGTGAGACTTGGCTAGTTACAACGTCGAAACCCAATTCGAAATTTTGAGAAAAACTAAGCCAATAATGGTAGTTGAGAGATATTCTTCTTTTGTAGAACATTCTTACTAAGGCCTAAGATATCGTTGTACCTAATTGATTTATTTAGCTAATAAATATTTTTTTTGTTAAATACGAACGATTTCACTTGTATTTTTTGAAAATAAGTGAAACATAATTGCAGATATATTTGCTATTAAAATAATGATATGCGTTAATTAGTTAAATAAATTTATTAGAACATGCATACTCCGGGACCTTCATTCAATACGTTATTTAGACTCTTAAGAAATAATATATGAACTGATACTTAAACGTTTATATTTTTATTAAACATGAGTTTACATCATTATATATATTAAGTGCATAGACGCATATTAAAATATTAAAAACAGATTTATGAAAAACTAAGAATAATGAAGTATAATAGTCGTCGTACAAATATGATTATATTACGCCATTGAGTGCTGCTTGTATGGCGGTGGACTCATATTCACTCCATAGGCAACGTCCAATAAAGCTTCGCTTTCACTCAATTCCACGTAGTGACTCCAAACGCAAATCCAGAAATACCAGTACAAATCTATGAAATAAATACGATTAAATTACATAAAAGTACAATTCGATGTGTTTTAAAATTGGAGACACAATTATAAAATTAAATAAGAGAAAAATAGGACCAACAACTCGATAGAAAATACAACGAATTAATTTCATGCAACAAATATCTTCACAGTGAACAACGGATTCCTTAAATTCCTAGATTTTAAAAGCTTCTAAATACCTAATATTTATATACGGCAAATCGTTTTAATACTTACTTGTTAGTATGGAGACAAATATGAAAATTGCGACCACTATGCCTGTTCCATTAGACGGAACAAGAAAAATTATAACAAATACAACTAATGCTATAATTGAAATCATGATGCACTGCAAGCAAACGATAATCAACCATGGCAACATGAACTTATTGTTCCGCTGAAAGTTAACAATTATATGAATTAATATTTCACAATAAAAAAATGCAATATATAAACTTAAATTTGCACAAAACACACATTCATATTTTATTTATTTTAATGGTACTTAGGCAAATAATTTGATAAATATATAAATATAAATATATATATATATATATATATATATATATATATATATATATATATATATATTTAATAGTTTGAAATACTACCTTATGAATTCCCCAAATAAGAAGTAAACATGCAATCAGAGATACGACACCATATCCTATACGAAACCCATAAGTATTTGCATCAATTTCCTTGAATTTACTGTATTGGTTAAACCCATCTCGATCGTCGAATGATGAAGCTGTTGAATCTTGTATGTGTACGTGTATATAAACAAGACCAAATAATTTCACGAGTGTGCCAATCTAAAATCATAATGAAATATTAAAAACGATATTTTTTAACTTTTTCGAAACTATTATTAACTTAAAACTGGTAATTTCAAAATATTTGAACATCTGAAAATATTTAGTTTTGATTAAGAGATGAGCGCATATATCTCATTTGTTTTTTGATAAAATAAACAAAACAGATATCACATATCGTTACTTTAAAACAAGACATAGACAAAACAATTCTTAGTATGTGAACATTTGAGATTTTCGTCATATAGCAGATAACACCAAGCAAATGCTTCTATCTGTTGCTTATCTCTCCTTTTGCATAAGGGTTATGTTAATTAATATTAATTTCTACGAAACAAAGTTCTTAGAAATCAGAGACTCGCTTCTTAATTATTTTATGTAACATCATATCTGATAAAAATGTTTTTGCTAATCCAGTTTTCCGGTTGTACCGGATATAATGCGATTAACTGCGTATCATTGTACATAATTTTGTGTACACGCGTGTTATTAATAAAGATGGTGGTACTCATGAACTGGTGTATCGAACAAATATTTAAGCAAGTTCTTTAAACAAGCACTTGACCTTGCCATTTTAATTGCAAAGATAAATGATATTCCTCTAATACTCATATTTTTGACTGTCACACCAGCTAACAGGGTTATTTTTAATAACGAGATATGTCATTATTATTCACATTGACTTTATACTTATTTAAAGTATGGAATTTGTTGTTCATAACTAAATTATTAGTTATGCTATAGTTAAAATATATATTTTACAACAAACCGGTTTCATATACAAAAGAAAAAAATAATCAGGAAGATATTTTTATAACTATATGCATCCTATGATAAGAAATATTTCCGTTGAATTTAAAAAAAAAACACTAATGCAACATCCTGGCTTCAATATGTTTCTATACCTAATCTCAAACTGCTGTGGTATCAAATATCCTTTATTAAATGTTGTTAAATCCAACAAATGCAAGTGTAAAATACTAAAGATAATTAATTATTTAGTTAAGCAATTTTTGAGAAAATTATGGCGGAAGTTATATTTTCTAGATTTTTTTTTACTGAGCCTTTAATCCTTTTGTACCTTTCTGGCATTAATGAATTGAAGTACATTATATTTATGCTATATATTAAACTTACCCATCCTAATATTGCAATAATCAAACTTCCTGTTTTTAAAGTACAGCAACAACAAAATCGCTGTAAACGCATTGAAGAGCACATGGTTGAAAAAATGAAATGGATTCTCAACACAATAATGGAATTGAACGGTTAAGAACTTGATCCGGTTTCAATGACTACCAGGCAGCAACTGCTAGACGCTAGATTTTGTTTTTGTGCCAATAAATAATGTGCTTGTCCCATGCAAAACATCACAGCGTGGTTGTAACGCCTATTCATATCAATACTTACTTCCAGAATTTTTTATTTTATTCATTAGTGCTGACATATAGAAAAAAGCATTTTAACAAAAAATATTAACTGTCATTATAATTCGATTTTGTACTCTTGTTCTTGAAGAAGTTGCTATCTATCTAAGTATTTAGAGATTAGAATTATTTTTACTTTGCAACTGCTCTATTTTTCGTATTCTTTAATTTTTTTAAAAATAAAATGTAAAATAAACATTATTAAGCAACCGTCGCTGAAGTCAAATGTGAAGTTATCTACACAAATCTGGCGAACATGAGCGGTGATGCATACTTTGCAGTTTGTTATCGAAAAAATATGTCAGACTGACGCCAATGCAATAATAAATATGAAAATAATAGGTAAATACAAGTAAAGCCATGATGGAATACAGACATTTGATTTATTTATTTTCTTCGAAGATTTTGCTAAAATTTGCAAATTTTTTATATCAGACATTATCCGTCTTATGAACAAGAAAAATACGCGCTATTTTCCAAGAATTAGGGAATGTGTTCAAGCAAAGATACAACGCGACAGATATACATACATACATACAGACATACATACATACATACATACATATGTTCCACACAATCTTTAAGTTGCAAGTTGGGCACAACAATCATAAACATTCCAAACGGTCATTAAACTAAAATACAAATTTTTTACTGCTTTTGCCATGGGTATATTTCTTTTTCTCAGAAAAAAATATAAACACGTGCGGAATATAATAATTGATAGTAAATAATAATAAAATGTTACCTATAGTGATATACTATATACGCATCGAAAGATTGTCAAGATCCGAATGGATATAAAGGGGTTTCTGCCACCCCATTTGCTGTGAATAGGCATTAAGTTATGTATGTAGTAATATATACACTTATTTCTCTCATTTCTTAATAAAATAGATTTTAAGTTATGATGGAGATGTGACTGTATCATAGCATGTAACATAGCATGACTGTCGCAATTATTATATTATTTAAATGAAAATATACATATGTATGTACATATAAGAGACAGTAACGTACGTAGTTCAAATTACCATATTACAATGCATGAGGATGTGTTCCTAATATCAATTATAATAGAAATGGTAATATTTTCATACCTAAATAAATATACGTGTTATTATTCTATGGAGACGTTCACAGTAAAATTAAATAATTATTAAATTTTAATTTATAGGTAATTAAATGTCTTTATATACAAATGTACATTTTATAGTACGAGTACATACATACATACATGTGATGTTAAGATTAAACAAAAATCGAAATAAGATTTTTATTTATCTTTCTTTTCTTCTATCTTTTCCTCTTTCTTTTCTTGTTCATTCTTCATAAGGTATAAATTGGAGACACAAAGAAACGTATACCATGCAATGGAAACTACTGCAATTAGAAAATAAAAATCTGCAGTGTATTGCACTGGACTTTCTTATACGTAGTAGGTATATTTTGTTTTAATAGGAAGGATATTAAAATACATATGTATGTTTAAACATTCAAGAAAATATAATTATTCATTACGCTATAGGTATCAGAAATTATTGTGACCAGACATTTGTTTTCAAAATATGTACATATATAGAATAATATATATATATATATATATATATATATATATATATATATATATATATATATATATATATATATATATATATATATATAATATTTGACTAACCTTTGAAACGCTTCTATTTCAAAAGCTTAAAGTTTCATAATTTTACCTTCAACAGTTTAGGTTGTACACACAAAAAGCACACACCCACACAGACACATCATTGTCTTAATTATCAGCGAAATCTGCATTATTTTGTGTATAAAACTCAATAAAAAAACTACTAATTATATAAATGAAACAATTTAAGTGTTGAAATATTTAAAAAGTAAGACACATAAACAAATAAATATCTAGAAGATTCAAAACACACTTCCGCGTTTGCGCACAACCCTTGTGGCCAGTGTTAGTAAATTGGCTTCTCATGTCAAGATGTTTTACGTGTTTGTGTGGTGATAATTGTGGAATAACCAAGGAAAACAGCTCAAAAATTTGTAAAAACCAACAATTAAAACGTGTGTAAGTGTTGGTGATATCAATTGATGGACAGGATAGCGTGCATTGTAAAATCTAAGTTCATTTATAATTGGACGTTACATACTGAATAAATTGCATTACGCAAGCGCGTAATTTGTCATTTCTGATGCTGTGTCCCTAATAGTAACATTTTACTAATATTACACTGCAAAGACATCATACATATTAACCATTTTTATCTGATTACTGATTTCTTAAATAATAAATAGATATTTATTTTTTCAAAAATTGACTAGAATGCCCTTCAGTTCTAATAATAATTAAAAAGTATTAAATACTTACATAATGTAAAACCGCCAACGATCGCTGCTGATAGGGTTAGTAATTTTTGGTCAGTATGAAATTGATTTAACAAAATTGCTGTCTCAAAAACACTTTTCCCATACATAAACGTTATCAAAAAGTATGCAATAAACTTGGATATAATCCATGGTAGAAGTAGCTTCTTTTTTCCCTATAAATTAGAAAATAAAATCTATGTTTATATAATTTCTTAGTATTTGTTATAAAATACCTGGTGAATTCCCAACAACATCAATACATTTAGCACAATAAATATCGCTGGAATTAATATATTACTTATTAAATATTCATAGTAATCGACATCATTATTTTGTAAAGTATTTATTAACGCAAATGCATTCCCAGCCTATAAAAATGCATGTATACTTTTAATTTAAAAGTCAAATAATTAGTTACGTGCATTGACGGTAGCAAGTAGCAACTGATTTGATTTATCTGTAGCAAATTTAGTAATGATTTTATTGATTCGTCAACAACCAATTACTGTACTACCGTCATTTCACGAGTCTGTTAGTCTCACTGTTTCTAAATATCCAATAATTAGACACCCTGTCCTCAAAGACACACAGCAGCAACATTTTTTCACTTTTAAAATATTAGAGAAATACATTTTTTAAATCAATTATATAAAGGTATTACTACAGCTATCTGCTCTCAACTGATAGCAGAACTTATTCATCGTAATGTATAGATAAAATCGAAACAGTCATCCAAATAATATCTTATCAGGAATATTAAATATTATATAATTTATAATAAATTTTATTTCACGGAGTACAAATAATATCCATTAGTAACTATTACATACAAGGGGATTACGACGAAGTCAGAATATTTGACATATGTAGTACATACATAAATAAAAGTTTCATGCGAAAATAATATTTTACAAGTCCAAAAACATTGGTACATACATTTAAGGTTGATAAAACATTTTGAATATTATCAGAATCTTAAAATCATGATTACTAGCAACAAATAGATTAATAGCAGTGTGAATCTAAATAGATTTTCAAACTCTTGTTCTAAAATGATGAAAATTACGTATGCACTACTTTATTATGTGGTTCTTATATACATATGTTATATTAAAACAATCGATTTAAATTAAAACTCATTTTCCTTTGTAATTGATCTATGTAGGCTTGTTTCGTAAAATCTTTTATGGGATGGTTCAATTGTAAGACTTTTGTGGAATCTGTACACTACCATATACAAGTACCATGCTAGCACTGTAAAAAATATTGGTTAATCATTTTTATACGGAATTATATTATTTGACTAAATTTACAAAATGTTAAGAAAATCGTCGTCACCGAAATAGAAAAAGTTGTTTATCAAATTTTAACAGTTGTTAAAATGTTTTGTTTAGATTTATATAAAATCTTACCAACAATGAAGGGCGCCACTACGACCAAAATTATTAGATTATATACACCCTCTTTGCAGATCGATAGAATAGTATTACCCCATAATACAAACGCAATGATAGAAATCAAAATAAGACATATAAACTTCAGAAGCAACCATGGAAGTATGAAATTAGGTTTATTCTAAAAATGAAAATTATATATGAGTGTAGGTGTAGTTTCATAAAAACGGAGACTGATATAAAATTGATTATGATTATTATTTATGAAATATTTTATTCAGTAACAAAAATTGGAATTGCTATAACTAATACAAAATTACCTTAGTGATGCCGAAAATTAAGAAACATGTCAATAATAGATAGATGCAATTTAATGTTATTGCTCCAATTATTGGAATTTCGTAATAACTTAAAAAATGTTCTTCTTCCATTCCCGTGATATAAACATATAAAATGCCACATAGTAATAGAATATAGAATAGCTAGAACAAACATACATTATTAATATTTAAATTTTTTTATCTGGGTAACTTACTAGATTTAAGTATGCTATAACCAGGCTTCCTTTTCTTATGTTCCATTCCCTCCAAAAAGACATTTTGAAAATCTAAAAATTATTATTTTAAAATATTATTGAGTACCTATAATAATAGTTACGAGAGAGATATATTAAGAAAACGTTTCGATTCTGTTTTATTTCAAAAGTTTCAATTTATTTATTTAAAAGAAAAAAAAATCAAAGAATAATGTTGTATTCTTGACGTCAAAGCCCGAAAGAAATTGAAATGTTCGTTCTAACTCGCTGAATTTATATATGTTTCTAATCATAAAACACATTTTTTTGTTGAAACTGTTTATTTGTGTTGGACACCATATGGCTATGAGAACAGTTTATTATTATTTAATTTTTAATAAACAACTCAATTTGTGAAATATTTAGTTTATATGCATTAAACAAAATGTATGTTCCATTATTTTAAAAATGTGTTTTTTATTAGACCAATATTTCTATTATAAACAATGATAAAATGTGTTTAATCGCATTTTTCGGACATGAATTGTGTGAAATGTACGTGTCATGAAAACCCAAATTTATCTCTAATTTCAAAAGATAGTCAGTAAAATTATGACTTAAATTTGGTTTGATTTAAGTCGCTATTTAACAATTTTAAGGTTACAATATTAAATTTAATAAAGGCAAACGAAACGTTAAAATTAAACAAATATATTATTATACTTCGATTATAATTGTTTATTAAAAAACTAATTACTAATAAATGTTAGAATTATTTAGAATATGTCAATATGAACAAACAACATAGAAATCACATTGCGTTTTAATTTTTTTTTTGTTTGAAGTAGGAAAACCACAAACATTTATTAGTTATTTAGATAAAATATTGTCATAACGGATTTATTCTATTTTTACTTAAGCACCAACAAGTTTCTAAATGATTATTTTTTATGATAAATTAATTTTAAAAGATAACAAATTTAAATAAAAGTAAATCAAATGCTAATGAATTTTAATGAACAAAAGTTAAATATAAAAAAAAGATCCTTACTCTTATTAAACACTAGTATATCTAAAGTTCAACCAACACTAACTGAGATGGAAATCTGTTATGCATCTCAATTCCACAAAAAAAAAAGACGTGCGCAGCATTTATACACATTTAGAGCTTCCGTAATAAAATATGGAGCGTTCTGTGCAGAAAATAGACTATGGTGCATAATGTTAGAAATTTTATTTTACATCTACTCCATTTATTTTAACATTTTATTCATATAATATAACACGCAATAACTTAAACCACAAAATAATTGAAATTATGCCATATTCGACTTTTCAGTAGCTTGAAATGCAATATTGTATGGTGGAGGTACACGTTCTTCATTATTTTCCGTTGATCCTTTCAATTCAATGTAGAAACTATGAACGCAGGCGAAGATGTAGCAAGTTAACCCTATAAAACACACACACACACACAAAACAATTTCTAGAGTATCTTTCGCGGTATATAGTATTTAAAGATTTTGATTCAAAATTTAAAACTCTTCTGCGTAATCTAACTTAAGCTGTAATGCATAAATACTTACAGAGACATAAAATCAAGACGAGAACAAGTAGAGCTAAAGCCCCAAAATGTATGTCGGCAGATGCAATGTAGATACCAGTAATTATGAAGGATATTGTAATAAATATACATATTTCCAAGGCTTTTAATATTAGCCAAGGTAGAATAAATTCAGTTCGTTCCTAGAAGCATATTATGGATATACAGCCTGTATTTTCAAAATTTATAAGTACTGTAACAAGGGCCTGGTGTAAATATATCAAAAATATACCTTATATACTCCCCATATAAGACTACCATTGAAAATACTTGAGAGAGCATGATACGCGATTGCTATACCCATATAGTTTGCTAAAAAACTAACAGTAGGATCAAGATGACCGCTTTTCTTTATAGCATCTGTGTATAATGCAAGCTGCACAGATCCACCTACAACTTGCAATATATTCCCTATCTGTAAACGCATAAAATATTAAATATTCAATAATATAACATCTTAATCCAATGTCACATTACCAAATGCAAATAGCCAATAATGAAACTACCAGTTTTTAGAGTACAGCAGCAACAAAACCGATTTATGCGTAACATATTGGCGTACCTAACAGATATAATACACATTATTATTGTTTCTAAATAAAAATTTGATGAATTCAAGCTATTTAAAATTTCATTTCATGATTGACAGTCTCTTTAAGTCTATTTTGTTTTTATCTAAATCGGTGACTTGATTAAAAGCCCCAAACATCAGTACGTTACTTTCTCATCGAGAACAAATATATCAAAACGTATTTGTCACAACCGTTAGCAGCCTAAGTACTTACATATTTCTTTTGTGTTTAGTCGCCAATAATATGAATTCTTACCAATAAAATATCTATGCTTTACTGGTTACACTCAAAACGCTACTGAATGTATTAGTATACTATCCAATATCCATACACTTATATAATAATGACAGCAAATATTAAAACATAAATATTTATTGTCACACTTAATTAATTGACGTCAATTTCAGCAAATTAGTTAAAAATAAAGATAAAACAATATATTTACCACGTAATACCTATATATGCGACCAATTTTTAATGTGTACCTAACGAAATTAAGCCACCACTACTGTATCTTTACATATATACTGAACTAGTATATTGTTCAATGTTTTTTGCTCAAATAGAAATTAGGAATTTCTCGTTTCCGCACACGCTATTATTGTGCGCAAAAAAATAAATATATAGGTATAAATAGATTTTTTTATTAATTATACAATTTCAAGGTCCTTTCTGTACCAGGGTCACTAAATATATAATATATAAGGAAAATAGAAAAATGTTATACCCCGTTTGTAGTTATTTCACCTATTTAAAAAAAAATTATACTTGCAATATTGTATAATTTAAAATTCAAAATCATAAACGTAATTTTTATAAAAATAAAATCTAAACCAGAAATATGTAGATCTTTTAAAAAACTCGAGCACGAATTATAGAACTAGTGTGTGGTTGTATTGGTAAAGCAGTTTAAATATTTGTTGTTTTAAAAAATGTACTATTTACTTAGATAATTGCTTTTGAAATTTGTGTATTTATATATTTCTATGGTAACTTAGTAAATTGTTTCATGACAACTGAAGCAACCATTACTGCGTATATGTATAACAATTTTAAAACAATTATACATATAAGAAAATGGAGTGTTATCGTTATCGCACAGCATTCTAACACTTTTTATTTTAAAACTGCCTTGCTACGAGAAACTTAATACCTACGTATACTGATAAACACTGTTAGAAATATAAATAACAAAACTAATTATCGTTTAATAGTAGTTTTAATGGTTGTTACTTAAAAAATTTAACAATATTGATATAATCACAGATATTAAAATTAGAAGACCCAAATCACACATCGAATTCATATGTTGAAATACATGATGTTTAATGTGGTATAGGTTCCGTGGAATTTCTAGTAATAATAAAAACATTGGTTGGATTTTCATGAGGTATTTCACTAGGAAGTGGAGCTGGTATTGGCACAATTGTTTCTTCATAACTTGGTGGTTCATCATTTATTAATTCCTCTTGGTCAGTTCCATTCATATTTGCAACTGGCGCGATAACAGTGTCCATCTTCATGTAAACAATGTATACGCAATACATCAAGTAGTAATTCAACACTGAAAATAATATTAAATATAAAATCACTTCACGTAGTAGGCAATCAATGGCGATTCCGAGAAATTATATTGTTTTATGGTTTATGTATATCCGGATGTATAAAACATTAGCTAAGAATAGCAGCTTAATTGATTTGAAGCAGTAAGAGTTTCAAATGAACAGTTTATTATTTAATATTTCAAGCATCATGTGAAACTGCATAAACAAATGATTTTTGCAATAACAATGCGCAAGCGCTTTATTTTTATAGAGGAGAGTAATGACACGTCAATATCTTGTCTACGCTACGCAAATATGTCATATTCTACGTAATAAACTAAAATATTTGTTTTTACGAGCAACCAACGCTACAAAAGCATGCACTTGCACTCATTTAACACTTACCTAATGCTATAAGTCCAATGGGAACCAATCCGACAAATGGTGCAGACGAAGGTCCTGTAAACAATACTATGCTTCCAATACTTAGTACAATGCATTCACAGATTTTCAAAACAGCCCAAGTTAACAGATACTTTCGTTTAGACTGCAAATAAAATAAATTAACATTTCATTTAAATATTGTTAACATTAAAGTTTTAATCTGCAAAAGATAATTATTTAATAAACATGTGTGAATAATATTTACTTTATAAATCCCTAATAGCATGGTACCAATTGCCACACCACATACAATTATAAACTCAAATTCCAGAGTTTTAAAAATTAAATTGTAAATTGGTTTCTCGTTTTGATTATTTGATTCATAAGTTGGTCTAAATAAGTTCCATTGTAAAGTTGATATAAATATACAGTTGGCCCATAATGATGCAAGCTGTAAATTTTAATATATTAGTACCTAATAGTTAGAAATTATGTTGCAATATAAAGAAGAAACATACCAGACCAAGTACTGCTATTAAAACTGACCCAAATCTAGTGTCACCTCTAATGTAAGAAATAAGTACTGGTTCATTCATTCTAAGGCACTTTATTATTACGGATGTAATTACAAACTCTTTGATAACTTAAACAACTAATATTTATTGTTTTTGTAAAAATTTATCAACGTTTCATACCATATGAATGCGCTAACTAAACTGAGCACACTGCTTTCATTCTGGTTTAAGAAACCGTTCGGGAAAACCCGCTGCAAAATCGTGTATGTGGCCTTCTGTTTCTGTGTTGTGATGCTGGTATCTGAATCGCCAACAAACATGACCTTTTATCATGCTCAAGGAAGAATATATTCTTGGGAAAAGCCAAAACATATTAGGTATTTTGATACAATAAGAACTTGTTATACTCTATCCCATTTCGGATAAAAGAAAAAAAAAAAAAAACTGGCATCAGCATAAAAGCAATAAGAAAGGCGAATAATAATAATTAAAAAAAAAACACTTTTTAACTATTAATTCTTTTATATATTTATTAAAATGCAACCATCGTCAAAATATAACGGAATGCTTTACATTTGTAACTATCATAAATAAACAAAAAAGTTGCAATCATATAGTATTAAAATTTTATTCTTTATCAATAGGTATCAAATATAAAAACATTATATTTAAGCTAGGTAGTTAGCTTTTAACATAAATATTATAATACATTTTTTTTATTTTCCCAAACACTAATTCTTCTTGACATAATTATAATTTATATAGCCTTATCTTTGGTAAAACTGGCAAAACTACAAGTCACCAAATTTTCGTTGTTTTCCCGTTTTTTCATTTCGGGACCTTATAAAAATATATTTGTTATATTGAAATTTTACACTAGGTATATTTTAAATGTATAATTATAATGTTATAGTACTTAATTATTGTATGTACAATAAAATTATCCGATTTTAATTTACAATGAGCCGCCATTAAACGGGACAATTTTATATTATTTGGCGTCAATTTAATGATTGTGATATTTACATAATTATATAATGAATATTAATAGTGAGCGTTAAGGTATATTGTCCCGTTTAAGATATCTAACAATTCATACAATACAGAGTGTTTGTTCTTTACAAACAGAGATCTGTGCTTCTTGCATTATTCGTAATCGTGGTCCTAAAGGAACGCCCATCTTCTGAAGTCTATCTTCACTCATGTATGGTAACTCCACCATACCGACTCGTTCATTTTCAAATACATTTGCATATTTCTGAAAACAAGGAATAAACGTTGAGTTTTAGATATTTTATTTTTTTAAATCTATTATATAATATGTTTACCTCGTATCCTAGTTTCTTTAAAAAGAGTCTTAACAATGGCGGCTCATCGCCAAAAAACTTGGTTAGCTTTCTCACTCGAGTGGGATTAGCTAAGCTTGGCAAATCCTTCGAGCCACTTGGTCCGCGATGGGCTGATTGAGATCGTATATTCAGCATATTTGTTTGTGTTCTGAGTGCTGATATTTCTCCTCGGATATTTTCCATTTCTTGAATCATTAAATGTTGAGTACGCATTTCAGATGAAAGATGAGCTACTGATCTTGCAAGGGTAACAACATGTGACTCGAGCCGTTGAAATCGTTTATTAATCCCACGAATATCTTTCACTTTTTTTCTTTCGTCATGAGCACGTCTTTTGTCTCGAATTGGTCGACTGCTCACAGAACTTGAAGGTAAAGAGGACATACTGCCATAACGTCGTTTACTGAAGCGAGGGTCTGATGGTTGGTAACGGCCACTGTGCTTTTTTACTCCCAGAAGTTTCAGTACCTGAAATCAAAATTTTGCTCAGTACTTTAGAATTATTTGCTTGTATTTCAGTGCTTACTTCTGAATACATGCTTTCTAAGCCTTCTAATTGTTTTCGAATTGCACGTGCATCTGTTGTACTTATATCACCATCTGAGTCACTTTGTCCATCAAGCATTGATTCTAAATCTAATGAACGAGTTGTCGTTGATGTAATGTCTGTAGTGTCTATTCCAAAAACTGTAAAAATTATACAGATTAGAAAATTGTAACAAATTATTATATCGGATTTATTTGCATAGTCAACCATGTTTATATAGTGCAATTAAATATTTCTTACTTTGTTTACTCTTAGAGATAGAAATGTGATCTAATTTCTTCCCTGATCGATGTTTTTGGGAGCTTACTCCATGCCATCTAGTACTACCTACGCCGGGTCCAAGTGCACCTTTTGATGGTTTGTTATAGGTATCCATGCCGTATTCTGGTTTGCTACCATATGGAAGACTAAAATTAGAAAAATTACTAAATTCAAAGTGTGTAAAAAATTATAATTGCTAAATGTCTGAAAATAACAAATAAGTTTCGAATTGATATTTTATTAGCTCCCTTCTAACAATAAAGAATATTTGTTCACCTGCTATGTTTATATCGCGATGAATTTCTTGGTGTAACATTCGGTGAGGAGCCTTCTCCTGGTGAAAGTGGTGGTAATGGAGGTGTCATCGACGATATGCTTTCACTAACTGTTGAATTCGCAACGCCAGCATTACCTTGTAGTGATAATTCGTGAAGCTTTGGCTCCAGGATGTGACGTAGCTCATTTTCCACTATATCTACCCACTCGGGATCGTGACCTGTGAATAATTAGCATATAAAGTACGCTGCAGAATTTCTATGGGAAACAGAGATGTAACATACCTGATAGTTGAGTAGATTCTCTGTAATTAGTAGATGGAAGTTGATGTGTATCTGATGATTCCGTACTTGTGTCATTTCCCACTCTCCTACCACTACTGTACGCTGCACTTCCCCGACCAGAATCTGCATTTGAAGATTGTCCACCAGTTTTATCGTAATCAGAACTCGCTCCCGATCCATTCGGTTTTCTATTACTACCACGTTTATCTCCAATTTCAATATTTTCACCATTTAAAGCTCGTATTCTTTGTCCTACATTATAAACGCCTTCGATTTTCCCAATTTCTGCTTCAAGTCTTTTCCTTGGAGATCCAGTCAACGAGTCTATTACTTTTGATTCATCTTTACTATACATACTTTCAGAGTCAGGTTTTTGGCTTTCTTGTTCTGAAATTGTAACAATCGTGTCATTATATTGTATGTTATCGGAAGACTGAGAAAGATCTAATTTTCGATCATTTCCATTAGTTCTTGTTATAAATCCACCATCATCACTATCCTTTTCAGATTCATTAGTAATGCCTCTAGATTTGCAACTCTCGATTAAATTTCCATGTGAACCACGTCTCATTGGAGTAACCTGGCTGAGTAACTTATTACCATTTTCATTTCTCGTTGATATGTTATCTTCGTCATACAGCTGGGGTTGTGAAGCAGCTCGTCGTGCTTCAAAACTTTTTCTTCTGATATTATCTCGTTCGATTTGTTGAGGACTTCGTGGTTCTATTTGCACTTGACGTCTATCATCGACGCATCTTTCATTCACGATATCTCGTGTGCTCACTTTCACTTCGCCAAATTGGGGATGATGCATCATCACATACGTTTGATCTGGTGTCTGTTGCATACCGTATCTGGTAGGTGGTCTTTGCGGTGTTACTCCGTAATTAACACCATGATAATAGGCAGCATCTTGATTAATACCAGTTGTTGGTTGATGTGTTCTTGGTGTTAGTATCTCTTGAGATCGTGTCTGTACTAATTGACTGTATTGCTGCTGCGTTTTTAATTGCTGCTGATATTGTTGTTGTAGTGCCTGTTGATTTTGAATCATTTGTTGTTGTTGTATCATTTGTTGTTGTATTAAATGTTGGTTGTATTGGTGCTGTTGTTGCTGCAACGATAGTGCTCCCTCTGTTGGTCTTTGCTCCGTTCTGGGTTTACCATAAATACTCTGTTCATTTGCAACCGCAGTCTTCTTTACTATGTTATGACCACCGTTTCTTTCATCAGTTTCTTCTGTTAATCTATCCACGCTTCTCACACTTTTTCTTAGCTCTTCTGCAACGTTATTTAAACCCATTGTTTCTTCTTGTTTGTCAATTTCTATACTGTCTTTGCCACTTTTAAATCTACTTGATATCATATCTTTTAGAGTGTGGTAGGACTTTGTAATAGATTTGGAGTTTTTTTGAGCATCTTTCGTTGATTCTATTGTTACTAAAACTGACTGTGTGTTTGCTCCATTGATTTGTTCTTCTGGTTGATGTTGTCGATTTGGGATTGTTTTGTTTGTACTTTCTTGCCATTGTTGAGTTGTTCGAGGCACGGCACCTGTCGATGAACTCGCGTTTTGTCCGTTATATAAGTACTCATGCGGAGTATGATATGAAGCTCTGTATAATACATTGTGATCGGATGTATTTTGTGGTGTGTTTAATTGAGATGTTTGAATATGTAGCCCAGAATGGTTCTGTAAATAAAACAGAATTATTATTAAATGCACATATCACTTTTTGAAACAAAGTATGATATAGATTTTGATTAAAATATACTTTAATTGATATTTGCCGCTATTTTCTGCTCTAATCACTCGAAATTATGCTAGTAAAGATTTTTGTTATTATTAAAAGGATTTAGATATAAAAAAATATTCAGGAAGTATTAATGGAACGCATACATCTATATATGTATGTAGGTATATACAAACGTACTGCCACATGTATATTCACATATATTTTAAAAAGAAAATGTATTTACGGTTTGAACAGCGAATTCAACCATGGTTTTCGGTAGCGCCTGTGGTTGGCATGGCACCGGCACTGAACTATGAACAACAGTCGATGGTGCACGGTGCCGTGAGTCAACCGGCGCGGCGTGATCACCGTACGTACGTACACTACACTTCATACACAAGACATACATACATACAACAGGACACTGGCATAACATCAAGAATAAACAATTCCCCTGAGATTCTATCTTTCCGTTCGCGTGCAGTCGCACAATAAGTTTTTAACGTGTGAGACGTCGTACACCGAACCCATCCACTTGACATGGTCCATTGTTCAATAACTAATATATGAAGCTCATTGTGAATGCATAATGCATATAAGAAGTCGCGCTTGTTGCATGTGCAATTACCTCCTTCTCATTATTTTCGTTCAATGATGGGGATTTTTCTATTTTAAACTTCCTAATCAAATACTAACGATCGTTTTAATTAAATACTTCTCCATTACTCACGCACTATTCATATCGAGACACGAATTGTACATACATACATACATACACACACACACACACACACATACATATATACTTAAGAAATCTGATGCGCGATGGAAGGTGAAAAACTAACATGACTGACAGTAAGTTATGTATGAACAGATCTTACGAAGAGTGAGTGGTGCTGTTAAGTCAAACACCTGATACGAAGGCCGTTTTCGTGCTCAGTTGCTTCCATGAAGGTAGTAGATACTCGATTACGCGACCTTGCCACACACGAATTTGTATCCGGCGCCCAACCCGACCCTTTCCTTTCATTCATTAAACATTCAATTTCGTCGAATTCATCTAAGAAGGTTTTGTCTCCGAAACATCATTATTTGGTATTTCTATTATATTAGAAAGCAAAGATTTATAAATATCTATAGTTCGTACCTGCATTTCTGAACTTATTTGCTGCCCCTGAGTCCAAGCTGCCATTTGTTTTGGTGGTACGTCAGGTGCTATTGCTACTTTTGATCGTTTTTTGTACTCATTTAGGATTGGTATTTTTGAATTTTTGTCACCATTTGATAGAATTACTTCTCTTTCAATCTGAAATTAAATAAAAATAATAAAACTGCTTCTGTATATATCTAATAAAAGTTATACAACTTGCATATATAAAATTATTGCCTCTAAAAAATCATATAGGTATTATACTATCGTAGTAGACCATCATAAAAATACTAACTTGTAAAAAACATAGTTAGAATTGGTTAAAAAGCACTCTGTTGTATGTATGTTCTAAGTTGTTACTGACAAGTTGCTTCTTAGATGTTAGTTAAAAGAGATGTAGTAAATAAGTGTACAAACAACGTAATTAATCCTCCTCGTTATCCGAGTTACGCTACCGTCTGATTTACGTTCTATAGAAAACCTAAGTGATCCGAAGGCATAGGACACTAGATGTATAAACAATACGCCGTCAGTTATTTTCTAACATCATAGTTCAACAATGGGATTCGTGCGTTTGTTTTAAAGAGGTAGTTCGGTTCGTTGAAGTTGAAGTTTATGAGTTCATCAACACTGCTGAGTTAGTGAACAAAAATTAGTCTACCACTCACCCACGCTCCCACACACAAATATTATAAGTCTCTTAAACTTGTCAGAAATATTATAAAGCATATTTTTTAAACAGATACTCCTAACTTGGTAACGACCAGGTACTTTTATTTATAGAAATATTGCACCAAACTAATAAAACATACGCAGTCACTCACAATTATCAGGGCCAAAAAACCTTGTAACTTAAGAAACTTATTTGTTTCTTTTTTAGATTTTAATATTTCATATATTTTAGTGATTACATGTAAAGTTAGTCTATATTTACAGTAGGAAAAAATCAAGTAACTAATCATTGAGATTGGTTCCTAAAAAAATAACCATTTCTGTAAGAACGAAAACTGGTGATTAGTGTTTTCCAAACTTTGCAATTTTGCACCGATTCCGAGTATTGAATCAGCTAAATTAAGTTGACTGAACACGCCACTACGTTATTAGAACAGACCGCTATGAACGGAATAACTTATAGGTACCTATGTCCGCAAAACGAAAAATAAATTTTAAAATGGGTGATGAGGATACAGACAAGGTCGTTTTGCCGAGAAGAGATTATAGTAGGAAAATTGCTTCTAAGTAAAAAGTATAAATCGGATGCAAGATTTGCTAATGTTTCATTTATTTTTTGAAAATGTGAAAATAAAGTGGAAGGAAATGGAATACAATAAGACACAATTAAAACGATTTGTTCACCGTGACAAGATGCTAGTAGCCGACAAAAAGTACAATATACAATTTGCCGCGTTTACCGAACCGAACAATGGCGTTTGTTCGTTGTCAGTCATACAAGGCAACGGTGGGATTCGGGAAATCTTCCGATCGTTATCACATATATAAATGTTGTTACTTTTTACTATTACAAGTTTATTATTCTAATTTTGCAATAACTACTTCATTCTTGCACTGGCGTTGTTACTATTTGTCAATGGTTTGGAGTAGCTCTTACAAAATACTATAATTTCCATCTCTGTATATTTGCAAACTAACCTATATACGTACATTATAATGTAATATTTACGTAATATTAAGCGTCAGTGTTTCGTTGGTAGTAAATGTTGGGTGTGGAACACGAAACGTAAAACAAAGATGAGTTTCAGTTTTTGTTTTGTCAGATTTTCAAATTGTATCCGTATAGAATCGTGATTATTTACAAGTGTATGAACTAGTATTTGAGGTAAATGTGATTGTTATATTGATTAGGTGAGAAAGTTGATATTGAATACTATCTCTTGGTGTCTATGCAATGGCAAAATTCACAATAAAACTAACAGTAACTATTGCTATAAGTAACTGTAATTTTAAGTGATACTTTAAAATCAATGCAACTTATTTCCTATAAAGTTTAATAGCTTTCTATAAATGTTCATTACAATACTTTAAACCAATATTATAATACCTAATGCATTTTAAAAAATATAATGTTGAGTGTCGAGGAATTTTAGCCTAAATATGTAATCAGATTTGAATTAAATTTCGTTATTTATTTAATTAATTAATTACGACAAAAGTATATCAGTGCATTACGCATATACATAAGTGTGTACACAAGCAATTTACTGGTGATTTTGATTCACAAATAGAAATATAATCATTTATAGGCAAATAGAATTATAAATAAAACAGATTTGAAGAGTTTTGCTTACAGGAAATTTGCTGGAATGCGTGTGGAGGCCTTGCGGTGTGGAAGTAGCGCTGGGCACTGTTTGGCTATCGAGGCCAGCAGTTGCACCGGGAATACTTGGTTCGCTGTACAGTGGATAGGGTGGCATCCTGTATGGTGGCGGCGTAAAACTTGTTACGGCGGAAGCAGTGCTGGTGTTCTGCTGCTGCTGCAACGGCTTCGGGGGTGGCACGGGCTTGTAGGGCCCATAACCTTCCACCTCAACTGAAAAATAAACAAAAGGTTGGTTAACATATTTTATTTTATCACCAAGTCCACTTTATACTTATATATAACTAGTTTGAACTTTAGTTAGGAAAGTTATTTTCTTTTATATTTTTTATGACTAAAAATATGATCATATTTAAGATGTTGCTAAGTATATATATATATATATATATATTATGTTATATATATATATATATATATATTTGTTTTTTTTTTGTTTATTATTTGTTTAAAGTGAACCGACTGCATTGGTCATTTGTCGCTATGACGTATTTTATTTCCTGTTAGAGGTACTAGAAATGTTAGGTTTTATCCTCGAGAGTTATCAATAAAATATGGATACGCATGAATTACCTTAAGGTTAAAATGCAATTTGTTTAAAATATACAATAAACAATAGCGTCTTTTGTAGATTGTAGAATACATTTTGTTTTTTGAGTGATATTTCATGGTAATAAAAATAGTTTAGGTATTTAATTGTGGAAGAAAAACGTTCAAACTTCGATTATTTCGAACATTTCGTAGAATTATTATTGTTGACCATCATTAACAGATGTAATAACAATGTATGCAGTAACAATATAACAATATTGGAAAAAAATGGCGATAGTTATTTTACAGATAATGAAAAATTCTTTGAAACATTAGCGTATCTTTTTAAAAAGCAAGTGTAATTATAGATAATTCAGCAATTTATAAAAACAAATGTACTAGTAGGTAATGTTTCTGTAAATTATCCAAGTTTTTATAATTTCTTGCAAATGGACTTTTTGTTGGTACATACGCCCTTCTCGAAGGATGTCCTCGATTTATAAAAGTGAACAATACACGTTGCAGCTTTTCTATAAATATACCTACTTATAGCTACAACTTTAGAACAGCTACTGTTACAAGAATAGTCGTTACTTGTACATACATACATACATACATACATAAGTCTGCAACTGCAAGGCATTGTAAGAACTATTTGTGACATTCTAAATTATTGCATCGGTTATGCGTATACACAGTAGCATACATAGGTTCATGTACTCGTATTTTATACTGATACACAGATATTAGCTTTGAGGTCAAACTTGTGATATTTATGTGTTTACAGGTGGTTACGTTTATTTATTCTTCTATATAATATCGGTTAAACTATTACTTAGTTTTCGAAATTGATGTAGTAAATCTGTCGGTTGAATATAACATAGATATTGACTTAATGTTTACATTACATTACATTACATACTTCTTGTCAATTTCACTATGACAGGTTTCAATCAAATATTGTATATATAGAATTAGTTTGTAATTAGAGAGTCAGAATAAGATTTTAGCTATCAATTTAAAGCACGGTGTATTTTAGATTTAAATATTTAACATCTTTAGGTATGAGAAATTATTTGTAAAAACTATAAAAACGCACATACACGTACTAGTGATATCAGAAACTTAATTTAAACAACAACTTCCTTTTATGATAAATCAGACACACCTAATATTTGCTCTCAATATCTGTCTAGCTGCATTAATACATGTGCAAGTATGTATCTATATACCTACACCTAATTAACATGTAAAATAATAATTAATAGTTGACCTGTATTTGAAAAATTGAAAAGTACTAGTTCAACTCTGATATTAAAGCTAGACGATAATTCTAGTTATAACGAAAATAATATATGCTATAGACGTTTAAAATTGAATGCTTGTCTTGTCTATAAGCACGTGGGATTCCTATACAAATTTTTAATTAAGACATGCATGCAACATTTTCTTATTTATTAGCAGTTGAGTTGCGTGCACTATGGAAAATATTGGTATACATAAATAAATAAATAAATAGCTGAACATTAAAATGATTTTATACTGGCTGCTTTTCATAGTATCATAGGTTATACACATATATAATTTCAAGTATAGACAATTCAAGGGTGCTTGAAATCAAAACGGATGTTCCCGTTTTATTTTCGTGATCATAAAACCTACTACTTCGTATAAGAAAATTGATTATGAATCATGTATCTAATACCAGGTATCATGATTCCCTGTAATAATTGCTAGATAAAGTTAATAATAATGTATTAGTAATAGTTAATAGATATATAACTTATATGGAATATGTTCATAAAATTGTAGATATTAACTTTTTAATTATACAAACACATTTGTTAATAAGAATCGCTTTTCTATTTAAAATTTTATTATGTGTTAGGTATATTACATCTTATGTAATACTGCTAATATTTTAAGCAAGTTTTGCAATAACGTCAAATTTTAGTATGGATTAATTCATAACCGTAAAGCAATTTATTTAAAAATATATTATTATATCATAAATGATTTCAAATGTATGTAACTTTAGGTATACACACTCGTAGTGTCCTTAACCTTTATAGAATTACAGACTCCCATTTTAGCTACAGTAAAAATAGCATGTTTGAATCGAGATTTGAATACTATAGTAAGTATATATAATGTGTGTAATATTGTGTATGTACAACAATACACGTGCAGCGTGTAACAAATGCGGGATTGTTCCCGGGATAGATGGTTGAGTGAAAGATGTGAATAAGCGACATAAAATAGCCTAGATTTATAAGAAAAACGTGATGATATACATAAACATCGGCCATGTATTGGCCCTAAACTTTCTTTTACGTAGTCAGTATATTTTGATTTGATAGTATATAAATTAAAATATAAAATGTTTAAATTTAAAAGAAAATATTTTCATTCATTATGTCCAGTAAAATTGTGGTAAAGTTAGATTATTGTCAGAGTTCTAAAAAAACATATGTATTTTAGATTTAAAATGTTCGATTCTATAGTAATATAAAGAAAATATAATTATTCATAACACATTATTAAACATTATTATGGCCGGACATTTTTTAGTTTTCAAATGAACTTTAAACCTTACAAAATATTTTCATATAATATTTTAAATTATTTACTAACCTTTGTAATGTTTTTTTCACTAAACTTATTTGTGACACTGACAATAAATGTTAAATATCAAAATATTTGCATATTTAAAACAATTGACATGTATAGTAGATGCGATTTATTATATATATATTTTCCCATACCTACGTAACTATGGCAATATCAATAAAATACGATCTTGTAACTGGTACTTTTTGAAGAAATGTTTCAAACAAAAGTTGTGCAGAATACTAATATCTTTCAATGTGATTCTAACTATTTTTACTGCAAGTATAGCCGTTTCGGAGATATTGCAGAAATTGCAAAAAAAGTCTGAAGTAAACATGCACTTCCGGTTTGAATATGCTTTTCGAAAATAGGAGGTTTTCGTCCCAGGCATATAAAAATCTTAAGTTTAAAGTTTCATAATTTTATCTTCAATAGTGTAGGCTGTAGAGCGCATACACACACACACACACACACACACAGACGTCATTCCAAAAATACTCAGACTCGATTCAGGGAAGGTCAAAAGGTTTATTTCCGTTAAAATTTCGAAATTGTTTTTCCGTGATTACAATACTTACTTATTACTTCGTAAAAGATAGTAAAAATGTATGAAAACCAAAACAAATATTGAGGTAGTCATCCTACAATTTACCTGCTGGCAGACAATTCCCGTATCCGTTCTGTGACCGTCGAAGACGCTCTTCCTGCTTAACCTGACGTACCGTACGACCCGTGGCCATGGGCGTCACATCGTGACATCTCCCGTGACGTCACACTATCCAACACACTTTTTAAAACCGATCAATTATCGGTTTTCAAACTCGTCCCTCGCGACACCCAATGTATACTAAAAATGTATGATGTTCCTCGCACTACATCTTGTATTTTTATACACAGTTACCCTAATGGTCGCGCACACACATCATTCACTTCCCCGGACTTTAAATGTTCCGGTGTTCAAGGCGATTAAAGTATTTTTTAATCATGTATGAATATGTACAATTTTAGATGAGTCAGTTTCGTTTTTGTCGAAAATTGTCACGTGAAGTTCTTCAAGGTGACAATTATAATATACTTATAGTTGTTTTTTTGTACGGTTGTTTGTTATAATTCACTTGGTTCATTAGAATAATATTGAACTTTTATAATTATATCACAATTCACATTGTTTGAAAGTATATACCGTTAAAAAAACTGTTCTTCTGCATTACATTAATGAATGAATTAAACTTTTTAATTTTACAAAAACACATATTTATTCATAAACAAAATCATGCACTGAGTATTGCTTGTAACACGTCTAACATTTCCACCGAGTTCAACAATCTTCTATTATAATTTATTCAAATATAATATTAAATGTTATTTCAAACAATATCACATTAATCAACATACAAGACACTTTGAACAAATAGTCACTGAAGCACAAAATGTTATAAAAACTATTTCTAATATTCACTATATTTAATAATATGATGCACAGCAATAAAAAAAAAACTACCGATATTATAATGAATAGTGATATTTGATCACCTGTTATTAAACAACTGTTTATCCCGCACTAACAATCTGATATCACTAACTAACTAACTAAATGTTTTAATATTGTGCCTATGTACGACTTTCACCATAGATTCGCGCGCGTCACTGTAGGCACGGTGCACATTTTTAAATGGAACGTACACGAATCGAATCGGAGTTGTTGAATAAAATAAAACCTCGTATTCTCACACCAAAAACTGGCCGAACACACGAAAGGAGCGAACGAAACGTTACCGTAAACTGAAACATTCGCGTGTGTATGGTGTTTTGTTTTTCGTTGTTAGCATCGACATGCTGTAAGTGGGGGACGTCTAATTCATTTATTTACATTGTGGGCACGCGAGTGTGTCGGTTCTTGGCGCAACGGTCTTGGTCACGGGCCAGCTAAGACATTATTGCCGTGTGTGTGTGGGGTGATGGAACAACGCCAACGTAACATACATCCTTAGACACAGACTCTTGTCTTGTTCTTATATATCATTTTATACAAAAAAGTCCAGTTAGTTTGTTGTTGTTGTTGTTGTTTCATCGTAATTGAGTGATTTTTTATCCTTAATATTTTCTACCATTACGAACGTAATTTAACGTAAAATGTATCATTGTTTAAAGCATGATTGCTTTTTGATGTTTCCTCATTTCTTTTATTATCTTGCTCTAAAAAATTACGCAACTGGCATTAAGATTTAAAAAATATACCTATATAAATCTCGCTATCAAACTTGTCCTTCGTATCTACACGAACGACAAGTTTTTGATGGAAAATTTATATATTTTTTTAAAATATTTTATTTCGTATTATTCGTTTAAATATATTGGATATTTAGTTTTTGAATATTTACACCATACATTGCAGATCTATTAAATTAAATAAATTTCTGGTAGTATATGACGACATTCGCATAAGATTCGGGTGTGGTTGATTCAGTTGGTATTTCCGATGCCATTTTATGATGAATCGTAAACCGAACCCATACTAAAATAAACTAGCAGGTATCAAAATGTTTTAGTGCGAATGTATATTGATGACTTTGTATTTAAAATGATCACAAACTCGATTATATTATCCGCAGAATTGAAGCAACCATATATTTATATTTTTCCAAAACAACTATAGGTATATAATTTATATTTCTTACAAATCTTCGTATTACATCGAAAAATAATTTTTACGTCTCTTCAATGTATTACAAGGTTAAATAAATTATCGTTATTCGTAAATAAAAAAAATCATGATTAATACTTAATTTTTGTTGTTATAAAGCATCAATCATATTTATCCAATCACAACTTTAATTATTGAAAGAATAAGATGTTTTTGAGTTTGCAGTAGCTTTATGTAAAAAGAACAAAAGATAATATTGTGACGCCAAGCGTATATCCGGAGGGTTAGCCATCAGTCTTTAATTTAGTCCATTTTTTAAGTGGAGTCACCTGTTTAGAACACCTGGTTATGGGAAATGCCGTTTTACTTTAGTTCCAGAATTATGTTTTGTTTAAAATTGCAAAATAAATGTTACCTATTGTATAGCAGAATTAAAACGATTTAAATTCTAGAACACAACCAAAAAAACTTCAACTGTGTATTTAGAACGTTAAGAAGAAAAAATTATAGAAAATTATATATACCTATAACGCTTTCTATCGGTTACATATAAAAAAAAGTTGCAAAAACTGTTTTAGTATATCATAAATAATATTTTATCTACTATAGATTATATAAATTTGTATTTCTCATAATTAACGTCTATTTCCGCTTAATTCAGTTTTCACCACATGACTTCCACCGAATGTAGGTGTTATTTTGAGTTTGAAGCAGAAAAATAAAATTTATTTAATTTTTTGTGCGTAACTGTTTTTTTTTAAATATTAAATAAAATTCTTTTTGAAAAGAAAATATTTAATTCAAAATATGTCTGTGTCCGTTTCGTATAACGACGCCATTGCTGCGTCTGTATTCTTGAAACTATGCGTGGAAGTATTTTCAATAGTAGCGCATGACTTCCATAAGAAATAAAATTACCATAGGCAAGTTTGCGAATGATTCCTAGAATATAATCCCTAATATGCGATATGTGGTAGTTTCGTTAAATTTACTGACAAAAGTATTAATTGTAGAAAATCGAGTATTAAATCACTATAACTAACGACTCGGTTTGAAGCTATTCAATTAGTTCGCAAAGGAAATTGTTCAAATTTAATCACCACTCACGATCCACCGAAATTACTCGTATAACGAAACTGCGAGACAGCTACAAAAACGTATCATTAATTTCGTTCAATATCAAAAAGAAAATGAACGTAATTGCAGGAATCGAAAATAACGTAATTCACTCGTCTTTTATAAGTGGCAAACGATTCTATACCTTTAGCAGTCAGTCAAGTTCAGTTTCAATACATACATACATCACAAGCACTCTTTGTATTTCTAATAAGTTCCGGACTGTTGCTTCGTTGGTTGCATCGTTTCCTGCGTTTGTGCAAGAGGGTGCGGAGGAAGAGACATTTGATGTGGACATGTTGTTATAAACATACACGATATTAACATAGTCGGTATGTGAGTAGAAAACATATTGCACACCATGGAGGTAGGATATGAAATACCTGAGTAGGGAGCCTAAACCATTATTTATTGTGACGTCACTAGATTACATATACCGGTCAAATTACACCTAAAACTTTTCATCCATGTGATATCCTTGGAATTTATTATTACTAAATTAAATTATTTGTGATTAAGGTTACGTAAGAAATTCGCCAATTTTTAAATTTGTTTAAATATATACATACATAACTTCATGCCTGTGTTCCCATCACGAAACACCAATAGAGTGGCAGAAAACTTAATCATATTTCTTCCGAGAATGATCCTGCATTCTCACACCATTTATCTCGTCTACTGTAGACCGAAATAATTATTAAAATAAAATTGATACATGAATAATCATTACATCTGTGAAAAATCGCATTTGTTTTCAAAAATGTGTTTTCCGTCACGTATTTTCGGGACCGTTTTTTTAAATTGCACAATTTGTCATTATATTTATGCGACCTTTAAAATCATAAAATTATCATAGTTGCTTTGTGTGCAGAAAATATATTGCACAGTATCGCTTGCAAGGAAAAATGTAAATTTTACTGTAACTGAATTCTAAATGTTTGTACTTGAATAAAGTTTCACGATACTGCCAAACGCTTACTGCCATATGTTATTTCAGTATATATATATATATATATATATATATATATATATATATATATATATATATATATATATATATGTATATATACATATATATATATATATATATATATATATATATATATATATATATATATATATATATATATATATATATATATATATATATATATATATATATATATATATATATATATATATATATATATATATATATATATATATATATATATATACATAATTTTATGACATTTCGCAGTAGTTGCAAGTTGAAGAAACAATTCATTACTTATTTTATTATCATCGTTATGTCCCTTATAAGGTCCTTTATTGCTAGTGTTTAAAACAATGTATTTCCGTGTACACATTACTCAGTTTTTGTTTTTGATAGACAATTTCAGCTAGTGATTTATCGTTTAAAAACTTTATTTTTACAAATAAGTTCCGCGAATTTGATTGATTATTTTAATTATATTTTTCGCTTAAGTTAAAATTCAGAAATCAACATTCGTTTATATGTATAATGGACTCTCTAACAATTTTATTATGTATAATGCCATCAAAATAAGTAAGATGTAAATCCCTTGAGCTATCATAAATCAATGTCTATTCAATTGAGTATTGTTTTGGTATCTAGCTTAAGGATACTTTTGGCCTTTTGACTGAAAAGTCTAAGTCACGTTTGCTATATGCTAGCTTCTAGCTACATAGTTTGTAGATTTAATAGTAATTGAAAAACACAAGTACTGTTATGTAAATTACTAGTGCGGTGCATTACTTTGTATATATAGTATTGCATGTTTTCGATGTCTTCGAGGCGCGGTGAACGTGTGTCTATTGCATTATTTATGCAACTAGACTTGTTGGCTAACGACTAGCGTATGAACTAATTAATGCTTATTCTAACGACTTTTTATTTGTATTCATTCTTCTGCTACATAAAGTTAAACAAAAGTTATTTTCATTCGTTTAAACACCAAATAAACTAAAATCTAAACGTCTACTTCTAAAATAAACTGATTTCTCCTACACTCAGGTGAAACTGGGAATCAAGTTCAATGTATGTATGATGATTGAAAAACTGGTCTCACGCTTGTCATAAGTGTTTAACGCATATAAGAATCTACATATATGATTATAAATCCACAAAAAGAATCACGTTCGTCTATTTATAACTGATATTATGGTTAAAATAACCTCGAACACAACAAAGTTTAGCCAAAGCGTAATGATAATAATTGCCAGATAGTTTTCTCCATGTATGTACGTATAGTAAATAGTCCAATTATGATGCACCTTATCTTCTTGTTCCAAACATAATTACTTGCCAATTAGCAGAGTACGTTTAATTAATGACGCAAACCACGTCCTGCCACTGGATATGAACAGAAATTAGTTGATTTCCATAAAACGATGTCGGATAGGACCATGTTTAGTGTGAGGCATTGGTAAATTCATTTTTACTGCGGCGTATATTGCTAAACGACATAAATAATTCAAAGTTTGATTTCTACTCCACACATCATTAAACATTATACGCATTTTATTTATAATAGTTAATTGGCATTGCACTGTTTTTATGTTTCTTTATTGTTGGTTAAGATTATACTGAATAACTATTAAAGTGCTTTGGAAAGTTATTTCGAAAAATATTTCTAATCTTTTCTACACACAATGATCGCAATACCTAAAATATGTGATACCATTCATGATATTTGGATAACTTGTTCTTAAACAGTTGAAATAAAATGACTGTTTTCAGTAGGTATGTTTTTTTTAATAATTTGGAGAAAATGAAAAATTAAAGGTAGCTTTTAAAGCACGGTTAAGAATAGAGTAAATAAAATAACCTCAAGTCATATATGTCAGAGTACTAGGCGCGTTGTGGACGTGGATCGGATGTGTAAACGCCATGGTGTTACATGGGCAGTGTGGGTTTGTATGGGCGAGGCGGCGTTCTCAGATTTAATGTCCTAAGTGCTATATAACTTGCATGTTTGGTATGTGTATGGTTTCATAAAGCTTGTGCGTCTTCTAGAAATACGTTTGTGTTAAGCGTATGAGGATAATCCCTTCGTGTAAACATCAAATTCCTACCATTGCATTGTTTATATATGTATAGGTATAAAATGTTATCAGATTTACGTTAAAATATTATCATTCTTTATACATTTGTACTGTGCATGTCATAAATTATTTAAAAAATTTACAATTTTCGTTATCAACATACATGCAGGGCTGTAGCTCCCACATGGTTCAACCGATTCGGCTGAAAATTTATTATCATATTAACAAACATCTACCCATGATGCTCTGAAAAGGGCAATTTTATATCTGCACGCAGTTTTTAGTTTTTTTTTTAAATTATATAAGTACCTATAGGAGTTATAATATTTATTAAAATTATATATAATTACCTACAATAACTTTCAAATATAAATGGTAATGGAAAGCTATGCAAAATTACTTATATGTAGGTATTTTCATCAATGTTAGTTTATTTATATATTTATACAATACATAATATTTAAATAAATTATTTACTTGTATCCATACATTCTTGTACATTTCAAAATATTTGCTGTCCAATGCTTCCTCAGGGAACGAATTGTTATTATGTTGGCACACAGGAAACAGATAGTTTACGTTGATGGTTAGTGTACCTCTTATCATCCACTATTGTTAAGTACGCATTACTTTATCTTATTAGATATATAATGAACTTAAAGTGTACGTAGTACTTACTATATTTAGCAAGTACATGATCAGGTAGTAAGTAAAACCCCTAACATAACGGTCATTTGTATCAATAACGTTATACCTAATCTTATATTATAATGGTAAATCTTGTTAAATTGAAACTATACAATTTGTTCCGCTTTAGAAAATAAATGATTAGTAATGCTACAATAATCATGAAGATTATTGCTTGCTTGCTTGTGTTACACTAGCGGGCATACAAGAACAATGATTTTTATCATTAGGTATATACAAAAGTTTAGGCTAGTCTAGATTTTAGTTGGCCCCTATTAATCTCATGTACGAGCTACCACTGACAATATTGTTAGCTTAACCATCGAGCCGTAGTTCCCCTTACGAAACATTCACACGATCCTAGACTAATATATCCTCAACTAGTAAACCAATGCAATAAAACAAGATGGAAGTATACACAAATGTCTTAATTCTAGATAGGCTTATACAAAACATTGTAATATAGTCATACTTAGTTCTTTTCTTAGGTCATAAAGTACTAATAATTAACGTTGATTTAATTTTTACCAGAGGTATTTATTATTAATATAATAGGCAGTAACATTTTAACTGGTTCACAACCGTTTTTAATGTTCGTTTCATGTTAGTTTTATGAAATATGCGCAAGTGTTACTACAAACGCTATTCCTTGATATATTTATATTTAATTAGCACAAACTAAATGAACACGCATCACCTTGTAAGGAAAATGTTTATATAGTAGTATTTGATTTCCTCTAATGAAGATTTTAAATATATATGCTAACCAATATACGATTTGTTGAAGAACAAGAGTTATGTTCTAACATAAATATATAGTCTAATAACAATAATTATGGATTGTCTAGTTGTGTGGTAAATATCTTTATATATATATATATATATATATATATATATATATATATATATATATATATATATATATATATATATATACGAGGGTGGTCTGAAAAGTTTCCGACCTAACAAAGGTATTTTTTCAGAATTTTTTTTATTGTCCAGTGCTGCTATCTTCATGTTGAGGTCGTAAACTTTTCAGACCACCCTCGTATATATATATATATATATATATATATATATATATATATATATATATATATATATATATATATATATATAAAGCAATGAAAGTCATACATTTGATTTGCTATTATTGTTAATATTGTTCATATTGACATAACATTATTGATATTCAAAATATGTTTATAACAATCCTAACCTTCACATGTCCAATGATTATAACTGTACATGTTCTATCTATGATTTTATGCAAAATCAAATTGATTTCCAGTATAAAAGACTTTTGTCCATTTTGCCGATATTAAAATATCAAGGTCGCCGCGTCACACCTGGGGCTGATGAATTCAATTTTCTTTCGGACTGTCAACTTCATACAATGCTAATTGATTTGACAGAAAAGTCAAAACAAAATTGGAAATATGTTGATTAATTAATTTATATTTCGAATTCAAATAAATTGGTATTCAGGCTCTCAACTAATTTTGATGGTTATAATTTTTTTTTTAAATATTTAAATTAAATTAATTTACGATAAAAACAAGGCGAATGCAGACCAGTCTAGATATTTTTCCAGTATTGCAGCCTCGAACTGATGTGTGAAAGGTTTATAAATGCGAAAGTAATTGAGTTGTATAGTAATAATAATTTATCCATCATAGGTGATAGTTCATAGTGTATTTGCAACTTTAAGTTGTATTTTCTAATTATTATTACTTGTTTCTTGAATCGTCTACGGTAATTTGCAAATTATAAAATAATTATATTTAATAATGTCTTTGTTTATAAAAATGATTAAACTTTGACTAAATCCTTTTTAACTAGATTTGTTGTGGTCTCAATTTGAACCTGTATAGGTGTTCTATAATCTATAGACAGAGTTTCAAACACTCTATCAATGACTTATTGGATTGCTATAGTGGTAGGTAGCAAACACACAATTTATTATCGCGATCCGTAAGTTCAAGAATGCAGTGATTGTCGGTGAAGGTTTAGTATCTCAGTCGGTAAATATCTTTATTTACGTTCCACAGAAACTCGTTTCATATCGTTGTGATTAAAATATTTTAACGTATTTTATGGTTTCTGTAAATACGTAATCGCAATTACTGTAGTAAAGGTTATACAAGAAAACATACATACAATTATATATATATATATATATATATATATATATATATATATATATATATATATATAAATATATATATATATATATATATATATATATATATATATATATATATATATATATATATATATGTATGTATACTGGTTTGTTTTATAACGTATATTCTATCTAGATATTTTTTTAGATTTTGACAAAACCAATAAAATTAATCATAAAATATTTCTTAATCATAATCTATATATTTTATTACATAATTATTAAGTTAGTAATAATTAAACTAATCAAATTCTAGTTTATATCATAAACATATATACATATGTATATTTTTTCCTTTGACTATTTAGCACACTTTAGTTACTTAGATGAAATATAATTTGGTCATAAAGAAAGTTGTTAAAGATTGTTTTGTTATAAAAGTTAAATATTGCATTAGAGCTAATGTGTTTTACTTTCAAAATTTTCTTTTTCATTCCTATTATTTTTATGATTACCGGCATAATTTTAGCTTCAAGCAAGAATAAATTAGAATTAAATGTTATTTATAATAAAATTACTTCGGAGACGTCTGCAATTTAACATAAAATGAATAAAACATAAAAAAAGAATGTTTAATTTAATATAATTATAAAACTATACTATTCAGAATTATAATTGATTATAGAGAATTTTTTTATTACGCAGTAAACGTAGTAGCTACTAGTAGCAGCTACCGAACAAAAATAAATTATATAGAAAAATTATTCAGCGTTACTAAAAAAAATAAAAAAATCTAACCACAGAAATGACATAGAAAGTGAGTCGTTTTTCGATATACACATATATATATATATATAAAAATTCATAAAACCTGTAATATAAGTTTTATAATTCCCAATAATGTGAATCGTATATTATGGCCTTTTTTAATATTCATTTTTTTTTTACAGATTATTTAATTTAAAATAATGCAAGTCGTTATAGTTTTGCATTGCTTAAATATGTAAGTTATAATTAACTTTTTTACTAAGACCTGATTCACGTATCACAATTTCAATATGTGATATCAATCATTACAAAATAATTTTTAATCACTTTTTTCAAACGTGCTTTAAATTGGGTCGACTTTTAAGAAATTAGATTTGTAAAAGTAAAATGCAATATTACGTTTTTTTCCTGTTCAATTTGATAAATGAAACTAATTTATTACATAATTTAGTCATCAATTAATTCTGACTCATCAGCGTTTTATGCGAAAAAATGATTTATTTAATGATGAAATTATATTACTATTTTATATATGTATGTGTTAAAATGAAATTTATATGATAAATTGTGTATTTGTTATCCGTAGGTCAATTTATGGATCAACAATTATTTACATGAATTCTGCTTCCACTTATCTAATTCCACTATACTTTCATTTATAAATGACGTCACAGTACTGTTAGTATACCTAATACGTATATACTAGACGTTAAATTTAATGTGTCACTTTTTATGGAATATTTAAATTCCTATAAAATTTGTTCTTATGTAGGTATATATGGACATGAATCGACTAGCTATATGTATCGTATGTATATAGAAACTCCAGCAATAGCATTCGTATCAGATCATACAATTTTTATAGTGATTTCACGATTTAATATTGCACAAAATACATTTATCAAATCATGTAATGTCATCTTAGTGGAAACATCGATTGTTTACGAAAAATATCCATTACAAATGAGAACATTTATAAATGTTATTCCGTTAGAATATTTATCAGAACTGTGGAAATAGTTATTTCAGTTTTGACCCTAAAAAAACAATCACTTCTTGAAACCATGCGTTTGATAACACAATGTTGTAATTTTCACCGGAACAAAGGAGAGAGAATTAAATTATAGTTTGTACTTTCTAATTAGAGTATGTGAAAACAATAGAATATAACTTATAGCAACAGTGGCGGCGCTAAAACAAATACTGGAAGTGTTTTAGAAATAATAGAACACATTTTTTATGAATTAATTTTCCGACTTAGAAACGGTCATATTTCACAGGTGACTCATGTGTGTGTGTGTGTGTGTTATAATTAAAATATTTATATTAAATGAGTGGCCATTTCAGGGTTGGTAAATGCAAGTTGACTGCCCGAAATTGACGTAGAAATAAATGAGTGCTTCCGTTGTGATGGAAAATAAACAGGTGCTTCCGGTTAGCAAGTGTGTGAACCACGCTCAACTCACTTTATATGTACTATGACTACCTATATATATATATATAACGTTATTTATAATAAAATGTAACCTGTTCTAGATCTGGTTTTTGTGCACTTGTTACCTTGCATGTAACTTAATAACACGTATTTCAAAATAAATGCAATCAAACACTAACAAAAATTATTGAATAGCTTCTGGAATTACTTAAAGATACTTGTTGCGTTATTTACTACTGCAATTTGCTTATTTGTTCAAGTTTAATTACTATTTATATTTTCTAAATGAAAATCTAGATATATATATATATATATATATATATATATATATATATATATATATATATATATATATATATATATTCAAAACTAATCACTTTCTATGTCATTTCTGTGGTTAGTTTTGTTTTTAACTTAAAGCTTCATAAATATTTATGTAAAAAAAAATGAAGCTTTTATCTACAAGATGTATGCTCAAATGGAAATGATGCAATCGATTATATTAAGGAATTGTATATATGTACATATATATGTATGTATGTGTTGTTCGTAGGCCGATAATTATTTCGAACACACGAAACGAAAATGTAATTAAAAAGTCTAGGTACCCATATGAAAGAATGATGGAATGGTATGGTCGTCCAGGTATATAAAGTTACTGACCCAACGTCTTTAGGCCCCTGGGCTTTGGGTTTTGACACTATTATTATAGTTTAGCCTATACGCATAGCGTGTATGCATACATACATATATCGTGCATCAAAATTCAACCTTTGTTCTTTTCAAGTCCAAAATTAGTTAGGCCTGTGATTAAAATATGATTATATATTTAAAAGCGGTTACTCGTTAAACGAATGGTTACCACAACTGACATTTATAGGAAAGCGTTAAATAAATGCCATTTTGACTAAGAATTGTATGATTATTACATTGTTTGCGCGAAAAATAAATAGTAAGCTAAAGAATTAGTTAGGTATATGCAAAATAACACTTCAGAATCTATATACCTACATAGGTAGTTAGACTGTTTTATGTATATTAATACGTAGGTCGAGCAGTCAAGGGTTTAAAACAATGACATTAAAGCAATGTATCCTTGATACAGCCTTTTACGATTTGTCCATTGTTCCACGTTAATAAATCAATTTTATAAATAAAATTTCAACCACAATATACACATAAAAGCTTTAATACAATTTCCCAAGTATCCACATTAAATGTATCATTCAAAAACAAAAATTACCATCAAATACATTTTAACTTAACATAATAACTCGTAGGTAACAACATTTCTGTTTAGCAACAAATTAATGACTTTTTAATGGCAAGTGTGTCGAGATTTTTGTTAACTATTGCATAAATTAATTTAATATCTTAATTTTCAAGTTTGTTGTTTGTCACTTTGGTTGGGCCGTGTGTGTCACACGACTTCTCAATTCTGAATTCTCAATCAAGATAAAAAGTATTACTATACCAAGAACAAACCTGTTCTGAAGTATTTGATACTTCCTTCGATGTTCGATTTATTTATTGACTCATTGAAATGTTGATTAACTATCGACTCAGATCTGATCCTGATATTGTAATTCAATTAATTATACAGGGCTTTTGTTTAAAAAAAAAACATCTTAATTTATATGTAATAGTATACATTTATAAAAAGAGTTTCCGGTCAATTTGTTAAAAACATTTCATGAATGTTTTTTAAAAATAAAATATTTTATAATATTCCTATCTTATATTTTTGGATATGTCTATAAATGTATTTCAAAGAATATACATACATATATATATATATATATATATATATATATATATATATATATATATATATATATATATATATATATATATAATTATTTATATGGATATGCCAATGCAATTCAGACTGTCATGGTGTAACGGGCAACATAACCAGCAGTACTTAGTCGATAGGTGTATTTGAACTCTGTCGCAAAGGTCAATCGTTTGTATTTACTGTCTTTCTGTGAAATGTAACTATCGTTAAGGAAAATAACATATTAGCATAAACAAAAGAGTGAAAGTCGATAAAAAACGTTATTTTAAGTATAATTTTAAAATTAAGTGTTTGATTTAATTTAAGTCAGTTTTTCATCAGTTTCGTTTTTTGTTGTTAGGTCAGATGTCATTGTATTGTTATGTTGATTTAATTATTTATTATATATTAAATAATAAACTTGAATATATGAATGTGACATGTAAAGCAGATAAATATGTTTAACAATGACTACTAATTGAGTCGTTTTTAAATGAACATTCATTTCAATCACACCACATTTGTGTAGTAAAAGTAATGTAGATACTTTCATTTTTTATCTATTTGCAATTTACAGTAAACTTCAGTAATGAACTCCTTTTAAACTAAGATGACCTTAAGTGTTGTCTTCATGTTAGGTATATTATGTTAAGAAAATACCATTCTTATGTTTTGCAACTGAATTGAACCTAGTAATAGAAATATTTCAACACTTAAATTAATTTCAGTTGAAATATAACAACACTTGATGACGTTTTACTAACTATACACGTCATAATATATTAAATTGTAAATTTGCAACCAAAATAAATAAACCATTCACGTGATTTATTACATATTTGCACATCCAAGGGACAAATTGAATGTCCTAATTTGACTCTAGATAAAATACCTAATTTATTTACCTAGCATGATATAATGAATTAATTAGAAGGCTACAGTATAGCGTAGCACGTAAGAATAAAGATGAAGGCGCTTGAGTGCCGGTGGCTAGAAAACTATCAATTGAATATAATAACAGAACGTCTCGTCCCGGGTGTAATGACTATAAATGGCCTTGCATTGCGTCTTCGTCTCTACACGATAGATCGGTCGTGCCGCACGTTAAAATTGCAGAGAATGCCAGGCAATTATTAGTCTGGTGGATACAGTTCTTAGTAGTTGTAGAAATACCAGTTTCTTAGCCCAAGGTTTTAAAAATTATTCGTCACATAACTACACATCACACACGATGCTTCAACCATCATGATTTGCGGCAGGAAAGTATGAAATGAAAGTCCCTATTTGCGAAGACATCGTTAAAACTTAAACGCATTCAAACATGCACTTTGCCAATCGTCTCACATTATTTTACCTTTAACGTTGCATATTTTTAATGATTTTAGATATTACCTATATTTATTAATATATGGTTTGATACTATTTTTACGAGAACTTCTGCTTTTTTGTGAAGTCAATTTGGAACAAAATTAAGGAAGCACCTGCAACAGGTGTGAATTTCAATAGATCTGTTGATATGACTGAACATTTCCCATATTTAACTGAAAGTTGTACAACTGGCTTTTTACTGGTTTATATACTTGTATTTTAAGTGGAAATTAAATCATAAATATCTGTACCCATTGCAATTGATCAAAAAATGAAAGTAAAGTTTAAAAATCGAAAAGCAATTTAAAAATGAAAATGCCGAGTAGTCTTCTATTTGCGTGTTTGTTCTCTGATTATTACCTGGCCGGATAAAAAAATAAAATAAAAAGTTACTTGTATCGCAGCTGTCACTCCATTATTCTTTTCTGACCTCATTCTTGTTCCGAAGCCAACCGGCATTTCTCGAAAGAACCATCGAGAAGCTTCGTATGTTTTGTTCTATGAACACTGTTCTTGTCTGCATATTTTAACTTTTTTCAGGGACTTATCTAAACAACTAAAGTTTATTGCCCATTAGCATATTAGCAACTTTCCAATATTATAACGACGAAATTAGAGTCCACCTACATGGAACACAATCGAAATTGACAATTGATCGAGAATCGATTAAATGACTTATAAATTGATGCATTTTATATTCTTTTTTAAAACAAGAATACATTTAGAGTCTCTTCAAGCTTTAAAAACACTCAATTTGTGTTGGTCAATTATTTTCGAATGTAAATGAAACCGAATGGCAACAAAAACTGATTTTAGCTTCCTCTGTCTGATTGAATTACTGCATTAACATAATGAATCTCCCGCACTCTCTCTCTCTCCTCTCTTTATTTTCTCTGATCAGCCGACATTTAAGATGGCGCCGAACAAGTTCTACTTCTTCTGTCATTTCTCTGTAGGTAAATAGACGATTTATCATATGGACGTTCCGATTTCGCATCGATATGCTTTTAAATTATATAAAAATAATATGGAAAAGATGGCACATTCTTGTGACTATTGCAGTGGAAATTTCTTAGTAATATATAAGAGATAAACTAACTAATCAAAGCTTGTTAATTTACCAACTACATTCTATAAAATATAAATAAATCGAATTCTGTCATGGATGTACAATTATGATCAACTTTTTTGCACAGTCTATTAACTATCGTCCATTTAATTAAATATACAACACTTTTTCTGATTAAGAGAATTACTAATTAAGAACATATCTAGAAATATTTTTTAGTCATTCATAGTTGAATTTGTTTATTCTACATTTTATAAATGAATCCAATTTTGGGAGGAAAACATCTTTTATCTCATTATATCAAATATTCACGATTATCCTCATTCGGAATTCAGATGTTTCGAATACCGTGGACAATTTTGACATTTTGATAAATATAAAATAAATAAAAAAAACACACATACACACAATCTTAAATATTTGAATTTTTAAACATCCAAAACATGTACAGTCTAAGCAACAACGAATGCGTTTTGTTCGATTTGAATGATCAAGTAGACGACGAACTTCATTCCTCTTACGTACATACATACATACATACATATGGTGAAAACCATTTCTTCAGAATTGAATCTTGAATGCTGACTTGTAAAATTGATGCACGTGTCAATTTATCATAAAAACGCAGTTATTTTTATCACAATCACTCTCAACGGTGACGTAGGTTAGTTATTGTCTTATAGTAAAAACAAAAGTTGTACGCTAATCGATTTACACGCTTGGCAATAGGATTTCTTAGTATTCGTTATTTGCTAATGCTAGTTGTACTTGTCACTAATACACTAATAAAAATAGTTGTAAATTTACAATTAGGTATTATTTGAGCATATATTTGAAATTGATAAATATTCTAAATAATTCAATCGTTTTTAGAAATTGGTAAAGGTTGCACATTGTACTGAGATTTCAGTACAAAACCGCTAGGAAACTTCAAATAAATTTATATAAATCATTAGGAAACAAAGCGTTAAAATTTAAACGAAATTAATGTTATTTTATGTTTATATCTTTGATAAAAATTATTATTGCGTTACTTAAAAAATCACTGCTGAGATACATCCATAAAATATAAATGACATATTTATATATAAGTAATAATCTCACTCATTTTTTAATAACACTAAATCAATATACTTTTATAGCTGTAATATATTACAAATACGCAGTTAGATTATAGAATAATTGTAAATTTCTGTCAAGATGACTTAGGTTGATCAGGTAATATAATTTAATAGTTTCTGGTGTGCCTTTTCATATTTATAAACCTGATTCATCTTAGAAACTGGTACATAGAAATTGTAATTGCATAATGGATACATTACAAATATATTGCAATGATTTGTAGATGAACATATGGTTGATTTATCGATTGCTGTTCAACACCATATAATTAGAGAAAAGGAATTAGATTTTTAAAATGTTTATGGGTAATCTTCATTCATACAATAAACATTTATTTATTATTATTAGTAATTACAACAAAGACATCACACGCACACGCAGATTAAAGAATCATTACACTTACATTTTAAACATTTAATATTAACAGCATGTTTACTCGTTATTCCGCCACACCCTAAACACGCTCCCATACTGTTCGACTATAAGAATTATTTATCAGGTAGTTGTTAGTGTCAGTTTCAAATTTTTACGATGACCAAACATTATTATCTGTCAAAACAGTTATTGCAATTTTTAATAGCATCGCCTGTAAAATTTATTCACCGGTAAATCAATTGCACTTTGAATTTATGCGTAACGTTTATTTCAAATGCATTTCACACATCTGCATTCGCAGTTTGATGCTATTACTTTAAACCATAAATCAAATCATTGTTTATTATGATAACGAATATAGCATCCCTTTTTCTTTTCATTGCATACCGATGCGTATATGCGTGTTAACATGTGCGTTTGTTTACTTTGAAAAACGTATTATTTTATTTTGCAGTTTTTTTTAAAGAACGTGCTACAAAAGCATACTTGATTTAATTATTATATTAAGAAACATATGTTAGCAAGTCACTTTGAAGCTTCCTTATGAAATTTGATTTAAAATATAAACGCACGCTTCTAAAACACACGTTTATATTTTTAACAGAAATATATTTATAAAACAATCATTCATGAATACATTGCCATTAAATTTATAATTTAAAAAAAAAACAGTAAATAACCAATTATTATAAATTACAGTAACAATATGTCAATTACGCGAAAGTTTACCGTTTTTCATCGATGATAAGTGGACATTATTATATTTTTGATAACATTACAAATCATCCATCTTCAGAAACACAATAAACAAACTTAGAAATCCCGTAAGCATAATAATATTCAAAACTGGACTACATAATAAAATATAAAAACTATACAAAATCAAAATAGACTTTTGAAATTTAAAAGATCTGTTATAATTATTATTACACCTGAAAATCTTTTCTTTGTTGTGTTAACGAATGCATGTCATGTTAACTAGACAGTATGGTAGTAAAATTATAATTTCGTAACAGATGAAAGAAATTAAGAATTTCAAATCAGCATGCACGGTCTGACAGTTATGTTACCATGACGTGCGAATGTGATTTATCTATGTTTGATTATTATACTGAAGCTTCTTTTATGATTATCATGATTAACTATTTTTTTTTTTTTGCTGATTATGATTTGTGAAAGCTGATATTTACTGATTAACGCCGTTTGAAGCAGCTATTTTTTATATTTATGTAGTTAAAGTGTGGATGTGTAAAATTTATAATATGTTAACGTAAAAATGAGTTTAATAGGTCAAAGAATGTCTATACAAATTTCGGAGATTAATATTTTATTGTGTGGAATATGTCGAAGAGGATACAATCAAAAATATACAAAAAATGGAGTTTCTTTTATCAGTGTGTAAAAGTTAATGCTTCTGGCTTTCTATAAATCTCAAATTGATGTAGGTACTAACAAAAACTTAATTTTATAATAGAATTTCGATCTTCTTCAAATGCAGATTTCAGATGTTTAAAAAAGATACCTAAATTCTGAAAATCATTTATACTTTCTACTTAGTACGAACGAGTTATCTGGTATTACTTTCTTATTTGTTATATGTCATATATTATGATCATGAAAATATTTAAAGGTAAAGGTCAATGAATATTAATAAAATATTTAATTTCAATAAGAAAAATCAGTACTTGTAGCAAAACAATAACAGTTTGAAAAGTTTAGTGATTTAAATAACAATCGAATTTCAAGTGATGGTTTGATCGCATAACTGAGTCTGATGAACTCTGCTTACCGGTGTGCTGGAATGAAGTTTGATCCAGTTTTCTAGGATAACCAACTCGACTTGCACTGAAAATCCACGTTGTTGTTACTGTCAAAAATCAATGCAAACAATCACAATAACACTATGCATCAAGGTGAAACACAAACACTGAAAGCGAAACGACACATGACTACAAAGACTGTTCTATTATTATGATGTATCTTTTGGTTCCGGTCAAATAGAAACCGATGATGCTCTGACACTGAACACCTGAACTCGTTCGTTTGTGTGCGCGCGTACTTTAAGCTACACCTGGCCGTGGCCCCGTGCACGTTGTTCGTTGTATCGACATACAGGTAACAGGTTGCGAGCGAGCGAGCGGCAAACCGTCGGCGTTCGGTGCCTTGGTTCTCGGATGATTCAGTTGGAGAGCCGGTACAGCGTGGCCAGCTGAGATCAGCATTGGTCCGCCGTTCACTATTTACTTGCACGCGCGCTCGGTCACGCAAACGCGACCACATCGGATGCTCTCGGTTCACAGCGCCTGAAGCACCAGCACTACTTATTTCCCAATGAGAGATGCCATCTTTAAAGAATTCTCTATCTGTTTCTTAATGTTTTTTAAAGGGAATTCGTTGTTTTCTTTGCTACATAAGTCAAATTGAGCTACGATACAGAAAGCAACACCAATCGTTTAAAGACAAACATATCCATCTGTGTTACCTACATTGTTCTAACAGCTTTTTCACAAATTGTAGATAATATTATCATTAGCCCCTTTCTTGCTTATACAGATTAAACATTGAATTTTCTTCTTGTAAATAATTTACTACCAAATTTTTACTTTCTTTTTACGAAGTAATAAGTAAGTATTGTAATCACGAAAAAAAAATTCTTGAAATTTTAACGGAAATACACCTTTTGACCTTCCCTGAATCGAGTCTGAGTATTTTTGGAATGACGTCTGTGTGTGTGTGTGTGTATGCGCTCTACAGCCTACACCGTTGAAGATAAAATTATGAAACTTTAAACTTAAGATTTGTATATGCCTGGGAGGAAAACCTCCTATTTTTGAAAAGCATATTCAAACCGGAAGTGCATGTTTACTTAAGACTTTTTTTGCAATTTCTGCAATAACTCCAAAACGGCTATACTTGCAGTAAAAATAGTTAGAATAACATTGAAAAATATTAGTATTCTGCACAACTTTTGTTTGAAACATTTCTTCAAAAAGTACCAGTTACAAGATCTTATCTTATTGATATTGCCATAGTTACGTAGGTATGGGAAATTATATATAATAAATCGCATCGACTATACATGTCAATTGTTTTAAATATTCAAATATTTTGACATTTAACATTTATTGTCAGTGTCACAAATAAGTTTAGTGAAAAAACGTTATAAAGGTTAATAAATAAATAAAAATATTATATGAAAATATTTTGTAAGGTTTAAAGTTCATTTGAACACTAAAAAATGTCCGGCCATAATAATTTTTAATAATGTGTAATGAATAATTATATTTTCTGTATATTACTATAGAATCGAACATTTTAAATCTAAAATACATATGTTTTTTTAGAAATCTGACAATAATCTAACTTTACCACAATTTTACTGGACATAATGAATGAAAATATTTTCTTTTAAATTTAAACATTTTATATTTTAATTTATATACTATCAAATCAAAATATACTGACTACGTAAAAGAAAGCTTAGGGCCAATACATGGCCGATGTTTTTTTTGTGATATACCTACATATATTAAATATTAGTTTAAAAAACAATGTCGTCTATAGGTGATTACATTAGTTTTGACGTAGCTTTTTCTATAGGTAATTGTAGTAAAAATAATAAGTGCAATTTCTAAAATTGCAGTAGGTTTTATTACAGCAAGTTTCATTTAAAAAATATAATAACGTAACGTACTATATCTACAAAGTAAGCAATGAAAAAAACGCTTAAAAAGTCATTAATTTAAAGTTGTAGCTGTAAAAGTTAAAATCACACCACACCATGTTCTTGAAAGATTTTATTTATTTTTTAATAATAAGCTTACCTATAGCCTGTCCGTTGGGCAGCTCTGGCAAGGGGGTGAATATAATTGCGGCCCGCGGTGGCAAGGGCGGTACATTGCGTTCCGCAGCCGCGATGTGATTTTTTTGTTGGGTGGTCGGTACGAGCTTCTGAAAAAATCGTGTTAAATATCCAATACGTGCCTCCGCAGCATTTACTTATTTTTTATTTATGATTCTACATCTTTTACTCACCTGAGGAACATTGTTCAGCGGCGCTTGTTCAACATTGATGTTTTTTGTTTGCATTATTCAGTCGTCTGCAACAGAAGGTTATTTTAGTTTTCGCTATTTTTGTTTATTTAACTCAATCAAGTGTGTTATTCTCTTTCCCGTGACACAAATCTAGTCTAGTTGAAATGTAACTTGAACAAAACAACAATGACTGGAAATCTAGGTGTGAACTCTCACATACATAGGTACATACATACATACATTACATTTTCGTTGTAGGAAAATACGGTATATTTATAAGCCTATCTTGATTCTACATGAGTTCTAATTTCAGGCTATTGAATTGAATCTTGGTGAATTCTAACGGTGAATCTGTTTTCTCTATATCGATCGAAAACATATTTGATCACATCTGTTGCTGCTGCTGCTGCTGCTGTGTTATGAGCGTGTACGAAGTAATATTATAAAATTAGTGATGTTGTACAGAAATGTGCATGATTGCAACTGCAATATTAAATTAGTTACGAGACTAAGCTGTCAATATACTATACTTTTTATTCCATTAACCTAGATAATAAATTATTAACTACTTATTTCTTGATTCATACTGGCTGATTTTCCCTTACCAGGTAAATTAAATGATCACTCATACGTTGTGGTGCCCAAGGTTAATTACATATGCGAAAAAAGTATTTTTTAAATTTAAATTAACCTTAATGAATTATAGTTTAATAGAAATATTTTTTTAAATTTGTTTAAATTTATATTTTTCATGAACATAGAAAACAAATCATATGCATCATCACCATTCTTCTTAGTCATCTTAGAGGGAATGAAATATGAATAATGTCGGCGTAGTAAATCGTTATAATAATACTTTTATTTGTATGAAGGAAACATGTTTAGAATCAATAGTATTTGAAGATGAAATATTTAAATATTCAACGGTTATCACAATACCTGGAAAAACATCCACGTACATACATGTACTATGTGTTATATAGAATTTTATAATCAGGGAGACATGCATATTTTGCAATTGATTTAACATTGTCCGCAAGCGCAATTTGTAACACCTCCACAAGTGTAATTAACATTTTTTTCTTAATTATTGTCATACGTAAGAAAATATATCAGATTATGTAAATATTAATCAACTCTATTATTACAAATAACTGTAAATAGCAGTTTATATTGTATATATGAAAAGTGTGATTAATATTGATTATGATATGTAATGCATATTATAATTTACATAATCTATTTCGCTCATGTCTTTATCATAAATCATTAATAATAAAATAAATATTCTATATCTAGTAAAGAATTTTAAAAAATTATTAAAGAAATAATTCCACGATTAACGAACGCCACTGTTTATAACTAAGCTCGCCATCTATCGACATATACTAGTCTATCTCGATTGTATTTCCACTACCTGTGCAGAGTTTCAGGACAAGTTAGTTACACAGTCAAACTACAGGTGGCAGTGCTTGTATAACATAAGGCGATATTTATTTTTATATTATTTTGTTTTATAAACATTTTCATATAAAACATATTATTTATCCGACAAATATATAATGTAGCAATTGTTACAAATATATATATGATTAGTAAGTCGCGTTATCGTTTGGTATAACTCGGTTTACAGCAATTATAAATATTAAAAAATAAAATCATTATGGTAGAAGTCATAATATATGAAATCCGTCGCTTAACGAATAATTTATATAAAATAAATAATCGATATATACCTTTCCGATATTTTGAAAAGCTTCATAACGAATTTATTAGTTGAAAACATACGCAAACATTTCCGAGCACAGGTAATTTCCGCTTTTGCAATGAATTACAATTTTTATTTCATAGTAAAAACCATAATCTAATGAAATTTATAAATAAATTAAACGTCTATGTTACAAACTGATGTGACATGTTCACTAATTTACATAAATATATCCTGTTTCCATGCTTGTTACTTTGTTTTTCAATTTATTTAAACTCAATCATTAATTATGTTCTACACGCACAGTTAAATAAACATAAATTAAACTGTAGTATTTAAAAAAAAAACATTGATTTATTTATAATCATTAGTAAATTTTAATCAATTAATCATGAATTGATTATAAGAAATAGTTGTGTTAATAGACAGATCTGATTAATTTAATTAATACTTTTGTACTTATCTGGAAGAATCTGTGTACGCAGTATTTTTTCTTTTAATTAATTTGATTTATGTTTCAATATAAATTATTAATTAAATATACATTCATCTGGGTATATTATTATTTAATTTCTTTATATAAGTATACCTACAATAGTGACGTTGTTATAGACTTACTTTACAAGACGCTACATGACATAATTGACATTGTTACACTATTACTTTTTAATATTAGAAACATTTAGATTGAAATTCATTACTTTCCATATTCGTTGCCATGGTGACAATATGTATTTAATTGTGTAGAAAAACCATAAAATGAAATTAATTATTTGTGATGATTGGCAGGTTGAATAATCAGTGAACATTTGTCAATTATTGAAATTATTCATTGCTACGTTTAAATTATGTAAAACAAATAATGAAATATCCTTCAAATTTCACATTTGTATTTAATGTGTACATTTCGCCTAAATTTGGGTCAATTCCTAACTTACATATGTATATTTTTCTTTGCCTTGGAATATATTGCGTCGATTTGAACGAGTAATAACCTTAATCGACCTATACATCAAATATAATTTAATAATAAACCGCCATTTTGAGTGTTTATTTATGTCTTGTATGCTATAGGTATACAATCTTGAAAAAGATACAACTTTTTTCAATAAATCGAAAAAACATCTTTAAGTACATGACTACCTGTAAGCAATATAATTTGTGGCATTGAACATATCACTTAAGTGTGTTTGTGTTAAATAATAATGCAGTGACAATAACATGTTGATGTTTTGAATAGTCGTTTGGTGCCTATATATGTATTAATAAATATAAGACAAAAAATGTCGGGACCATCGGCGCAGCCAGTCCCGGATGTGGAGTCACAGTTGGCTGCGCGACACTGCACAGGTGCTTTACGTGCTTCGGTTACGAATCGTTGTATATTGGTCAGTTGTTTTTATCGCAATTACACTAAAACGAATTTCATTTCAACCATTTTTCATTCGATTCATCGAGAGTGCACCTTGGCAATTATTTCTGTCTGGATAAAAGCAGGTTAGCATAATATTTACGTTGCATAAAGTAACACACATATAGTTTCATTTGTATGTCTTTACTTTTCCTATTTCACCTTTGCCCCAGTGCACTCTACGCTTTTATGTTTGTATAGGATTCGAGTTGGAAACCCGTATTTTTATACATTTATAGATATATTCAAATACATGTAAATATTTATACAGCATTAGCTGTGCAAACAAGAATTTGCCAATTGAACGAAGAGTAAATAATTTATCTTTTTCTTTTGATACTTGTAAAATATCCTTTTTTTAAATTTGAACAATCATCGTTTGTCTTTTTACAAATCCAATGAATCGTATCAAATTGGATTTGAGTGAACAGCTTTTGTGCAATTTCTGCAACCAAGGATAGCAATTCAATTGCAAAATAATTTCAATGTTCAAATTATAGAACAAACTGTGTTTTATTTTTAAAATATTCCATAATCAGTTTTTCAGTTATTTACATGTCTAGACGTAATAAAAGTGTGCTTGCCTTGTATTTTTTACGGTTTTGATGTAGATATAAAAATTTGCGTATGCGGCGTGTTTCTGATACGTTTTCTTGTTATTGGGAAATATGTTATGATATTAAAAAAAAATCATGTTAAACACACATTCAGATGATCAATTAAAGGCGAAATTTAATTTTTGATTTTTTTTATTAATTTCGCCAATGTTGATTTGTAATCATATTAAATTATTTTAAGTACTTTAAAAAAAATTACAGGTGTGCGGACTTGTGTACATTTTTTTATATATACGATACATCTATATATATAGACAGGCTTTAAAAATACAGTAAACTCATAAAGATTGTATTGTTCTAGGTCTTTGTTTCTTTATTTGTAGTGCCTACAGTTAGGTATCACATAAATTGAAACAGTATTCTTTGTTTTATTGTTGTTTGAAGTATAGAAATTGTTCTACGACAGAAAAATATATATCCGCCCAAGTATAACTGTATGAATTTCGAAGAACTCTGTATTGTACGCTATTGTATTCTTTTCAATATGACCAGCACGATTTAATTATCGACATATGTCAGCTGACATGACAAAGATACATAGGCTATTTATGTTTTGAATTTGAATTAATATTTTGCAATTGTAATTTGAATTTTAGTGAAATATATAAAATTTGTTTTCCTAAAGTAGTATATATTTGTTTTAAATAATGAAAATCCTCATATACATTTACATTATTTAAAATTATAAAATAAGTAATTATATTCGCTGGATTCACTAATTTAAATAGATATACGTATGCGTATATGAGGGTGTAGTGTAGGGCACTATAGATATTTTTATGAGGAAAGGTTTAGGTCGTCTATTACCGTTTGATAAGATAAATATAGTATATACGCTTTCATTCGATTAGAACACACAATTCTAGCGTTTATTGTTCAAAAATCGAATAATCGAAAATTCCATTACCGTCCATTGATTTGTTCTCTTTGTATGTGTGTGTGTGTGTGTGTGTGTGTGTGTTATGAAAAGCGATCGTATAGGCGTTGATTGTGCACGAGGACTAGGCAGCGCGACGTCACATCATTTCATTCGACCGGTAGCCTAGGAGCGTGGTAAGCGGGCGTGCGCACAGGCACGCGTGACCGTGTGCGTTATGTTGAGCACGTCCACGGGTACGCGTGATCCGCGTTCAAACTAGGCCCTACCCGAAAACATTATACGTCCTATGATGCCGGACTACCAGGAAGTTTCTCTATTTATGACATAATACAAAATATACTACAGCAATTTTAAATTTTAGTATTCATTTACTTATTTGCGTCATGAAACTCAATGCACTCTAATATTTTTATTATGTAAATTTTATACTACTTCACATAAACTAATCGTTAATTGCGCTTCTTGTTATGTTAATAATAACTAAAATTATCGTATTCACAATGAAATTACATAAATACGCTTTTAGTAAATAAATAACAAAAAAAGGCTTTTGTTTTAATACGCGACTGACACGTTAATCTAATAAATGAAAGGATTTTGAAAGCATCATCGTGTGATGCGATTGTAGTAGGTGTTTAGTATGGTTATACATACAAGGCAATGTGGATGTGGTTGTTTGGTTTCACTCGTAAATCCAGCAAACAACAGAGGAAATATTATATGAGACTAGGAATTCTCAGTCACTGATTCTCTGTGTACATATGTACATTTCTGTATGTGTGTGAGTATTTATTGGATTACGATGGTTATAGTATTCAGTTCCCAAATAGTGGGTGTGTCGTAAATATATGATAAGGTCCTTGACGTGAAGAGCATGGTTACACTCCGCGAATAAAGATATCGTTTTTGATCAATACTAATATAAGCATGTTTAAATATTTCATTTTATCATAACTACAGAAGTCAATTCACATAAAAATAAACATTTCAAACAATTATTTTCCCTAGTTAGTTTACTGGAATAAATTGCAAAGTTTCAAATGTAACATTAACGAACTGTTTTGTTCTTCGACAAGAAAACTGTTAGATATTTTAGATTATAATAAAAGTAATGTTTGTTTTTTTTGTGTAAAAATAATCTAATTCACTAATAGATGCGTGGGATATTATTATCCCACAAATTCTTCCCAGATTAATCACTTCATTTAACATAATGCTTCGTCGCAATTTCATTTTCGAGATTACTTTATAACTAAAGAAAACACATTATACAACTTGGATTTAAGAATTTTATAAAAAGAGCTCCGAGAGGCGAAGGAACTAACATTTGCCAACTCACTGATTCCATTCAATCTGAATTGATTCCACGCCAATTTTCAAACGACAATTTAAATATTCAAATGGGAAAATTCCCAAACTATTTAAATATTGAGTGTATTCTACACCGAATGATTTTCATTCGTTATCAAATACGGCATTTTTTTTTAATATTCATGTTTGCATAAAATAAAATAACTTTTATAAACTACGCTTTAATCCACGCCGTTATATACCCGTGGTTTTAAACAGTTTCCTATAGGGACATTGAGACTATTACAATTTTTATTTGTTTGTGTAATTAAATTTGTGTTATTACCTATATAAAAAAAATTGCGTTAACAAGTTAATTAATGTTTTATTATGTATGTACATACATACGTATATTAAATATTTGTGACAGTATTAAAATTCTATGAGTCCCACGTTGAAATAACTATTCAATATTTCAACTCACGTAACAATCAACCGAACCATTCCTATGCAAAAAGATATCTAAATCTGTAAATTATTCACACTCTTTCATAGAGTAAGCAATTCATTAGAGCGGTTAGATACTTAGCGATCTAATAAACTCACAGGGTCAACATAGAATCGTTAAATTCTATACATTTTTTATAACAACTTAAGAAAAGATCGTAAATACAAAAGTGGAGAAAAATATATTTTTCTTTTCGTATACGAGCTTACTTCGCTTTTATATATGTGCGTCTGTCGTTCAGTATCATTGCCGTTGGCAATGGCAGTTTAATGAGGAGTACGCGATTGAAGCGAAGAATAAATGAGCTTCTAGCGTCCGTCGGATGACGTCACATCTTTTATTTTCTTTTGTTCCGTAACGCTGCTGTTTTATTCAGTAAAACCTAGTTTGCTATGTTATACCACACGTGGAATCAGAAAAGATATTTTCAAGTTAACAAACGTTGTTAAGTTTGCAAATAACATCTAAAGTTACGTAGGGAATACATCTCAGTTTATATTTTAAGAAATATAAAGTGTTGTTGGATATGTCTCAAGGGGCAATCAATAAACTGGTGTTTTATTTTATTAACGGACACTTGTGGCGATCCTTCCAAAGTGATATTCCTTACAAAAACATTATCACTATTTGTTTTAACAAAGTCACATTTTTATACTCAACTAAACTGGCGTTCATGACAAAATAGGGAAGGTCAATACAAATTTTAAAATTCAGGCAAATATAACTTGAAGGAAAATGTATTCGTAAGTATTAACAGTGTCGAGAATTAAGTCGAGTTTTGGTATTATGGGTATTTCATTGATTCGATGTTTTAAAATGCAAGCAATGATTTTTTACATGGTTAGAATAAATTTGTTATCTCCTTCTCACTCTCTCGTTCGATATGCAAAACCGTTCGTCCGTCACGCTTTTAAAAGAGGTCGTTAACTCGTTCCCTGTATAATCCAGGCAAAAGAATTAAATCGATAGAAAAAAAAGGGTTATAAATTAACAAGCATTTTCTAATCGTTTTATTCGCTTTACGTTGAAAATCTCTAACGTTAATGTTGCGTGTGATCGAGACGTCTAGTCTAGAGGGTAAATCGCGTATTTTTTTAAATAAATATTAATTTGTTTACTAACATTTATACTTAAAAACTATCAAATATTAAACATTCTAAATATCTGAACTTATCAATTTAAAATTGATTAATTGTAAGTAAATTTCGCTGTATAATTCAAGTAAAAATAAACCATTTACAATCTCCTACATTATTATCATTTTATTTGAAATATATTGTAGTTTTATCTTAGTTATAAAAATAAAACATTCATTTTGCAGACATTTTATATGTTATAAAATTGACAGCAACGCATTTGTACATACATAAGTATAATTCATGTTCGCAAACTGATGAATTCATTTGAGACGATACTGGTTGCACTAATTGAATAAATCATTCTGAAATTCAGTGTGGCAAAGTGATGACGGAGCCCTTGACTCGACTCGAGTCAGAAACCATTAACACTTAATGTAAGGGCCGCGAATTTCGTAAATTAAATTTATGAAACAAAATTATGTCTGACAGTTCGTTCGTCTCCGTTTTAAGTACCTACGTAATATTTGTCATGTATTGATTATCTCTATAAATGTCTACCGAAAAAATATATATTAAAAAAAAATAAAAATTATACATTATAAGTACACATATGTTTATTTACACACACAAACAAGCAGCCATCTTCTTGTCAACGGGGTTAGTATGACAATGAACGTCAGTTAACCGCAGTCAAATTTAATATAATTATAAATTTCTGTATCATAATAATTATTCAACCGATAATGCAATGTTCAAGGTGTACTGAAGCACTAACTAGATAGGTAAGGTATAAAGAAACAGTTTTCTTTATGCAGCACGTCTTCAACTTAGATATTTCATTTTAATTGACGTTATTGTAATTAGTGAGTGATTTATTATGGGTTATTATATTTTGCAATATAAAAATATTGTCTACTTTATTATAATACTTTTTTAATGTCAGCCATTTTCCGTTGTCCTTCAAGCGTCTATATAATGAGACTATGCACATTTTTAAGGGTTTTAATTTATCTTTAATTATCTAAATATATAGGTACTAACTTAGCTAATACACATTTCTACTTTGAATATTTGTTTATTGATTTCGAATACATATACATCACAAATACGTATATATATATATTGGGTATATATTCAATATCATATGTGAGGCGCGGTTTTACCGGGTTTGTGTTGATTTGACGTCAAAAGCACCTGACACAAGTATAGCGATGTATACGGACAGATAATTGTTGATGTTAACAGGGTTTTCGATGGCATATATTGAGTGAGTGCTCCAGTTAATTTTCATCGAAAACTACCCACTTTACCTTAACCTAAAACCGGGTTTCTAAATTCATATCTTCCTGCAGCAAATCACTTTAACTAAAAGGGTCAAAATGGAATATTTTGCTATATAGGTACGATGTATCTTTTGAAGTATCATTCTTTAGAAAATTTTACAATTTTATTATATATATCTATTTAAAAAAAATTGTAACTAAGCAAAATATCTAAAGAATTTATACTTTCTAAATATCTAATGTAATTCATATTTAATTTTATTCATCTACGAGTTTATTATAAATTTCAATATACAAATATAAATTAGTGATAGCAATTAAGGCTCCTATCCATTGTGATCGGGTCTGGATGATATTTGTGTATCAATCTTGATATTTAGTTCTTTATTTTGTTAAATGGCAACTTGAACGACATTTAAGATTTATTGACAGAAATAATGTATGTATTCATGCCGATGGTTATTGATAGCGCGAACAGAGCAAATTGTCAACATATTCCAAGTGTGTTTTATTAATTTGACCAATTTGTTAAAATATATGTAATTTTGTTTTATCATGATTGATTACCTATAAGATTTGTTCCTTGACAAATAACCGTGACAAGAAGATAAAAATAAGAAATTAACCATAATTGATAGATAATTGGCAAACGTAAGATTGATTACTTGTGTTGAAATTAGTTTTGAGATTAATATCAAGCATGTGGGAAGAAATTAAATGAAAGTTAAATATATTTATTATTAAAGGACAGAATACTGCTATGGCATAGCATTTTATGACTTGTTCGCGTTTTAAATATTGGTGTAAAAGCGCTAAAATTATCTTTAAATCATTGATACTATTTTAAAAAAATCATCTTGTCTTTGTATCGATGATATCATATTGTGAGTCATATCGAAAGCCTACATTTGCTATTATTTTATTATTTATGATATTCCAATTCGCCTTGAAAGCAAAGAACAATAAACAAGTCAATTTTTGAAATAACATGCAGTCATATTAAAAAATAATTAAGAAAAATAAATTCAATATCTGCAGTGTATTACACTGGACTTTTTTATACGTAGTAGTTATTTTTTGTTTAAATAGTTATTAAAACATTTAATAAAATATAATTATTAATTACCCTATATTAGAAATTATGGTCGGGCATTTATTAGTTTTCAAATGAACTGAAAACCTAACTAAATATTTATATACCTATATAATATTTGACTAACCTTTGAAACGTTTCTATTACTAAAGTTTAAAGTTTCATCATTTTATCTTCAATAGTTTAGGCTGTACACACAAAAGCACACATACAAACACATCATTGTTTTCATTATCAGCAGAATCTACATTATTGTGTGTATACAACTCAATAAAAACTAGTAACTATAGAAATTAGACAATGTAAACGTTGAAATATAATATAAAAGTAATACACATAAAGAAATAAATATCTAGTTCCCTATATTACTCTAGGAAATTCAAAAAACACTTTCGGGTTTGCGCACGACTACACGAGCGCACGACCCTTGTGGTCAGTGTTCGTAAAATGGTGTATCATGTCATGTGTTGTACGTGTTTGTGCGGTGATAATTGCTGGATAACCAGGAAAAATAGCTCGAAAATATGTGAAAACTAACAATTGAAACGTGTTTAAGTGTTTGTGATATCAATTGATGGATAGGAAGCGTGAATTGTAAAATGTAAGTGTATTTATAACCTATTCATTGTTGGCGTCATGTGTTTGGCTATGTTGCTATGCACGTGTCGTAGGTATATAGGCAACACGTACTTGTAGTTGAGTATATTTTGTTTTCTTGTTAAACAATTGACGAGCATATATGATATGATTTATTAAATATAATTTCCCTATACCTACATAACTATGGAAACATAAATATGTTATTTAAGAATTTCAATAGCGATTTTCTTGTAACTGGTACACTTCTTCAAGATATTTTTCAAACAAAAGTTGTGCGTAATATTAATATCTTTCATTTTAATTCTAACTATGTTTACTGTAAGTGCAGTCGTTTCGGAGATATTGTATAAACTGCGAAAAGTGACTAGAGTAAACATGCACTTCTGGTTTGAATATTTAAAATAATTATATTTCTCAAGTAAGAGAATGTTGCTTGTTCAATTTTCTTAACGTCTTTTATGATTTAGTTTTTACTTAGAGTTGTTCAATGACTCTTCAATTTTGTTTGGCCCTTATAACGTTTATAATTCAGCTCGAAAACAGTTCAGAGTACGGTCTTGTTTGCTGTTACGGTATGTGACCTGTTTTAAAATCCACTTTCAGGATATTCATAGCTTAACAGCTCAACCGATAAGCTTGTCTCATATTATATTAAAGGAAAATGTATAGTGTGAACACTCTAAATACTTTATAATCATTGATTGATAATTAGTGCATGATCATGTAATTTATTATTCAAGCTGCCGTCTGGAAATGACAGAGATATTATAAGTACTTAGAATTTAAAAAGACATTTAGATTTAGACAATTTGCAATCTAGTTATAGATTTAAGGTCACTAAAGTAATCATTTATGTTCTTAGTGCTATTATTTAGCATTATACTTTATGAATTGTAAAAATATTCATTTGCAATTACTATAACGAATAAATAAAATTCACGTTGGTAAATATTAAAATCAAATCTAATTTATGAGAAATTTAATGAACGATATCTACTTTATATATGTAAATAAGAAAAAAAAAAAAAATATATATATATATATATATATATATATATATATATATATATATATAAATTGTATTATCTGAAGTAACAGGACTTTGAAAATTTAATTAAGTATATATTAAACAATTCTGCAAATAAATATTTTTTATTTTCGTAAAATTTCACCCGAAAGAACATAAAACCGTAAAATACTAATTTAAAAATGGCAAATAAAATAAAACACGATTGGCTTGTTATGTTTATGTAAATATAATTTCATATATTAGAATAAAATTGATAGGTATGCATGCATACATACATAACTTCATGTCTATTTTCATCAAATTGATAGATATGATAAGAAATTTGCATTTTCTCGAAACTCGTATGTAATTTTCTACTATTAATGAACGTATAAGTACAATGAAAATGCATATGGAACTATGTAATGTATGCGAATGCAACACAGTGCTAATAATAATTATACATGATAATTTGATTTTAATGTTATTGTTTAACGTTAATGATGTCAGGTTGACGAAACTTTACACATAACAATAAAAATACGTACACACGTATATGTACGTAATTTCTTAAAGCAGTTATTGGAAAGCAAGTTAAGACAAATATAGAAACATATTTTCTTTGAACATTGTATAAAATTATCAAAATTGTTCCTCAGTTCTAATGATGACTATCTAAGGAGTTATAAATAAATATGTTCAGATTACTATCGTATACATATTTGTTTTTGGTTATCTCGATCCACATGGGAATTATTTTAAGTTGTTTCCACAACCACGCTTCCCTTAAACCTTATATGCATACCGTTTTAGTATTCTCAAAAAATGTAAATATTTACCAATTCAAGTCCCGTCGTGGTACTAATATTTACTTAGTTTTTTGGTTGCAATATGTCAAACCCGGTTCGGTGTCCATAATGTGGCTTTAAATACATTTTATCATTCTTGGTTTAGTTAGAATATTATAACATGTGTGCTACATAGAAGTACCGCGGAACAAACACCCATTAGCGACTCGTCTGCATACCAACATAAGTTCTTCACATTTTTCAGCTGTGGGAACTTTTCACTGTGACCACTTATTAGGGTATGTCACTTATGCGATCTTGGCCACATTTTAATTCATTTTTACAGAAACATAAAAAGAATTATTGCCTAAAAATGTTGCAGAAAAATATATCTTATACTGGACGTTCTTATACGTATATATAATGTTTTAAATATAGTCTTCATTTGTTATAATATAAACAATTAAAGTAGTAAAAAATAAAGGTATCTAACGAATGAAGGCCGTCGTTTTATAGAAACGTAATTTTTGGGTCTCGTGAAGGACCCCTTTAAAATTAGATACGAATTGCAATAGGGGTTCATTTAATTCTTGGAAAGGTGATATACCAACAAGCAATCAAGATACGCACGTGCTTTTAAATTCCCAACCATATTACCGTGGATTACTCTCCCACTGTTTTCGATCGAGCACTTATGCCACAGCAATTAATTTTAATAGATGTTATTTTGGTATTATTGCAACGCCTCTAGTTCCCCGGTGACCCAGTCCATTATCAGTATAACCAGAAAGCAGGACACGATTTATCATAATACAATTCGATTACCAAAACCTGAATGGTATGCTAATGACATTGGGTTACATACCACTGATGCGCAAATATCATACCGAACTGCAATTATTGTAAACATGGAAAATACTATCACGTTTACATTAAACATTATATGCTTCCTTCTATGTGTTGCTCGACATAAAAACGAATTAGCTAGTTCCTGGGAAATAACTACCGACTACTTTAAACAACCAGAAAATTGTGAAACGAAACTTATACGAGAAATAGTTAAAAATCTTGATTGTATACACGAAACACTAAACTATTTGAACACGCAACAATCATATTATTCTTATTACAGTTGGTTACTTAAAAATAACTAAAGGTTAAATAATTTTATAATATTTTTTGCGTGTATTTAAGTTATTAGTATTTTATTATGATGGTCAGTATTTCGTGATGTTTTTTTTTAAATAAATAAAACGTCAGTATTTTTCATTCAGTACGGTAACGATCTGTATTTATATGATTTGTGGTGTAATTCTGAGCAAATTTACAATTCCGTAAGCAAAATCTGTAGTTTTATAATGTATACATTTTTTTAGAATAATGGTTGATATATGTTATAATTGATTTGCAATTCATTTAAAATAATTTAAATCCTTTTAAAGATTTGCTCGAAATTGTATATAAATAAATATTTAATCAGTATCGGATTTTCAAAATTATCTAATATGGACAAGTAACATCTGTAGTGAAGCTGTAAAGCGAAGTGGTTTATTAAGCTAATGAGAGTTTATTTAAAATAAATATTCAAAACAAACACGACGCAAAAACGCGTTGGTAATTGAATTCCTTGTAAAATGAGTGGCAATGTCCTACGGTTTGGGTTCGGTGAGCGCTCCATATAAAACATTTAATTAAATAGTTCATTACCGTTAGAGCACACACATAAAAACATGGAATAAATTAAAATTCAAATTGGTCCGCGAATTAATTAATATTTAATAAAATTTGTACAACGTAGGCGAATAGCCATGCTGATGTCTAATTACTCTCAAGTAACGAAGTAACCACATTCAAAGCAACAAAACTGTACTAGGTAGCACGGAATTTATGTTGAACAATTCACTTGAAATATATTATATACTTATGCATATATGTATAAATATAATATATGCAATACAGTTGACATTTTTTTATATACTATCGTTACAAAACACTAAGAAAATTTACGTTAGTAGTAAGTAAAAGTGACAAGTAAATTGTTTGTTAAAAGCACTTAAACGTATGCTTTTAAGAGACACTTGTATGGTAATATTTAACATACTTTATACTTATAAGTATTTTAATACAACTTTGTTATTATCTCAACTAATGAACTAGTTGATATTTTAACTAATCTGTAATAAATGTGTATGTATTATAATAGCAGTGGTTCCCAACCAGGAGTCTTTAGTATAATTATGAATTTTTAAAAATAGAATTCTTTATTGATATAAAATACACTCTTTCGCAATAGGTTAATTATCTTCATCAATTAGAAACACTGAACAAGACAAAAGAAAAAAATGCGACTTTCTTTTGTAACCTTAAAGCGTAAAATCTCTTCAATATCTTCGCCTATTTATAATAATGTAATGCAACGGATGAAAGTTCATTTCTATTAGGTATAGCTTCTAAAATAAACCGTTAACCTTAACCGAAAGTTAATATCGTCATATTCATAAATAGACTTAAATGTGAAAACGGTATAGGTTATAATAAAATTTGATGATGAAAAAGAATTTTACGAATATAGAATTCCCATTTCCGGTAACGGATACCTATACGAGACCCCTTGCTGGTAACTTGCAGACAGCCAATCTGTTTTCTCTCTTGTTATCTGTGTGGGTAGGCTCTCACATGGCCGTGTCCCGTGTCGTGGCCTAGGTCACGCCAGTTACACTTACTTTGACATCCGGTGTTAGGCGCCCAGGGTACTGTTTGCACTTGAAGCGCTTCCTGTATCCGCCCCTTGGGTACAGACACACCATGTCCAACACCATCCTAACAGTACACTAGTTGTACTGGTTCTCCATTTATTAAATCTCTTTAGCAATAGTTATATAAAAAAAAATTGGTATATACATATATAAAAAGTGATTGATTTTTAAATAATGTTTTTTTTTAATGGGCAATTTGATCAGAAAATGCTTCTAATACAGATTCTCATATTACATAAGATCAATATTTATATTACAAAAACATGATTGATATGAGCCATTTTCAAACTAAAAATAAATGTTATCGAAGTAACTTTGAACGTTTCATCAGGGAATATGTAAATTTATCTAGTCTTGCTGCACTGGCTATGATAAAATATATAGTTGGAATCGGATCTTGATACGTTTGACATATTAAGTGGAACAGTTCTCAAGGAAGTTACTGAGAGTATAGTTTACGAAGTGCTGCATAGTTTTATTTGGTCGCGGATCATGTGATTGATCACATTCATTAAGCATTTCTTCACATTGATGCATTTAATTATGAGTGGAACGAAATCATACAAACATCTGGTTCAAATATAAAAATGACAAACAATAATTTAAAAAAAAGGTACTCGAATTTTATTAATTAAGCTACAAAACATAGAAAATTGTAATAAACAAAATATTAAATCAAACATGATTATAATGACTTGTAACCGTTATCCTGATAATGTTACAGCTTTTATTAATATGTTTGCGGCATTCGAAGTTGTTTAATACAAATTATTTAAAAATCTTTTTCGGCGTTTTACGATCAGGTCAAACTTGTTACCAGAGGATACTAAAACGAGGTATTTTATAATTGGGTTTAATCCAATATTTTATTACTTGCTACAGTTATAGTTTTATGAACACGTGGGCTTTTGATATTTTTTCAAATTTTAATTTACCATTTTTGCAAAAATCTAAATAACACATTTTAAAACGTAAAGTGTAAAGATCGCAATTTTAAGATAAATAAATAATATAGTCACAAACACATGTAGGTAATGTAAGTATTATCTGATAATATAAATTGTGAAACATAAAATGTTTATATCTATTATCGCTCCTATGGATCACAATGTCACATTTTACAGTATAATGTATGGTTACTCTCCGGTTAGACACCAACACAGCACATTACTAATACGTGTTACCAACTGTGAATGTTATTAAATTACAGAAGCAACAAGATAAACAGCATTTTCTATTCTATATGTGTATGTGTGCGAAACCACCAGTACGATATTTGCAAATAAGCATAGAGTAATTCATACACTAGCATTAATTACTTTGAAAACTGGTTGTTAAGTGAATTTCAGAGCTAGAAAATCAGATTTATATTGGATTTTAACAAAAATTGTGTATAAACGAATAAAAAATGTTTGCTTTAGAATTAATTAAAACTAGTTTAGAATTGAGTTTGATCCTGTTAAACACGCATTTATTTAATGCAGTTGCCATGCATTGTTTACAATGAAAATTATAAACGAGAAAAAAGTGCAAATTAAAAATTTATTACGAAGTACGTATAACCATTATCTAATAAACATTAGCAAGGTCGCGTGAAATTCGATATTTCCATCGAGATCTAGTTACTAACAGATATGATCTTCAACTGTTTACATGGCACTTGTAATTGCTGAGAAAAATGACAAACGAACGGATGTGTAAATGTTTGAAACTAACGAGCAAAGATTTGTTTCTTATAGACGGAAGTTGGTATCGTAACGTTATAAATAAATGTTGACAGGTACTACTACGCCCTGACGGTAAAGTTAGCTGCGGCTACTCTACTGCTTGTGATTGTTGACATACTGCGTGACACTTGAACGATATGTAAAGCTAAAGTTGTTTTATAGCAGCCAACCGACAACGTTTGTAACTAACTAAGTACTCTGTTGCTATAAATGGTACTAGAACATGTATATTTAACAGTAACTGTACGAAGAGTCTCAAGTGTATATATGTATAATTTCTAGAATCTTAATGATGATATTTAAACATTTCCTTATTGCAGTTCAATGAAGTATTTTGTATTATGGTAATTTTAAATTGAACAAAAAGTCTAAATGTTGTCATTATGGGATTTGATGATTGGCGCTAAGCATTTTATTTAAAGAATCAGAATCGCAACCAGCATTGCATGATTTTAATGCAAGTTATGCAGCACGTACAAAATCAGTTAAATTGCATAGGTGAATCCATATCATTCGCTTATTATGGTAAGGTGGACCACCCCTACCATAATAAGGGAATGATATGGATTTTGTACGTGCTGCATAACTTGCATTAAAATCATGCAATGCTGGTTGCGAAACTTTAGGTGGCTATAAAGGGACAAGACTTGTGTTCGAAGGTGTACATAAAGAAATAAATAGAATTAGAATAGAATTAATTTATTTGACTGTACATATATCGAAAAAACATTTTCTTTATTATCTTAACATGAATTTCTGAAGTTTTATAGCTTTTAAATTTACTATGCCAAAGTCAGGAATGCCGATGTTCTACAACGAGTAAAATCAATAGACGAATTTTGCGACGATCCTAAAATTATTTAGTTCATACTTATACTTCATGGTGACTTTACTGATCGAGCTAACATGACATAGTTAGATCTCTTTTAAAATATGAACTAGAGAGATTTGATTTGTTTCAAAAATTCACCTAATATTTATATATGTAACCAACAAATAACCACCACAATATCCAACATCCGTCCAACACTCAGTTTTTTATATTCATTGGCTTATCTGTCTGGCGTTTTGTCTGCCTTAACTCAAACTCACTATAATACATGCGCCAACTGTAAACTAGATTTAAACCAAAACACTGCAACTGCACTAAAAGAAATGCATGGCAGTATCTAATATATTAAAACTAAGAATAGTGACAAATAACACAAAATATATTTACTACAACTATAAATTTATTCATTGTTTCTATCAGTGTGTCGTACGTCTAGCGACTCAAGAAGGTTCCTTTATTCCATTATCGGAAAATGTATGAAATGAACAAGTATTAATACAATTTCAGCCCAAACCCATCATAGTGTATAGAACTTTGTTTATGTAATACATTTTCACGGTAAATCAATAATCGATTTCGATTTTCCATAATAGTAAATCCATTCATAAATGTAGTAAAAAAAAAAACTTACATGCCAATAAATCAATATTAAAAATCCCAATCATTCCTTATAAAGCACATAATGACACATGAATTAGTAATCCACTGAACAATAAATAAACAACACATTCATCCAGTTCACATGATCGAAGCTCACTATAGATGTTACATAACATTAGAAGTACGCTTGAAATAATTCATAGCTATCATCAGTTCCTTAGTATCAATCGGATTATGAAAGCAATCACTGCACCTACGCGCGCGCGCGTTTCGCAAACACGCGCTCAATAATGCGTGAATCGGTATATGTTTATTATATGTTGTAAGTAGTTCGTATGTGTACGCAGTTGAGAGCGTCGGCCGTGACTGAGAAAGGTTAGTGATTCCATGTGGTTGTTACTGCTATGCCACCAGTTGGTAGCCGCTGACTACCGGTCCCTCCCCCGATTCATGGATCAACGGTCCTTCCACTGATGGTCCAACATCTCTTCATCCGGGTCTTAGAAGAGATTATGTCAATGATTTTAGGTAGTATTGCTTATTTGAATACTTGAATAACATCCATCAGATTTTGACCCACTATATATAGACTCCGGATGATAAGTCAAGTCAGTTGTACAAAAATGACTCTTTACCATATTAGGTTAAGTGGGATATATAAATCATGTATAAGTCTAAGTTCAGATTTAGGATAAGATCTTCTGATTCATCAATTTAATAAATACATTTTGTTTCCTTAAGTGTCTTGGTTAAAGATGAATTATATTTTAGGGTAGGAGTTGTTGACCTTCTTGACAAAAATTCAGCTGTTTTGAACAGTAGGTACTGAAAACTTTTAGGATGATCTTTAAATTCGAAAAACGAAAGTGTAATTTAATACTTTATAGTAGTAGGTATAAGTAAAATCGCATAAATTTCAACAACTTTTAGCAAAGGCCAAACAATAAGCCATTATGTCATGGTATAAGAAAAGAATAATATCAAAATTAAATTGTTAAAATGAATTATTTATATTGCTCCTTTATTCTCTTCTTTTGGGTGGTCGCTCTTAGATATTTCGCTTTCACTTCACTATATCGTGTTACGTTTGTAAGAAAGGTTACACTGCATCGTTTATAATTTTAAACAAACTAATATCAGAATTGCAGAAACATATTTAAAACATTCGACGTAAACGTGAAACAAATGATATTCGATTGTCACTCATATCCGGTCGGATAACTTTATTGATTCAATTGTTCTCGGTAACAAATCGGTGTGGCGGTTGTGAAGCAAAGGCGACCATGACATTTCAAACCACACGTCGATGGTTCTACTTACATTATTTTTTCTTCTATTTTATTATAATTTACATATGTATGTGACATATGTTACTTATACGTAGCAAACATCAAAATATTTATTAAGTCTGTAACTTCAATTTTATACTTTTTTGCTTCTTATACGAATTAATTGTGATCACTAAAATTATATTTCACAACATTTGTTTGAAAAGCTACTTCAAAGTTTAACCAATTTTCAATCTCGTAACCATACGTTGCCTAGAACTAAATAAAAACAATTGAATGACATATTTGCGATGTTTAATAGTTTTATGAACATTTCACAATTATTCAAATTATTTATTACATGATTTAAAATTGTAAAATAAATAATTATATTCCCTTGAATTCGTATTTTAGTATCCTGCATCTAAACAAATATACTGCATATAAGAAAGTCCAGTGTAGGACACTCCAGATATTTTATTTTTACATAAACATCATATAAACCACTAACGGTACCATCTACCAAATATTTGTAAAGTTAGGTGTTGAATATATTAACCTGGAACGCTTGACAAGTTGAATTGGAATTGGAACCCATGACTGTATCAATAATTTTTTAAAATGTTATTTAGTCAAGTATTTTTACTTTTAGGTCTGAATACGTAAATAAGCGTTATGCGTAACGTTTAAAAATTCTTGCTATTAAAATATGTTCAAGCAACTTCAACTCAAAGTTAAATTTAATAAAATCGTCTAACTCAGGCTAAAAGTATTTTCATTTGTTTCAGTGACAATTTTCAACAGGGAAATTTCCTGTCAAGATGTCTAAACCAGGATGAAATTCTTCCAGTACCAATTTGGTGAGTAGATTTTAAATAAAATTTACAATAGTTCTCTTATCCATGCAGTGAAAATGGATACCTATGTTAATTGTGCCGTAATATATTTCTATTCATAATCTTTCTATACTAATATTTATATTTCGAAACAACGCTTATTATATAAATAAAATAGATCTAGTTTTGCATAAAAGTAATCAGATATGAAAAACAATATAAAGTTCTTGTTATAAATCAAAATATATTTGACTGAAATCGCTACCCAAATAACTTTTTTAATACGAAACTCTAAAACAATGGAATGTAACAGATGCACGAAACATATGAACGACTCACACTTCAAATCATTTCGATCCGACATGGAAATTTGTATTCAGCATGCAAATCGACTTCCTGTAGGGTGTGTTTGATACGGGCACATTTAATTATGAAAACCATCTCACACAACACACGTAAAATCGTAGAAATGAAATGTTATATACATATGTAGACGTGTACACTTTAGGTGTATCTGTCACACAATTGAATACAAACGTTAACACACTCACAGAGGCCCACATTACTTTAGATACGCTTTCAAATTTAATTGAAATTTATACCAACTCCAATTAGATATGATTCATTATACTAAGTACTACATTGATTTCGGTCTCCATATTATTATATTGTTGCAGTTCAAAATGTAAAAAAGAGAGCTTGTTGTAAGTGATTAGTATATTTTATTATGAATTATTATTGTACAATATGGACAATAATTCATATAATACATACATAACATCATGCCTATTCCCATCTTATGGGGTGGCAGAAACCCCTTTACATTCATTTTTCTCTTAACAAATTAGTGTTGCCGCGAAACTAGTCTCGGTCTCGGTTCCGACGAGATTCTCGATTATATGACCTTGAAAATATCACGTGGTTAGTGTACCTACAGTAGATAAGTAGATATACACGAACTAGTCCGAACATAAACGAATTAACGTCCAATAGCTTGCCACTAAATTTTCAAGGTCATACAATCGAGTCTCGGCGAGACTGAGGCCGAGACTAGTTTCGCGGCAACACTATTAACAATATAATTTATATAAGAAAGCAGAGTCATGAAATGATGAATTTCAATTTAGATAAACTATTTGTATCATAATTTCAAATGCCAAAACTCCTGTGAATTTAAAGCATAAGTGGCTGTATAAATTGTTGACTTTATCATAGATTCTTGCTAACTTCATGTCATTACAATATTAGAGCATCATTCCACTTTAACATCAACATTCCAGAGAGCGATTAACCTCGGCTTACATCAACTTACCTGACAACAATATTTGATTCAAAACATTTAGGCACATTCACTCAGTATGCAAACAATTCGAATGATATTCCTGTGCGCAGTGACATCTCTCATTATTTAGGCTAAGGTAATAAACACGAAATGTAACCATTTATCTTTGACAATGTTCTTGACAGCTAACCATCATTTTAATTACTTATCTTCAACACTATGCAATACAATCATGTAAATAGCCCTTAGTCTATTTTAAAACTCTCAATTTTATATACATATACATAAAATTAATAATCTACTTCCGCAGTATAATTATATTTGAACTCTGATTTTATAGGTAAAAGAGCAATGGTTTGATATTACCCTTGGTCATCTTGATAAACTTGTTTTATAAATCGTATACAGCTATATCAGTCACTTTTTGTTGTTTAGTATTTATCAGAATTATTCATCTTGACAATATTCCCACTCGACTGGAAAACTAATTTCAATCCTAAAATTTGAATAACGGCTATTTAAGTTGCCGCCATATTGATTTTCTGTCGCTAAAATGGCTGGATAGAAATACTGAATATAATACAATGGAATTATGTTACAAATGAAGTAATCAATTAACCAGAAACGGACGTTAAACATTACTTTTCTTTTTTAAATGAACGGATAACCAATTACATATTAGAAATCAGTATAAATTCACTTTCATCTAATGATATCAGTAGTTTATTGTAAATTATAGAATAATGAAACTAAATTAATAAGTGAATCGATTCTAGTTTATACTTTCATTATTCTTACGTTAAAAAAAAGTAAAATTTAAGTTATGTGTTGTTGAAAGGAGTTACTCAATAATTGTACTATTTGCAAGCTAATCTCGTTTGAAATCAATTACCATATTGATATTCATAGAACAAAACGAACAATTGAATTAATTATTTGTGATGATTGACAACTTGAGCATTTGACATAATCGCAATTATTGCACATGTTTGAAAATTGAAAATACATGATTACATTTGCATTTTAGTATCCTACGTATAAGAAAGCTAGGCTTGCAGATATTTTTATTTCGAATGTAATCCAGTGACCAACAACTAGTTTTTTGTTTATTAAAAAGAATACATACCTTTCACATGAAATCCGAACTATTTAAATTCGAATTTAAACGGTCGAGCCATGAACAACATAGAAAGGGCGTTCTTTTTTGTTCGGTATAGTTTTAAATTACAGTAAATTTAGATCCAGATTAAAGGTTCGTTTTTATCTCTCTTTCTCTGTATACAGTAAAAATACACGTGCGTTTGGAACTGAATTATGCTAAACACATAGAAAATAGTGAATCATTATTACCGGACCAAACTAAACGACAACCTATACTTAAGCATCATTAAGTTTCTACGTTAATTATATTACAGGAAATTAATAATAACTCGGCCCCAACTAATAATGTAGTGTATTAATTCTCAGCTTTACTTATATCATCGCCACCAGCACGCCATTGTCTTTAATCAATTTATGATAAAACACTGATACATATACCTAGAGAAAAGTAAAAGTTAAACTATCGTTTGTATACTGTAGTTAAAGCAATCACTCTCCTAATTTATTGAGGTACTAAATGGAATAAGTTAGTTTTACGTTTTCTTTAGTATTTTTAAAGAAAGGCACAATAGATAATTAAAAATTGTCAAAATTTCTATCAATGCGTAAGTATTGCACCTTGTTCATATACTGTAAAAATGGCTTCATTAAACTTAGCTCAATTCGTGATAATTGTGAAAATTTAATTGTTAATAATTAATATACGACTTGGATTAAAAAAGGAGAAATTTAAATACAAACTAATTGTAATGTATAGCTATATATATTTAATTTAATGAAACTCTATTATTTGCTTTTTACTCGAATTTTATTATATTTAGCTAAAATAAATATGAATTTTAATTCGCAATTATGTTTTACCGTGATTTGAATTATATAAATCATTTATATGGTTAACTAGCAGAAATTATATAAAGCAATGTTATTACAATAGCATGATAAAAACATCGGCCATGTGTTGGCCCTAAACTTTCTTTTACGTAGTCAGTATATTTTGATTTGATAGTACATATATAAATTAAAATATAAAACTACAAAATATTTTCATATAATATTTAAATTATTTACTAACCTTTGGAACGCTTTTTCACTAAACTTATTTGTGACAATAAATGTTAAATGTCAAAAATATTAAAAACAGTTGACATGCATAGTACATGCGATTATATATAACATACGTAACTATGGCAATATAAATAAGATAAGATATTGTAACCGATACACTTTTTGAAGAAATGTTTCAAACAAAAGTTATGCAGAATATTAATATCTTTCAATTTTATTCTAACTATTTTTACTGCAAGTGCAGCCGTTTCGGAGATATTGCCGAAATTGCAAAAAAAGTCTTAAGTAAACATGCACTTCCGGTTTGAATATGCTTTTCAAAAATAGAAGATTTTCTTCCCAGGCATATACAAATCTTAAGTTTAAAGTTTTCATAATTTTATATTCAACAGTGTAGGCTGTAGAGCGCTCACAGCCACACACACACACACACACGTCATTCCAAAAATAGTCAGACTTGATTCAGGGAGGTCAAAAGGTGTATTTCCGTTAAAATCTCAAAATAATTATTTTTCATGATTACAATACTTATTACTTTCGTAAAAGAAAGTAAAAATCTAAGTATTGTAGAAAAAGTATTAGTTATTGAAGAGCCATACTCTCCAGTTTTTACGAATAGACACTTAATTACAAATAAAAATCTCTTCCATAAATCTCAGAAGCACCGAACTGAACTATTTCTTTTGTGAAAATGGCGTGACAACTTTATTTTATATTATAAACTTTGAACATTTATTAGCGCAGTAAATCATTATATTTGACTAGGTAATAGCTTCGTAAAATTTACCTGTCAAACTTTATTACTTACAAGTTCCATATTGGAATGAATAGACCACATCGCACCTATGAAAGAGACTAACTCTTTGAAACACATCTAGTCACGCAATATGGTTTACTATAAATAATCCACAAAAGGCATACAAATAATAGCTAAATGGTAAATTAAATTACAATTTCGAACCTTCTAAATATTTATTAGGTATAGGTATAAAAAGAAATATTTAAAACAATAAAAATAAAGAAACACAATAGTATAAACAAAAATATTTAAATTATGCAATTAATATATTTGTTCTACAATATTGTTCACCTCGTACTTGTAATTAGCAAAATAAAATATACGGTTGGTAAACCCATCTACAACTAAATGATTTTCTAAAAATACAATGCCACCTTTGATTCTTACAACATATAAATCAATAATTATGTGTTCAATCATTTTTAATAAAAAGCAAACCGTCAGGCTCATTGTGAAGACATCACTACCAATAACTCTCAAACACACAGCCTGGAAATATTTCCGAATTGATATGATCGGACTGATATGTTTTACCCCATTGCAAAACACTGGCATGTATAAGACTAAGACCAACCCCTGTATAGTAATATTTCTCTAGCCGTCAAAACGCTTTGTTCAGCCATGTGACGTCATATCCCCTACACACACTACTACTCATCTCGCTTCACTGTAATGTGTAATATCGGGTTGTCTCACTCTTTTATGTTACCGACCGCAGTAGCTTTTGGACGAGCACGCCACCCTCGGATAAACTCGTCCACTAACCTCATTTCATTCTCTAAGTATTTTATTTTTGCTTCTGTTTTTAATTTTGTCCCGCAGCGAACGTCGTATCTTGTTTTTCTCATCGTCGTCACATTCTATACATACATATATGCAAATACGTACTTATAAAAATAAACATATTTGTGAAAAGCGTATAAATATCAATATGACTTCATATACATATTTATAAAGTTGTTTAATAACAAATACAAAACAGGGTTGACCTGCAGAATTTAATTAAATTTTAGCTAATATTGGGTGATACCTTCTACCCTTGTCGATATTGTTTGTATGATGTGTGTATTCACATATTTGTATGATTAGATCAAGGATTAATAATGTCGAACAGAAATTTGTTTAATTATTGTAATAAAGCCTCCTGAATGTAATTGCCACGCCTGGTAAACAATACGCTTCATATAACAAAGTTGTCCTCTGTTTCGTCAACATCTGTTTTGTCAATGTGACCTAGAGTCTGGTCGTTTATGATATCAACGTTTAATAAGGTGCTATCTTTCCTTATTGCTATAGCAACCGTGACGTGAATGTGAACGCTAGGAAATGTGTTTGTATATTATATATATGGTTACTAAGAACAGTAACTTTGTATGTGTTTATGCAAGTGTGTGTATTTGGCAATTTGATCCTACAAGTGTTGCTTGCTTTTAGCCAACCAACCAACCAACCACGCTTTGAAATATATCTCTCACTATGGAAGTGTGTACAACGATCTATCTTTTTCCGTCATAAATTTTCCGTGTGTCGTACCAGTCTACGGGAAGTTATGAGTTTGTCATATTTATATTTGTTGACGTAGTTGAATAGTTTATTTTTGTTTTGTACATAATGTAACTTTCGTTCAATTTACGTCTATTTTAAAACATATTTTATTATATTCTGTTTAACGATTAATACATTATTTCTTTAATCAAATTTAACAGTGTACGAAATCTTCTAATTTTACAATTAAATCAAAGTCTATTACGATTAAAAAAACAACTAAATTATACTCAATATCAAAATATATATTTTATTGACTAAACATAAATATTCAACTAAATATATTTACTAATCATTTATTTCGTTGCGCTTTTATTAAAGCTTTAGTATCAACATATGAATTATGTACATGCAATGTTTGGAAAGTAACTATAGTATGGTTAGTCTGTAAACGTTTGTGGTTATTGACGTCATGTCGCCGCGCTGGTTCATATGGCTAGTTTTCACAAGGAACTAAAATTGCTTCCTTCAGTAGACCAGGCAACCTGGATCGCAATGGCTTTCTATATATATATATATATATATGTTGGTGAAACGAGCTACCATCAGGTAACTATCTTTATAGCCGACACATCGCCGACGTCACCACATAAAAAAGTAAATTAGATCGAGCCTGAAAGCATTCCAAATGGCCATTTGTCTTCTTCGAGTCTTGCGTTTTCTATTTCACTTCGATGTCTGTTTGTATCTTAACTGCGTGTGCTTTGTTCGCCCGCACGTTATCCTCTGCTCTGTCGGTAATGAAATTGTTCGCTCGGATTGTTTTACTTTGAGTTGTTTTCTCTACTGGAATATGTAGTGCATCTCTTTTTTTTTATAATTGTATAAAGTAATTATAATAGTGTCAACGAAGAATTTTAACATCTTAGAGTGTTAATCGTTTGATGTTTTTGGTACTGTATGTATTACATCATCATAAAAACTGAAGAAAAATTTCAGAAATTGTTTTCTAAACAATATTATTTATACAGAGATAACATTTTTTTAATTTGTAAGACTAAAGCTGTACCATGGTAATCAAAAACAAAAGTTTAACTGGGTTCTTGTGGAAACAATACTTTTTCATCTATAATTCAGGAAAAATGTATTTATCGGTGCAATATTTTTTAATATTTTGTACGATATAGAATGAACCCAGCGAAATGGCAGAACAAACAAATACAGAGGAATTTCGATTCGTGTATCCTGCAGCCAATCCCATAAGCGTACAACAAATATAAATATGTTCTTGAAACGAATAATTGCTATACGAGAATCTCATATTAAATCTTTATGTTGGACTACAAAACAATTGTTTCGTTTGAATCCTCCTCGACACCTGTGGTCTTGATTGGAACTTACGGAATATTTATGAGTGTTTTAATATTAAAATTTCGCTCTTGAAAAGTTTTTCTTATTATGTATAGGTATACAATCTTTATAATCAAATTAGGAAGATATTGTTTTATATTCCAGGACAAATTATAAATGATTATAATTTTAAAATTCAAGGAGATAGCCTAAAATATTTAGATTGTATTTAATTTTAAGGTTCTTTTAAAAGAGTCATCCAAAATGAATTTATATTATATTCTCCAACAACCTTCTCATTTATAGTCTAGAGTCTAGACTCTAGACTATAGTGCAGATTTCTATTTACTGTTCAAATTATAAATTATGTTGTGTAGTACTCAAGTTGTTTGTTTCTCGATAACGAAAATGGAGATGTTATGTTTTGGTTAGATGTTTGAGTTCTAGTTTTATGGCTCCCAAAACTATTTGTATATTGGCTTGTTGTTCGACAGTACAGACACATTCACAAATATTTATAGCCATGAGGGATTCAAACTCACTTTATGTAAAATTTACTACTATTTCTATACATTATTCGATGCTTGTCGGTAGTGTATGTATACAAATGTGCTTTATAAATATTCAGTAAATAACTAAACGCGATAAAACGAATTTCTTTATATATATATAAAAATGAAGGCTCGAATTTCAAACATAAATACAAATTATTGCAGAACCGGTGACAAGCAACACTTCTGATACAAGATCAATGACCCTATAAAAAGTTATTAATATTTATATAATTTCGTATTATAAAATACAATTTGCGTTAATAAAAAATCATTTACTGTTGAACTATTATTTATTATAGATGCTTCCAAAGTATCACAATTCTAGTTGTCGAATGGAGAAAATTATAATCATTTCGATTAAAATTGTCAACATGGCACCAAAGTTATCATTCTTTATGGAAATATTACATTACAAACAATTTTCATTATGTGCTATCTTGGGTGAACTTCACGCTCCTCTGTTTCAGATTCGCAATGTAAATGTAAATTTGTTTAATACGTTTATTCTTTTGAATATTGTTTCATCAAAAAATATATTTATTTTTAAACTTGTTTCACTACTACCAAAAATATTTTTTATAGATTTGGTTTATTTATATACACTTTCTAAAGATCTATAATAAGAATAAGTCATTATCGGATTCCTGTAGCTCCGGGTTTGATTTGGATCAAATATCAGCATATTCTTTGCAATAACTTTCATCGATTTTATTACTTATATAATATGATGGTCTACTTTACCATAACACATTAGTTCATCATATTTCATAATCCTAATTCAATTTTTGTGTGCATGTTAAATATAATGTTCTTGGCTTGAGTAACTAAGTTATTTTCAATTATTACGTAGTCGCTAAGTTGATCACTTTACTTTATTGGAAATGTATTTATTTGAAAATGTAAACCAAGCACGCGTCATACATTTCTGAGTATCAATCTACTTATTATAAAAGAACAAAGAAGACGATCATTTTAAATTTGATTATTATCATCTTAAACGCTAAAATTAGTTTCTAATCTAATTAACAGATATTTTATTTTTTTAATATAAATATATAATTGAAATTGAATTTTACCAAAGTATTTAATATAATAATAATTAATTTTGTATTAAACTCAAATCATATTTTTGGTATCAATCGTTATTAACAAGCTAAATAAAATTGGTTTTTATATCTCATTGATGAATTTGGCATTAAAACAATAATTTACTTTTTGTTTGTTTGTCGAATGACGAGCAAGGGTTGAATATTACAGAGCAATAATTAATGAATTGTGGAATTTTGTAAAGACCTTGTTGATAAATATCTACAAACTGCTTTGCGAGTTAAATGAGCCTTGGAGGGATATTGTTCTGCGCATTCTATTGTTTTGCATATTGTTTTATTTGTCCTTTTATTTTATCAGTTCCTAAAAGTAGGTCTCGTAGGTTGTATTGTATTTTTTGTTCGAACGACGAAATCTGTAAAGCGCAGTATAGAATTTTTTTAACTTCTGGAAAATAGAACGATACAATTTGTTTCAGCAGTGTTTCGGAAAAAAACCAACTTTATCACAGCAAATTCATCCTATGGAAAAATAAAAAATGTTTTTCCAGTTCAGTGTTTATTTTGATTAGTAAACAAAAAACAAACATTCACCCAAAAAAAACATCGCTTATTTGTATCAATCACTCACATAAATTACTTTCTTATTTATATCCTACACTTCAGATTTATAATTAGATATTCCTTTTACATTCATCATTTTTCATAGACGACTTTAGTTACAATTACGTCAATTGCGATTTTATAGATGGTTTGAAAGAAAATAACAATTTTTTGTTATAAAACAATAACAATATATGCCACTGTTCATTATCGTTTCTTTAATAAAACAATGATTAAGTTTTTATTCATAAATTACACATTAAAGTTATTCACAGGAATAAACATTGGTTTTGAAATAAATAAATATGTTATATAAACATATTTCAATAGAATTCTAAAGTATAAAAATTCAGTATGAAATATATTTCCGACTGTGAACGTGCGCAAAGAAATTGCTATCCGAATTATTGTAAGTAATCTGTGTATTTTTTTAAATTTCTGACACAAAAATACAAAATGAAATCAATATATCAATAAAATAAACCAAATCAAATGAATATTTTATGACGCAATGAAATTGAGCCAAGCAAATTCGATTATTCACTAAATAATGAATGAAACAAATCTGATAATTCTCATCAAATTTCGAAACAATAAACGCAATCTATGTTTAATATTTGGGTTTGGTAGATAATGATGCTCAAGTGGCGAGTTCATTTTCGAGAGCTGAAAATCCGAGTAAATTCTTTCTAAACTGCCGTGTGCCTGCTTGAACCGTAATTTGTCCACGTTTCCTGCTCTTCTCGTTTCATTCCTTCGAGCTATTCATCTTTCTTGTTATTGGCAAACGGGCAAGGATGCGCTGCTCCTTAAATCCTATACTAAACGAAGTTGACATACTAACACTAAGAATGAGACAGTAAAACCTTACCGTTGGCCGTGCGACGTGAGTGAAGCTTGCCACACACGAGACTTGAATAGTTATTTGTATTTATTACCTCAATATTTTTTTTTTGAAAAACTATTTATACGTTTATGTATTTTGATGATTCTTTCCGTCTGTCGTTTGATATTTCGATCATATTTATTTTGGTTGTTTAATTTCCTCTTTAAGATATTTTCTATTTAAGAATTTCCTCATTCGGTTATTCTATATTTTTATTAACCTTTCTAAGTATTTGTTCTTTTTTTATTCGTTTGTTTGGATATTTTCTAATTTTGTAATACTTCCTATTGATTATTTTCTTTTTATCATTCGAGATTGTTCTTATACTGAATTAACATAAATCGTAAACGATTTACCAATGTCTATTTTAAATTTAATAATGAATTTAAATTCAACCAGTTTTTCATATTATGACCTGTTTGGTCTGTGACATCGACTAGGGATATAAATAAAATAAGGCAGGGAATATAAATGGTATTCGGTACGTGTGCAAAAGAGTGTAAGATATGACAAAAGAGGCACTGCAAAGCGTCAGACTCCAACGTCTTCATTAGCATATCTATGCTCTTCTATGGTATTGCGTTTCCTTCCATGAATCTATGTATGAATTCACGACCAGATCCCGATTTACGTAGCTCAAAATATACGAAGAATTTCTTGTTGAATTGTACTTGAGTATATAAAAAATAGTGACTCATAAAATTGATTCTAATCAAATTTGAAATATGCAACGAATCTGTGTTTCAAAACGTAGAAGCAGTCGTAGTCTTAACCTTCCTCGTACAATTGTTACGCGATATGAAGAAAAGGCGTAAGGTGTATTTTATATGTAAGAAGCACAATATTTAGATAAAATATTAAACTTTCTTAGAAGTTCACTCTAGGCTCGTGTTGCATATTAAGATGTCACTTGTTGGTATCTCTTAATTAATACAGGATTTTTAATATGATTAACGCTGCATACTCAGATAACCATACTATACCACAATAAAGACCCTTGTTAAATTCAACGGCACGTACAAAGTGTACAGAGCCACACATCACAATATATTGGATCTTCTTCGCTGAATAAGGTCAGACTACATAGTATTCAACACAACCACAAATAATACACCTATAAGAATCTTAACTGAAAGAAATTGCTTTTCATTCATGCTTTCATCTTCCACAACAGCCGGTAGAAGTTTACGGAATATTCAGATTATTGACTACCAACGATAAAACTCTATTAGCTGAAGTGATTTATCACTATTTGATACTTCAATACGTTATATTATGATCATGGCAAATATAATTTTGATATACTATGACATATTTGTAATATTTAGATAGATATACACGAAGCTACATATTTTTTTCTGTGTCATTTCCAGTATTTCATTCTCTTAATATTCTCGAGATTATGTCGTGAAATAATCATATTAGCCTTGATGAGAATTGAGGTGTCCCTGGCTGATAACAAACCCTGGACGCATTGTATCATGCGTCCTTTTTTAATTGGAATTCCACAGCACATGAGGACAGCAAAGTAATGAAACAGATATTTAGGTCAGACTGTTATTCATGCATTAATGCTTATTTACATGTGTAGAAATATCCTAGCAATATTTTACAGTCAATTTAAACTTTTTTTGATTGAGTTGGTTGGAAAACATTTTAGAGGGATGCTAGATTATTTATTCTTGTAGCTTAAACAGAGTGTCTCTTAGATAATGATTTACAGAATAGGAACTCATTTCTAGAGATAAAATGATAATAGAACTCAAAGGCAATATCGTTTTCCCCAAATTGGCCAGTCAGCAAAGCTGTCAACAAAAGCACGTTGTTAGTAGCTTTTGATTTAATAATGACATTTATCAATGCTTTCGACATTTTTCATGCTAGCATAAAATATAGTCATGGATTATTATGACTTATATTTACACCAATCATGTAATCCGAATGAAATTAGATAGAATCAAAATTAAATGATATGTGTAGGTATTGCACTACACTGTAATCCTTTGATTGCAAAAATATTATGATAGATAAAATGGTACTTAAGTGCTTATTAACTTTAATATCAGTATAAAATATAGGTAGAATTGATAAAGCATTAAATAAAAATAAACTTTCCCTGTAATGTTTCGAATGTTTTCGATATGCAGTAAACAAAATACGATTTTCAAGTTACTGAACCGTTTGTTTGTGGATGACATATCAAATATGAAATTTACCGGAACAAATAATTTTTATTTTTACCTGATTGAACATTTCACAAACGAAATAATCCTATGATGTTTATAATGTTTTTTATTGATGCCAATAAAATGCTGTTATTTGCAATAGATAATACCAGAAGCAAAACAATTAACTTTTCACTGGTTGCAATTATTTATAAATTATTTTTAGCAGTCAATTGAGCTTTGTTTAAATATATAATTTAAATTAATCCAGATATTAAAGTGTTTTCCCTTTTCTTAATCAGAATATCCAATTTTGTAACTTTTCTGTATATTTAGAATTTTTGCAAGAAATTCTTCGCTTGACGACGTAAGCCGTAACAGCATCCACAATATATCAACTTGTAAATTTATAATTTCCGTGACATCGTTGAGAAACATTTTATGTATTTACAAACTGATGGAACTTTTCTCTATCGTATCTCACTTATTTTTTAGTAAAACAGCGTAAATTGAGTTGTTGATATAAATAAGACATAATCTTGACCTAGATCTTCTTTGCTCTTTAATGTACGTGTTCACTGAATAAAATAAAACGTCTTGAAAACGCGGGGAAATCTTTATCGAAAACCTTCCGTCCTTAAACGATTCTTTAATAGACGAGCACTCCTTGTTTGTGAACGACGCATGTGAAGCAAAAGATTTTTAAAACAGATTATTCGATAATGTACGAAATTTGATTAAGAATCTGGAGACTAATGTAATTTAAGATACTAAACTGTGATCTAGCCATTACAAATCAAATTCTAAATGCTTTATCAAACATTATTCAATAGATCAACATTTCCCTTTTCAAATAGTATCGTTTGAACCATACTTTATGAAAATTCGTAGAAGTTTGGTATAGGTAGTCATATCATCCTATCAGTTTTCCATTTCTCTTTCATGGTGGCAACGGGTGCCCCTTGTGACATGACACAAAGATCCTTCGAGACCTTTCCCTTTACTAGAAACTTGACTTGCTTTCCCGACAGGAAACTGTGACGTGTTCCCTGATGGCTTTAATATTGATGTAGTTTCTTTTACTTTTTCTTTCAAGGTTTTTTTTCTATGTTATGTGGGTACTTTATAATATTTTGTTATATCCACTGTAGTAGCTAACTTACGAGTAGATATTGAACTATATGCAAATACAAGTTATCTCTATAAATGTAACTATATACATATGTAGTTAGTCATCATACGACGTAATTCTTATTAATAGAAGTTCCTTTGGCATCAAATGCATGAGGAAGCTAATATTCAATTTTCGGAAGGGTTATAGGTAATCACATTTTGGTTATGGTTAGAAAAAGTAAAGTTAAACTTTGATTAAATTTACAACATGTGACGGCATCAGCAACGGTTCATGATGTGCATAGATAGTAAAAAATTGTACCACATGTTGAACTGAAAATGTGATTTACAAATCGTAACAGGAAACTATTCCTCTAACACTGTTCTCAAGAAGTTATTTGACAATCAAACAGGAAGATACTATGATATAATTATATGTATAAACTATATATAAATCTTTGTTGATAAGACGCGCATATTAAATCACAAGTGAAATTTAATGTGTAGTGCCAAGTACAGACGACTGTTAAAACATAGCCACTTGATCACAAACGGTGATAATCATCTATAATAGTAAGAGACTGTATGTGATACGCGTGCATGGGCTGCGTGTGAGTTTGCGCTGGTCTCAGGTGAAGAAACCACGAGAGAGTCCTTCTCGGGAATTGTTCAATACGACGCCAAGCTATACAGTGCGTCGGTGTATTCGTTTCGATCACCTCGATGCAACGCAACAGTAAATGGTATATCTATGTTTGCCCACGAGAGATAGCGGCAATGGGCCGATGCATTTACGAAGGGTCACAATTGCGTCGCGACCAGATATGGAATGAAACAACACTAAGAGGCCTATTCATGTAACATTGAATCTCTATAGGAGTGTCTCTCTCACCGGTACATTTCAGAGCATGCTAGTTTCCCTTGCATGCTTTAAATGTGGTTCGCGCATGCGTTTCAGGGCTTGTCTCAAACCTACGCATCTACGCCGTTGCCTCAACCGACCGGATTGAGCGTCAGTGTTAGCTCGCCTGGTGCGCAATCCGCACGCAATGCATTCGCGTTATGCTGGTGCTTAGGGAATGCTCATTCATATAATACCGATCTGCGTTGGTTGGTTGGTTGTAGCGTGTGTGATGGTGTTGGTGAGTGTCTGTTGCATTGACTATTTGGTAAACGTACGTGCTGATGGGACATTTTAGCATGGAAATGATTGCTGGATTGTTTTAAGATTATTGTGATTTTTGGATAATTGTTGAGCGTTTGCAGGTAAACGAAAACCAATGTTTTTCTTGGCTGGATGTAAATATTTTCTGCCAAGTCTTGATATAGGATTTTTATTTTGTAACGAGCCTAAAAATTATTTTTTCAAAAAAAATTATTTCGAACAGCTCAAGAAATGTCATGAATTATTCATGAATTACAAAAAACGTAATATTTTTGATGCCATTTTGATGATTATCTACGATATCTCCTTGTGTTACCTGATATTATAGTTAAATATTTATATACGTAATTAAATTTCTTTACCATATACTTTAATAGGTATTAATATTAACATAATATGCAATAAAATTGTAATATGAATGTGATTAAGCTATTGTTTAAAATTAATGATTTACGATTATTTGAGAGATAAACTAAGTTAGAAAATTATCTCATTTCTGTTATTATATCGGTAGACGCGCCAGCTCATAAAATAAACAGTTTCTGATGAAGGACAATGACAGATTAACTTATCGCGTTTCTACTGTATAATTTACAAATATTGGCTCAGTGTAAAATTCTTGGATAATTAGTAAAACTAGCAAATAACAAATATTTTGATAAACGAAGGAAAAATATGTTTATAGTCACAATGACGAAAACACATTAAATATCAATAAAAAAATTGAATTATTTAATTCAATAATAATTACGGTAAACTAACTTGGAATGAAAGGATGGTATGCGTAGTTAGAAAATTGTATGTCTATTTATAATTAGAAAAGTATATTTATATTTGTTCCAAATGTTAGTAATAAAATTCACATTGAAAGCTATTGCATCTGTTTGGCAGTATAATATTGGCATATATTGATTTTACCGTCTGTTGCAATCATTTTATATAAGTCAATCGTTTATTGATCATACACTACAGAACCGATCAATTTATTTATTGCTATAGTATATTATATTTATGAGACTTTAACATCCTTCAATGTCAATACGTTTTAAGAACTTCCGTTCCAACAATATTCTAAACGTAGTAAATATTTTTAGAAAAGTTATTTATGAAATATCTATACTGCAGCTGCAATGATAAAATATGAGAAGTGTAGTTGTAGGAAATTGCAACTTTTCAGTACTTTGTAAAACGTTTTCCATTTTACTTCCTAGTATTTAATTTCCCTTTCACGTTTTCTAGAAATGATCAAAGTTAAAACTGTTGTACCATTTTCTCATTTCATGTTTAAGTTAACAATCAAGTTCTCTATATTTTATTAAATGAATTGAATACCATTATCAAAGCCTTTATTGTGATGCAAATGAGTTGCTTTTATTTTTTAATTGCAATTGTTTTTGATTTAGTTATCCCTACTTTAATTAAAAGATAGAATTTTATTGTTATGGAAACTTCTATGCAAATAATTTTGTTTTTTTATGTTTGCGATTTCCCAATGGAAATAACGCTGCAGTAGTATCTTCTCGAAATAGAAGTGTAATAATTTCATATTTGCGAAAAGAAAGAATTATGTCGTATAATATATATTTTGAACGTGATGTTGTCTCTAGTCTAAAGTTATGTTTGATTTACCCATGTTTTAACTCGAATATATAATGGAATAAATGGAAAGGAAATTCTGACCAAGAAAGACCTTTTAAGATTCTTCTTAAAAAATTATGGGAATTATATTATTATGACAATATATCTTAAACTAGAAAATATAATTTTTTAAAGATACTCAACAAATTCAAATATTTATACAAATTTTATTAAACACAAAGAGTATTATTAGATTAATACCAAGTATTAAAATGTGTCTAAAAACAGTTTTTCTGTGAAATATTTCTTTGTTTTTGAAATACCTGTGTTTGTTTTTGCAAGAATTATATTTTCTTTCCAAACATTTATGTTCGGTTTTACTTCGAACTTTACCCAAATATTTATACCTTCGAAATACAGTTCACATACTTATGCCATTACTACACCTTCTATATACACATTTAATGTTTAGTCATTTGTTTAAATTAAAAGATTAATTAAAACTTTTAGCAGTAACTAAATATTTACACAATTTCAATTTTAATCTTCTTAATTATGTTTTCTAAGAAAACTACATATTATACAGAAAATAGGAAATGTTTAACTAACAAAGACAATTTATCGATAAATATAATTAATTAATTTATTTCATTCCACGGTAATTCATCACAGATTTATTTTGATATTTTCTCAAATTCGAATAATGTTTTATTACTAAAGCCTAATTTGTCCTTTGTTCTCTAGTGGTTTCACGTTGAAACCATAACTTTATAAATTTATTTGAAGTTTGCTAGCGGTTTCGTATACTGAAACCACATTACAGTGTATAGCCACCTTTATCAATTTCTAAATTTATATAATTATCTCAGATTTATGAAGATAAATTGAGTTAACATTTTTTAATTTGGCAAAAAAGAGTTAAAAAAAATCGATTTAAATTTTACAATCAATATATATATATATATATAGAAAATGAAAAGCGCATTTTAATCAAACCATAGCTACAGTTAACGATCTTTATTTATCTTATATATAAAAGTTTATTTGATATTTCCTGTTTTTTGATATTTTTCATTAAATATATTTTTAAGTGTAATATTTAATAAGTAAATAAACTTTATACCGTTTGGTTGAAAAATCGCAGTATAAAACATAAAATATCAATTCTAAAGAATCTATACGTTCGGGAACTTCCAAGTACCAAATAAATTATTTCACAACTTATTAAACCACATTGGTTGGTTGATTTGATATTGAATGACCCCAATACGAATATTACTTTAGATTGGAAATATTGTAAAACTGCACCAAGGCACCAGAGGTGTATTGTTATGTGGTTAAATCACAAACAGAAGCGGTGTACGGGAATCTTCTAACCGTAGTCGAGAAACTTTTAATTAAATACGTCTGTGTTAGCACCTCTCTGGTGACCTGCGCCATTGTTTGTTTTATCTTTACCCGTTGCCATGTTGCTGGACATACGAGACTCACATACTCACCCCCCAACGCACAGACACTCATTCTCTAGGACCAATACGCGCAACATGCTTCAGTATAATAGCCTTGTGGCGTTCAGAATACGTCGTATATATACGCTACTGCAGTGAACTCTAATTAGCATCCCGCTGTTTGCTACAAGAGTAGCAGATTTGCTTTGGTTGACTAATCCAATCCGAGATTATCAGTTGTTTGCTTATTCGACGTCGATTTTACTCGAGCTTCACAAACGCGCAAAAAGTATTAATTGAGAAAATTGATATGTTGACTTCGTACACTCATACGTACAAACAAAACGCGGACAAATACGAAATATTTACCAAAGATATATAAATTAGAAGAGATTAGTTAGATAAGACAATATTTAATTTATTTTTACAAATAACCATTACGTAGACCTAGATAAGAAACAGAATCAATGAAACGCTTATATTCAATTCCCAAATTGTGATATAATTTATATTTGGGTCCCAAACATAAATCCGATTTTTCTTACTAGCAATACCGAACATTATTTACAGTGTAATGTTTATTTATTGTTCCAGATGACAGCGTTACGTAAACTGTTAAAAACAAACAGTGCTTCGTAACACTCCAATAAAACCAGTATTCAGACAACCGGAATTACGTGACGTATGATGGTGTGTAACTCAAAACGAAAAATACTAAAACAATCGTGTCAGTGCATGCAATTGTCAAGTGTGTAAGGTTGTGTATACATTATCGATTTAATTCAATCGACATTGATTAAACAAGCGCCGAATAACAACTTGTGTCAACATTCATTGTAAATACTTATCAGGGCATTCTCTAACGCTCAGCGTGATTCGTTTGTTTTATTATCATCACAGTGGATCTGAATGTACAAAACGACGTTTTGTACAACTGGACGTGCGTTTTGTTTGTAAGGATTTTTGAGTTACGAACCAGATAAAATGGGTTGTGAACTTGGTAAACTCGCGATGGTGCAACGAGGCGATGGCAATAGTTCGAACAAACAAGAGGATCCTCCACCACCGGCACCGACTGATCCGCGACTACCTTTAACCGCGAAACAAAAATACAACATGCTTGCATCGTGGAGAGGCATCAGTCGCGCCATGGAACCTACCGGTGTCTACATGTTTATTAAGTAAGTTATTTTTTGATTTGATTTATTTTGAATAGATCCGCACACTTAAGGTTACATTCATCTATGACTACATTCGAACACGTTCTATAAATTATGTAAACTTCAAATAGGAGAACATTCGTGATGCATATATTCATATAAATTTACACATACTCTTGTGTAGTAACAGAATATCGTATATGGAGAACCATCTTGATATATTTAAATCATGAACTGCATTACTGCATAATTTATAAAATTACGTTACTTTTTGAATTGATAAATAGTGTAGTTCATTTCCTATTTAATAAATTATATAAAAAAAATTTAAATATATACATAAACAATTTTGTGAGAGTGTTGGTGGCGTTGAGAACTAACAATCTTAAACGTACATCATGATCAACCCAACAACTAACCGTAATCTAATTTACCTGATAAAGATATACCAGAATACACGAATGGTTCGTAGAAAATGTTAGCTCGCCTGTTCGTTTCATGTAATCTAAACAACGAACGGTTGATTTATGCAAACTGACGTTTCTAGTACATACATTGCTTTGGGATTCGTAATGTGTAATGTCAAAAGTTTGTTTATACTCAGAGCAGTTATCGACGGAATTAGATGTTCTTCTTCGTGCCCGATGTCTGTGTCTGATGTAGGTATACATGTTGAAGCTAAACACGTTTTAGCAATTTTCTTCAACTCACACAGATACTTCTTATAAGATTTAATATAATATAACTTATTCTTGGCATGTATGTACCTTATATGTATCATTTCACCTACGCATGGAAATATTCAATTAGCAGTATAAATATTTGCAGTTATTTCATCTTGGTAACAAAGAAACATATATTAGAGCTTGTCTAATTGGCTTTTAAAAACCTTTTAGATCATTAATAAAAATTGTAAGTTAGGAATTGTTTTAATTTTATATTTTAGAGAAAATACGAAACGAAGAGCAAACTCGTAAGCAAACGTTAGGTTATATAAAAAAATTGCTACGTGGTTCAGAATTGTATAGTATATTTTACACACAAAATATTATATATACGGCATGATATATTCGTTGGAATTAAATGATGTGTCTAAGCAAAATATCGTGTTTCGTTCTCCCGTACGTTAATATGATATTCATCCGGAAATGTAATATTCAGTACAGTGCGTTCAGATGCAATCACGCCTAATTGCGAATTCACACAAATCAATTCATATTTATAACATGTTGCAGAAATACTCACTTTGTTTTACGAATCACTTGAGCGTGTCTATTTTTTTCTTTTTCAAATCGAATATACTAGACATCAATACCGTTTTAAACCTGCTACTAAATAAATAATTATCATAACACTCATTTAATTGTTTTGATAATTTTAATGTAATGTATTACTTAACATTTAAAAAATATTGTGTTACCTCAAGGTTTGCAACCTGCTAAATAAAACAATTTAGTTTATTTTATTATTATTATTATTATTTATTTTAACAATAATATTTTTATATGTTGGTACAAACATCTATTACCTATTATAATAACAAAGTTAATTAAGGAATTCACTTGAAATTTTTCGGGCAGTACATGGGTCGTACGCATTGGCCAGTTTTCTTGTTTCTTACGTATCCTGGTTCGCAGTAATATCCGCAATCACGGTGTCGTGGACGGCATCTGGCTTTCGGGCGATCGCATGTTCGTTCAAAACCGCAGTATTCGAATCTTTCATGAGTGTCACACAGACTTCCTGTAATCATACAATATGTATATTAGTTTCAATTGCCCTTTTTGATGTTATAAAATGCGATTATTATAATAATTTTGTCAATTCACCTGGAAGAGGGCATTTTGGCACACAAGCATGACTTAATTCATCTCTTGTGTATCCTTCTTTGCATACACATCCATTACTGACCGGCAAGTATGTATTCTGGCAAGTGATTTCATATTTTGGAGCACATTCATCATATCTTTCATTTCTTGGACAATGACCTACAAATTAATAACGATAAATATTATAACTGTGCGATATAATGGTTATAAAATATATTGTATTGTCAAAAATATGTAAAATAAATTGTTGGTACTTGTATCAGTCATCATGTTATTTACCGGGAATAAATAAAGCTCAGAATATATTATAAAAACCGTATATTGTAATTGCCATTATTACATATTCTCAGCTTGATTTACACATTTTATGTAGAAGATGAGCTAATTTAGCAACAGGTTTTATAATACTAGTATTCTTTATTTTACCTAATTGAGGAACTGTTGCGCATTTTGAGCATTTGCATTTCATCAACTCCTCGTAAATGTGGCGACAATAGGATGAATTGTATGCAGGGCATTCTGTTGTGGTTGGTTTATAACACTGTGTTGTGCGACAACTTTCGGTTGTAGTTGGGTATTTGCATTCTTCTGTAGTTGTAGATGCTTCAGTTGTTGTTGTCGGACAATGACATTTTGTTGTTGTTCTTCAGTTGTTGAAGTAGTAGGTTCTTCAGTTGTTGTTGTAGGACAATAACATTTGCTTGTTGATTTTTCACTTGTTGTAGTGGTAGGTTCTTCTGTTGTTGTGGTAGGACATTTACAAGATTCCGTAGTTGTAGATGCTTCAGTTGTAGTTGTTTCACATTTGCATGGGCAGCAACATTTACATGTTATAGGCACTTCAGTAGTCGTTGTTGTTGTTGGACACTTGCAACCTTCAGTAGTTGTAGCCTCAGTAGTAGTTGTTGGTTCTTCTGTCGTAGTTTCACATTTGCATGGGCAGCAGCATTTGCATGTTGTAGGTTCTTCAGTTGTTGTTGTAGTTGTTGGTTCTTCAGTAGTGGTTGTGGTTGTTGGTTCTTCAGTAGTTGTTGTGGGGCATTGACATTTGGTAGTTGGTTGTTCAGTTGTTGTAGTAGTTGTTTCACATTTGCATGGGCAGCAACATTTACATGTTGTAGGCACTTCAGTAGTCGTTGTTGTTGTTGTTGGACACTTGCAACCTTCAGTAGTTGTAGCCTCAGTAGTAGTTGTTGGTTCTTCTGTCGTAGTTTCACATTTGCATGGGCAGCAGCATTTACATGTTGTAGGTTCTTCAGTTGTAGTTGTAGTTGTTGGTTCTTCAGTAGTGGTTGTGGGGCAATGACATTGGTAGTTGGCTGTTCAGTTGTTGTAGTGGTAGGTTCTTCTGTTGTGGTAGGACATTTACAACATTCCGTAGTTGTAGATGCTTCAGTGGTTGTTGTTGTTGTTTCACATTTGCATGGGCAGCAACATTTACATGTCGTAGGTACTTCAGTAGTCGTTGTAGTTGTTGGTTCTTCAGTAGTTGTTGTGAGGCAATGACATTTGGTAGTTGGTTCTTCAGTTGTTGTAGTAGTAGATTCTTCTGTTGTGGTTGTAGGACATTTACAACATTCCGTAGTTGTAGATGCTTCAGTGGTTGTTGTTGTTGTTTCACATTCGCATGGGCAGTAACATTTACATGTTGTAGGCACTTCAGTAGTCGTTGTTGGACACTTGCAACCTTCAGTAGTTGTAGCCTCAGTAGTAGTTGTTGGTTCTTCTGTCGTAGTTTCACATTTGCATGGGCAGCAGCATTTACATGTTGTAGGTTCTTCAGTTGTTGTTGTAGTTGTTGGTTCTTCAGTAGTGGTTGTGGGGCAATGACATTTGGTAGTTGGCTGTTCAGTTGTTGTAGTGGTAGGTTCTTCTGTTGTTGTGGTAGGACATTTACAACGTTCCGTAGTTGTAGTTGCTTCAGTGGTTGTTGTTGTTGTTTCACATTTGCATGGGCAGCAACATTTACATGTCGTAGGTACTTCAGTAGTCGTTGTAGTTGTTGGTTCTTCAGTAGTTGTTGTGGGGCAATGACATTTGGTAGTTGGTTCTTCAGTTGTTGTAGTAGTAGATTCTTCTGTTGTGGTTGTAGGACATTTACAACATTCCGTAGTTGTAGATGCTTCAGTGGTTGTTGTTGTTGTTTCACACTCGCATGGGCAGCAACATTTACATGTCGTAGGTACTTCAGTAGTCGTTGTAGTTGTTGGTTCTTCAGTAGTTGTTGTGGGGCAATGACATTTGGTAGTTGGTTCTTCAGTTGTTGTAGTAGTAGATTCTTCTGTTGTGGTTGTAGGACATTTACAACATTCCGTAGTTGTAGATGCTTCAGTGGTTGTTGTTGTTGTTTCACATTCGCATGGGCAGTAACATTTACATGTCGTAGGCACTTCAGTAGTCGTTGTAGTTGTTGGTTCTTCAGTAGTTGTTGTGAGGCAATGACATTTGGTAGTTTGTTCAGTTGTTGTAGTGGTAGGTTCTTCTGTTGTTGTGGTAGGACATTTACAACATTCCGTAGTTGTAGATGCTTCCGTGGTTGTTGTTTCACATTCGCATGGGTAGCAACATTTACATGTTGTAGGCACTTCAGTAGTCGTTGTTGTTGTTGGACACTTGCAACCTTCAGTAGTTGTAGCCTCAGTAGTAGTTGTTGGTTCTTCTGTCGTAGTTTCACATTTGCATGGGCAGCAGCATTTACATGTTGTAGGTTCTTCAGTTGTTGTTGTAGTTATTGGTTCTTCAGTAGTGGTTGTGGGGCAATGACATTTGGTAGTTGGCTGTTCAGTTGTTGTAGTGGTAGGTTCTTCTGTTGTTGTGGTAGGACATTTACAACCTTCCGTAGTTGTAGATACTTCAGTGGTTGTTGTTGTTGTTTCACATTCGCATGGGTAGCAACATTTACATGTTGTAGGCACTTCAGTAGTCGTTGTTGTTGTTGTTGGACACTTGCAACCTTCAGTAGTTGTAGTCTCAGTAGTAGTTGTTGGTTCTTCTGTTGTAGGAGGACATTTGCAACCTTCAGTAGTTGAAGCTTCTGTGGTTCTCGTTGTTGGACATTCACATTTTGGTGTGGTTGGTTTTTTAGTTGTAGTACATTTTTTGATACTACAGGGACATTGGCCACTTTCACTTTCTTCATAATCACTATCGTAATCGCTGTCATAATCTCCGTCTTGTTCTATTGATATTTATATTTAATTATTAAATTGTACACAGTATGACAATATAAGACAAATATTTAACTCAATATATTTTAAATGTGAATTCACACTACAGTATGACATTATCCATAAGTAACTTACTACAATCACAACGCGGAATACAACTCCAATTTTCATCCCTTACGTATCCCTCAGCACAATACCACCCAGGCGGGCCACATCTACATTTATCGACAACAGGATTTGGGTTCCAACATGTTGGTTCACATAAATCTCCACATTTTTTGTAAACTTGGTTTTTGTTATTGCAGTAAGGACCTTTAAAAATAAAATAAATTTATAAAACAATTTTATCACTATGGTATAGTTTCGAAATATATATTATTATTAATATGTATGTATATGTAAATTTTCTTACTTGCTATTACCACACACGCCAAAAGTGCCAAAGGCACAATGGTACGCAACATGCTGGATACAACCATATGTAATATGATTAAAGCAATCAATCCTTTTATACTAAATTATTGTGAATTTATTGTTTATTTACATTTTATTTAAATGTTTACACGTTCCGCTATAACAACAAATATTTAAAAAATGTATGTTAAACTTTGACTGAATTATATTTTGAATATCACGTTCAAAACAATTTATACATAAATGACCTTAAAATAATGCAACGGTTGTAATGTGAATTACAAACATTTATAGGTTCACTACACTTAAATTGTATAATTTTATTATTGCGTACAAGAATAACAAATACATTCAAGTTATGGTCAATATTAAATTTAATATATACGCACAGTTACCTATAAGTATAAAAGAATTAACACAAACGAATAAATCTGTAAAATAAAATTTAGGATATATTATATAAAACACTAAATCAAATTGCTAAGATTCTTTATTGATTAATTAGTATTGTTAGTATTTATATATACATTTTCCAAATCATATCATAGACATTGCAGTTATCATAATACAGACAATCAGAGGGTTAGTAAGTTAGTAGAGTTATTAATTATTATATTGATTACTTATTTCTATGCTTTACATTTTCTACATAATTTCTTTGCGGAGCGACCGTATCCTTGGATACAGTAATATCCAGGCTTCTTCTTCTGTATCTTATTCTTGCCATCTTCTTTGCAATACCGTTCGACTCCTTCCCAGATGAACATTTCGTTGGTATCACATGGTTTTCCTACACATACATTATTGTTTGTTATCTTAAGTATATTATTATTATTATTATCATAATATTACTTGACAATTCAAAAGATTGCAATTTGAGAAAAATAATATGAAATATAAAACCCACCTTTGATTGGGCATCTCTTCAAACAGTAGTGCGTGTACACATCTCTCTTGTAACCTTTCTTACATACGCATTTATATCCTGGTTTGACCTTCCTCTTACCCAGACATGTTTCTTCAGTCTTTGATGGGCAAATGCTGTATCTTTCATTCAATCCACACTTTACACGCGCTAAAATTTGATATTGGATTGGTTATCACGGAAACTATTGAAATAAAATTAGTTTCTTACTATTGGGGAAGTATGGAATGTAGACTGGCGTATCTGGAACATCAACTCCGCAACATTCTCCAAATTCGTTCCTGAAGTATCCAGAGTTACAAATACAACCGCATTTGCGAGTATGGAAATATTCATTTCTGTGGCATTCTGAAATATAAAAATTATTATTTTGGGATTTTCTGCAAATTTCAAATTTATTACATACTGTCACTGACGCATGTTTTGTTACAATATGTGTAGCTATTTTCACATAGAGAACAACTGCATGTTTTTAAACAGAATTTTGCATTTTCAGGACATTCTTAACAAAATTTTATTATTATAAATGGAACAATAAATCAAAATGTTAATATTATACTCACGAGTACTCTTGCATTTTCCGTTGCAATATATTTCTGTGTTCTTACATCCTACACATTTACAAGTTTTGGCGCTCCATGTTTTGCCTTTGGGACAATCTAGCAACACCAATTGAGCCATAAAAAAGCGTTAAAACAGATCATATTTTAGTATTCATATTTAAATGAATATTTGCTTAAAATAAAAGTTTTTCATTTTGATAATGAATCTCACCTTTTTTTCTGCATTCGCAAGAACACGATTTCTGACTCCACTTCCATCTCGGTTTGCAGTCTGCAAAATAAAAATAAATGAATAAATTGTGGCTCTAATTTTGTTCTACTTGTATTCGTTATTTCATTCGGTAAATAGTTGATAATAATAGAAAATCAAATTGTGGTAAGCTTACTTTTGTTACGACACTTTCCGTTACAATAAACTTCTCCTTTTTTGCACCCAATACATTTACAGTGTTTGGTATTCCATCGGTATCCTTTCTTGCATTCTTAAAAGGTTACACAACTATGAAATAACCGTAATTTAAATAATAATAATAATATTCACTTACTAGGGTTGTGGCATTTGTTCTTACAACGTGTATATCCTTTTCGACAGTCTCCGCATTTGCATAAATAGTAGTCCCAATTTTCTCCGTCCTCGCAATCTAAGACAAAACAAATCAATTATTATTTTTAAATTAATATTACTAACGTTGGTTATAATTAAATCACATGCTTTTACTTTTTAATTATTAAATTATTATTTTATAATTTGTAATAATTTTTTTAATAACTAAATAAGATTCTCAATGACATAAACTTATTGCTGAAAGATCTTTAGGATCAATAGAATATTTCTAATATCTACGCATACTGGAAAAGCTTAATATGAATTATTATTACCCTGTTTCTTGCATTTGCAGGAACATGATTTTTGATCCCATTTATTGTTTCCTATGCATTCTGTAATAAAAAGAAAATTGTCGTACTATACAATTATATATTAATTGAAATCATATATTAACAGAATAAATAAAAAGCGCTATTATTTAGAATATAAACGAAATTTATCTATCTTGACAATCTGTAAAAATATATTTATATCTTCAAGAATAAGATCAATGCAGCCGTATTTCAATTAAGTTCACTATGTTAGAAATAAATAAATATGATCTATTTAACTTACTTTTTCTATTACATTTGCACGAACAGGAATCTTGATCCCAGTCATAGTTTTTCAAGCATGCTGCAAAAAATGTGTTGAGATATAAATAAATAAACATTTTATAAGATCTATATAACTTACGTTTTCGTTTGCATTCGCACGAGCACGCTTTTTGATTCCAGCTATATCCTTTACGACATTCTATAAATATTTAATCAAATTTTAATTTACTGATATTCTAAATAGTATTTTTCTTAAGTTAATTACATTTGATTTAATCTTAACCACAGGAATAAAACTATTTTTCTTTTAAAAAAAATTACGAATAATTAAATTTGATTTAAGCTTACCCCTCTTAACGCATCGACATGAGCATGTGGCTTTATCAAAGCGGTATCCTTTCTTACATTCTGTAATAAATAATAACACATTTTAGAATTAATTATTAATATAATTATTAACTTAATTACGTTTTTCAACGCAAATACATGAACAGGAGTCGCCGTCCCAGTCGAATCCTGGTTTACATTCTGAAATATTAAGAAAATGTTTAGTATATGCTGAAAAATGAAAGTTAAATTGGTTTCAATAATCAAAGAGACTTACTTCTTCTTCTACATACGCAAGAACATGATTTATCATCCCATTCGTAGTTGGGTCGGCACTCTGCAATTTAAAAAAAAAAATATTGATGCATTAGATTATAAGTAACTGTTAATTTTATAGTACTAACAAGTGCAATTGATTATTTAAAAAAAAAGCTAAATATGACGTACTCTTCCTTTTGCATTCACACAAGCACAATCTTGATTCCAGGTCAGGTTTTTCTTGCACGCTGTAAAAATATGTTCAAATGGTGAATAATATAAAGTACTATATCATATATCAGTTAACAATCTACTAGTAAACGAAATATGTATTTAGTTTAAAATAACTTACATCTTCTTTTACAAATGCACGAGCAAGATTTTGGATCCCAACTATAGTTTTTGCGGCAGTCTGAAAAACAGTTACACATATATTGTTAAGTCAAACATAGCCATGTAACAGCATATTCTAATTGGCATTTCTATAGAAATTAACTATATTTTAAAATCTGTGATATTTACCTATTTGATTGCATTGGCATGAACACAATTTTTGATTCCACACATAGTTCTTTCGGCATTCTACATAAAAATATATAAGATTAAAAGAAATACATTTTTTTGACCAAATTCACTTACTTTTCTTATCGCATAAACACGTGCATGTTTTTGGATCCCAAGAATAATCTTTCTTGCACTCTGTAAAATGAATTAAATACGATGCATACAATAAATTGAAAAAAGAAAACATGATATAATAATAATTCAATTAGTAGGGGTTTTGCTCACTAGGATTGCGGCACTTGTTCTTGCAACGTGTATATCCTTCTCGACAGTCTCCGCATTTGCATAAATAGCTGTCCCAATTTTCATCTTCTTCACATTCTAAGAAAAAAATCAATTATTAAGATGTAATTTAATAGAATTTATAAAATATAGTTTAACCAAGCTTCGTGCATTTGCAGGAACATGATTGGTGATCCCATTTATTGTTTCCTATGCATTCTATAACAAAAGAAATAATTTTGAATTGAAAAATTATGTACCTATAAATTTAAATCATAGATTATTAACAGAAGACTTTAACAGTACTTATATTTAATATACCTAATATATAGTTTTCTTCATCTTTCTTACAATGTATTTTTGTATTGTTATATAAGCATATAGTGACGCCCTGACGCCGTATTTCAATTCAGTTTGCTATGTTAGAAATAATTAAATATTATCTGTTTAACCTACTTTTTTTATAACATCGGCATGAACAGGATTCTTGATCCCAGTTATAGTTTTTCAAGCATTCTGCAAATAATGTATTTTATGTTGAAATACAATATTAAAATGTAATAAATATTTCTTAAGATCTTTGTAACTTACGCTTTCTTTTGCATTCGCACGTGCACTCTTTTTGGTTCCAGGTATATCCTTTACGGCAATCTGTAACAGTTCAATCACATTATATATTCAAATTACGAATAATTACATTTGATTTAAGCTTACCCCTCTTAACGCATCGACATGAGCATGTGTTTTTAATCAAAGCGGTATCCTTTCTTACATTCTGTAATAAATAATAACACATTTTAGAATTAACTATTAATAAAATTATTAACTAAATTACGTTTTTTAACACAAATACATGAACATGAGTCGCCGTCCAGTCAAATCCTGGTTTGCATTCTGAAATATTAAAAAAATATTTAGTATATACTGAAAAATAACAGTTAAATCGGTTTCTATAGTCAGAGATACTTACTTCTTCTTCTACATACGCAAGAACATGATTTATCATCCCATTCGTAGTTGGGTCGGCAGCCTGCAATTTAAAAAAAATTTATTGAAGCAATGGACTATAAGTAACTGTGAAAAGGCTAAACTTATATTTATAGTACTAACAAGTGCAATTGATTATTAAAAAAAAAAACTAAATATGACGTACTCTTTCTTTTGCATTCACACAAGCACAAATCTTGATTCCAGGTCAGGTTTTTCTTGCATGCTGTAAAAATATGTTCAAATGGTGAATAATATAAAGTACTATATCATATTTCAGTTAACAATCGACTAGTAAAAGAAATATGTATTTTGTTTAAAATAACTTACATCTTCTTTTGCATATGCACGAGCATGATTCTGGATCCCAACTATAGTTTTTGCGGCAGTCTGAAAAACAGATGTTCATTTATTTTTAAAGTCTAACCGCAGGAATAAAATCATTTGTATCTAATTTTTTACCTCTCTTTATACATTCGCACGTGCATTCTTTTGGATTCCAGGTATATCCTTTGCGGCAATCTGTAACAGTTCAATCACATTGTATGTTCAAATTACTAAGAATTAAATTTGATTTAAGCTTACCCCTCTTAACGCATCGACATGAGCATGTGTCTTTATCAAAGCGGTATCCTTTCTTACATTCTGTAATAAATAATAACACATTTTAGAATTAATTATTAATAAAATTATTGACTAAATTACGTTTTTCAACACAAATACATGAACATGAGTCGCCGTCCCAGTCGAATCCTGGTTTGCATTCTGAAATATTAAGAAAATATTTAGTATATGCTGAAAATAAAAGTTAAATCGGTTTCCATAGTCCAAGAGACTTACTTCTTCTTCTACATACGCAAGAGACATGATTCATCATCCCATTCGTAGTTGGGTCGGCACCCTGCAATTAAAAAAAAATATATATTGATGCAATAGATTATAAGTAACTGTTAAAATGCTAAACTAAATTTTATAGTACTAACAAGTGCAATTGATTATTTTAAAAAAAGCTAAATATGACGTACTTTTTCTTTTGCATTCACACAAGCACAAATCTTGATTCCAGGTCAGGTTTTTCTTGCACGCTGTAAAAATAAGTTCAAATGTGGATAATATAAAGTACTATATCATATTTCAGATAACAATCGACTAGTAAAAGAAATATGTATTTAGTTTAAAATAACTCACATCTTCTTTTACATATGCACGAGCAAGATTTTGGATCCCAACTATAGTTTTTGCGGCAGTCTGAAAAACAGATGTACATATATTGTTAAAGTCAAACATAGGCATCTAACAGCATATTCTAATTGGCATTTCAATAGAAATTAACTATATTTTAAAATCTGTGATTTTTACCTATTTGATTGCATTGGCATGAACACAATTTCTGATTCCATACATAGTTCTTTCGGCATTCTACATAAAAATATATAAGATTAAAAGTAATACATTTTTCTGACCAAATTCACTTACTTTTCTTATCGCATAAACACGAGCAGGTTTTTGGATCCCAAGAATAATCTTTCTTGCACTCTGTAAAATGAATTAAATGCGATGCATACAATAAATTGAAAAAAGAAAAACATGATATAATAATAATTTAATTAATAGGGGTTTTGCTCACTAGGATTACGGCACTTGTTCTTGCAACGTGTATATCCTTCTCGACAGTCTCCGCATTTGCATAAATAGCTGTCCCAATTTTCATTTTCTTCACATTCTAAGTAAAAAATCAATTATTAAGATGTAATTTAATAGAATTTATAAAATATAGTTTACCAAGCTTCGTGCATTTGCAGGACATGATTGTTGATCCCATTTATTGTTTCCTATGCATTCTATAACAAAAGAAATAATTTTGAATTGAAAAATTATGTACCTATAAATTTAAATCATTTCAATTCAGTTTGCTATGTTAGAAATAATTAAATATCTGTTTAAACCTACTTTTTTTATAACATCGGCATGAACAGGATTCTTGATCCCAGTTATAGTTTTTCAAGCATTCTGCAAATAATGTTTTTTATGTTGAAATACAATATTTAAATGTAAAATATTTCTTAAGATCTTTGTAACTTACGCTTTCTTTTGCATTCGCACGTGCACTCTTTTTGGTTCCAGGTATATCCTTTACGGCAATCTGTAACAGTTCAATCACATTATATATTCAAATTATGAATAATTACATTTGATTTAAGCTTACCCCTCTTAACGCATCGACATGAGCATGTGGCTTTATCAAAGCGGTATCCTTTCTTACATTCTGTAACAAATAATAACACATTTTAGAATTAATTATTAATCAAATTATTAACTAAATTACGTTTTTTAACACAAATACATGAACATGAGTCGCCGTCCCAGTCGAATCCTGGTTTGCATTCTGAAATATCAAGAAAATATTTAGTATATACTGAAAAATAACAGTTAAATCGGTTTCTATAGTCGGAGAGACTTACTTCTTCTTCTACATACGCAAGAACATGATTTATCATCCCATTCGTAGTTGGGTCGGCATCCTGCAAATTTTTAAAAAAAATGTATTGAAGCAATAGACTATAAGTAACTGTGAAAAGGCTAAACTAAATTTTATAGTACTAACAAGTGCAATTGATTATTTTAAAAAAAGCTAAATATGACGTACTCTTTCTTTTGCATTCACACAAGCACAAATCTTGATTCCAGGTCAGGTTTTTCTTGCATGCTGTAAAAATATGTTCAAATGGTGAATAATATAAAGTACTATATCATATTTCAGATAACAATCGACTAGTAAAAGAAATATGTATTTTGTTTAAAATAACTTACTTCTTCTTTTACATATGCACGAGCATGATTCTGGATCCCAACTATAGTTTTTGCGGCAGTCTGAAAAACAGATGTACATTTATTTTAGTCTAACCGCAGGAATAAAATTATTTGTATTTAATTTTTTACCTCTCTTTATACATTCGCACGTGCATTTTTTTGGATTCCAGGTATATCCTTTACGGCAATCTATAATAGTTCAATCACATTATATATTCAAATTACGAATAATTAAATTTGATTTAAGCTTACCCCTCTTAACGCATCGACATGAGCATGTTGCTTTATCAAAGCGGTATCCTTTCTTACATTCTGTAATAAATAATAACACATTTTTAGAATTAATTATTAATAAAATTATTAACTTAATTACGTTTTTCAACGCAAATACATGAACATGATTCGCCGTCCCAGTCAAATCCTGGTTTGCATTCTGAAATATTAAGAAAATGTTTAGTATATGCTGAAAATAAAAGCTAAATCGGTTTCCATAGTCAAAGAGACTTACTTCTTCTTCTACATACGCAAGAACATGATTCATCTTCCATTCGTAGTTGGGCCGGCACCCTGCAATTAAAAATATATATATATATATTGATGCAATAGATATAAGTAACTGTGAAAAGGCTAAACTTGCATTTTATAGCACTAACAAGTGCAATTGATTAATTAAAAAAAGCTAAATATGACGTACTCTTTCTTTTGCATTCACACAAGCACAAGTCTTGATTCCAGGTCAGGTTTTTCTTGCACGCTGTAAAAATATGTTCAAATGGTGAAAAAATATAAAGTACTATATTATATTTCAGTTAACAATCGACTAGTAAAAGAATATGTATTTAGTTTTAAAATAACTTACATCTTCTTTTACATATGCACGAGCAAGAATCTGGATCCCAACTATAGTTTTTGCGGCAGTCTGAAAAACAGTTATACATATATTGTTAAAGTCATACATAGGCATGTAACAGCATATTCTAAATGGCATTTTTATAGAAATTAATTTTTACCTTTCCGATTGCATTGGCATGAACACAATTTTTGATTCCACACATAATTCTTTCGGCATTCTATTTAAAAATATATAAGAATAAATGTAATTTTTTTTTCTGATCAAACACACTTACCTTTCTTATTGCATATACACGAGCAAGTTTTTGGATTCCAAGAATAATCTTTCTTGCACTCTGTAAAATGCATACAATAAATTTAAATAACCCTGTAATAGCAATAACTTAATTAATAAGGGTTTTACTCACTAGGATTGCGGCACTTGTTCTTGCAACGTGTATATCCTTCCCGACAGTCTCCACATTTGCATAAATAGTTGTCCCAGTTTTCACCTTCCTCGCAATCTAAGTAAAAAAATCAATTAATAATATGAATTGAAAAATACAAAAACATTTTTAAATAAAATGAATTTACCGATCTTCGTGCATTTGCAAGAACAAGATTTTTCATCCCATTTATTGTTTCCTATGCATTCTGTAATAACAGAAAAGAAAATTTAAACTATAAAATTATATATGTATTTAATTCATACGTATATTAGCTGAGGAATGAAATACATGCAGTAAATTTAGTAACGATGTATTTCAATTCAGTCTTTATGTTAGAAATAAATAAATCTGATGTATTTAACTTACTTTTCTTATTACAATTGCACGAACAGGATTCTTGGTCCCAGTCATAGTTTTTCGAGCATTCTGCAAAAATGTGATTTTTTGTTGAGAGATAATATTAAAATAATATAAACATCTTTATGATCTATGTAACTTACGCTTTCTTATACATTCACACGAGCACGCTTTTTGATTCCAGGTATATCCTTTTCGACACTCTAAAACAATCCAATCAAATATTAGTTGATTGAAACTTTAAGCAGATTTAATTCATTGTATAAAATAAAAAACGTTTACCTTTCCAGTGACAGTCGCACGAACATGATTTTGGGTTCCAAATATAATTTTTCTGACAATCTATAAAAATGTATTATAATGGCAAAGTGCACAAACGGTTTATTTGCAGCATTATATTAGAATATATTATATATATATTATAATAAAATTTACTTACTTCTCTTTCTACATAAGCACGAACAGGTTTTTAAGCTCCATATATAATTTTTCTTGCACTCTGTAAAATTGTATAATGAGACATAAAATTAATAGTAATTATAACGAATTACAAGTAAAATCAAAATGATTCGTAATATTTTATAAATCTTAACGAATTTACTGTATATTTAACAAAATATTGATTCTAGCAATTCATACTTAATGTTTTCTTTATAACTTTTTCGACAAGGAACTAACTATATAATTTTTCGAAATACTATTTATTTTAAATGTATTAATGGTACTAACTTTTCACTACACATTTACATGAACATGATGCACGATCCCAACGGTATCCAGGTTTGCAACCTGTAATATTAAAAAAGAAATTGAAAATTTATTTATAAATTTTGGACCAAATGTAAAATTTACTTCTTTCATAGCACCTGCATGAGCAAGATATTCGATCCCATTTGTATCCTGGTTTGCAAACTGCAAAATGTATCAATATAGTAAATTTAACGCAATTTTTGTGAAATTCAAATTTTGAATTGAATACTTACCACCAGTTTTGGCACATTCACATGAGCAAGTTTTATCGCTCCAGTAATAGTTAGGTCTGCATTCTATAAGGAAATAAACAAATTTAAATATTTTCTATAGTTAAATTTCCGATAATAGTTTGTACAACTTTCTTCATCTATCACATTTACATAAATATAAGCCAAGTATTCATAAACTTAAAAATACACACACATATAGTGAACTTTTATATCAAGTAAATTAGATAAAATAGTAAATTAAAATTTGATTTTCTTAATTCATTTTTATACCTAAAATCTAGAAATGTTTGGTAATTAGTATTGAATAGAATCTTACTTTTGCTATGGCATTGTCCTTTGCAGAATTCCTGTCCTTTTTTGCAGAGACATTTGCACTTGTATGTATCGAAAACGCTTCCATATTTGCAATCTATTGCATAAATTTAAAATTTCTATATAATTGCAGTCATATTATTACATATTGTATAAACCAAACCTGAGGCAACGCAGACTCCTTTGCAAAATTCATAGCCTGGATTACAAGCGCATTTGCAATTCTTGAAATCGAAATATTCGTTGGCGGCGCATTCTAAAATTGGTGAAATAAATTAGTATGACAGTCTATGGTTATCTTCACTGTTTCTAGTGTATATTTAGATATTTTTTAACGAGCATAGAAACAGTTAAACTACTAGATAATTTTATTATTATTATTATTTTTTTAAATAGATTTTTATAGTACTACGTTATCTTACTTGTGTTCCTACAATATCCTTTACACCGTGTTTGGCCCTCTTTGCATTTGCATCCACAGCTTACCAAATCATACACATCGTTATATTTGCAAACTAAAACATATAATTTATAAATACAAGTTCTTGATTTAATAAACATGTTTCCTTACGTGGAAAAACGCATTTTCCGTTGTTGCAACGCTTATGACCAGGGCGACATACGCATCTACATTTGTTGAAATCGAATTCCTCATTTTGCTTACATTCTAAAATGAAAATTTTTGTCGTAATGATGTGCTTTTATTTAACATATAATTATAAGAATAGTTCTTACTCAAGCTTTTACATTCCCCGTCGCAATAACTAAATCCTGGTTTGCAATCACAACAGCAAGTTTTCTTTGAGAAATATTCCAATGGTCCACAATCTAAACGAAGTTATGATGATGAATATTACGTAAAAAACAATATTAATAATTTTTACCTGTCTCCATGCAAATTCCACCACACATTTCATATCCAGTTACGCATTTGCATTTGCAAGCATCCCAATCAAACTGTTCATTTTCACGACAATCTGTTCATAAACAAAATTTACGTGTAACAATTTTCTATTTATCATTAATAATTTTTAATAGTTAAATTATTCTTACGTGGATTGACGCATTTATCTTTGCAAAGTTTGTGTTCTTTTTTACAGTTGCATTTACAGTTTTTACAGGTGTAATATTGATTTTGTCCACACGCTAAAAATTATTATATTAAATTATTATTGTAGTAGATAAAATCCTCTGCCATATTCATTACGTAGGGGAAATATTTTTTTCTAATTTACTAGTAGTGGAAGAGTAATTATAAATTAATGTGGATTAACTTATAGATAATATAAATATATAATAGCTACTTGTTTTAAATTAGAATTAAAAATATTTTATTAAATTGGCATGTACTTACATTTTTTAATACATTTGCCTTTGCACAGATTTTCCCCTTTACGTTTGCATTGACATTTACATTTATTTTCGTCAAAGTATTGGTCTTCATTTATACATGCTGCGATGAAAAAATAAAAAGTCATCATCATATATTATGTAGACATTTCAGAAAAGAATCTTACTTTTATCAACACAATGTCCTTTACATTTGGAAAGTCCATCTACACACTCCATACATTCGCATGTATTTATATTGATAGATTGTCCGTTCTCACATACTTTAAATTAAATCATTTACGTTAGAAATAAAAAATGCATTGCTTAGTTTTATGAAACTCACTATCTTTTATGCATTTTCCACCACATTCGACATAACTTGCAGAACAAATGCAACCGCATGTCTTTATATCGAATCTCTGATCAGGTCGACATTCTGTAATTTATATTAAAAAAAAAAAAACTTAGAGAACACATAAACCTAGTTTAGTTAAAGTACGTACTTGGTTTGATACATTGGTCACCACATTTGATGTGATTATCCTTGCATACACATTTGCATTTGGTTGGGTCGAATTTTTCGTTAGGACGACAAACTAATAAAAAAATCTATTAAGCTGGATTTATAAAATAATGATGGCATAACTATGAATTGAGTTGTCATTTTTTACAATTTTATAACTATTGTTTATAATTACCTGAATGGACGCATTTCTTATTACATCGTGTATAATTATTTCGGCATTTGCACGAACAGGACGTATAGCTAAATATTTCGGTTGGGTGACAAACTGAAGAAATATATATTATATAAATATATATATATATACCCTTGTATATAAATGTTACACAACCCTTTATTTGTATTTAACTGTACCTTTATTCCTGCACTGGCCATTGCAATATTCATAATTAGGTTTACACTGGCATTTACACATGGATTCGTTGAATACTTCATTCTCTTTACTGCATTCTAAACAATAAATAAAACATATACTACGTAAATAAAATGCTTATCTTGGTACTCTACTCGGTATGTCGCTTGAAATTTAATATGGAAGTTATATGGTTTAAAAACACCTCATACAACTTACTTTTATTAACGCACAATTTGCCACAACGATTGTATTTAGGTTTGCATACGCATGCACATTTACTGCGGTCAAATATTTCATTTGGATTACATTCTATAAAGAAAATTGGTAGTTTAAATCAATTCGTACATCATAAAAAAGCGTACACGTACTTGTAAATTTGCACGATCCCTTACATTTTTCATAGTCTTTAGGGCATTCGCATTTACATGATTGTTTGTTGAATATTTCCGGTGATTTACAACCTGGAACGAAAAATTAAAACATGAAATATAAGATTTGTTGTTTCAAGTATCGTCTAGAAATCTAAATGTGAAACGCATTTATTTAGACAGTTTAAGGATAACATTTGCGTATATTAACAGAATAAAGATATGCATAAAATTTCGTTTTCAAGCTATTGATCATATATAAATTTAAAACTATTATTATACGAAAGTAAATATTAATTATTTACCGTGAAGGATACATATTCCGTTACAGCGATAATACGGACGTTTGCAAGCACATCTGCATTTCTTAGGGTCGAACTCTTCATTAACACGATCACAAGCTAAAACACAATCTCATGTAGTTACATGCATATGTTTGCATGAGAATATAATATTTACTTTTGCTAACGCAGTATTTTCCGCACTGATGATATCCACTATCACATTTGCATTTGCAGTCTTCAAAGACTTGATGTTCACCACAGTCTAAACATTAAAGTGATATTTTTACTTAGAAAAAAAGTTCTAATTTCATCGAAATTTATTGTTGGAAAATGCGTTTAATATTACCTGATTTGATACATTTTCCTTCACATTTCGTATAACCAGGTTTACAACCACATTTGCAGTTTTCCCAATTGCGCACATTATTTTTAGGGCAAACTGAAACACACGTTTACGTTAATTTTCTCTCAAGAAATATTATAAGTTGAAAATGTTTTCATAAAAACTGTTACATACATTTGAAGCACTTATTTTGGCATCTTTCATGACCCTCCTTACAAACACAGTTACATTTCTCGTCGCGGATTTCATTCTTCTTGCACACTGTGAACATGTTGTTTAATATTTGAACAACTAACTATTTATTCATGTGTAACTTACTTTTGTGACATTTTTTGTTGCACATTTCTTTGTCTTGTCCACATCTACATTTGCAGGTTTCTAAATCACGATTTTTTCCATCCAAACAAGCTGAAAAAAATCTTAAGTTTACTGAATATGCTTGACTGAATTAATGCTTTTGGTTAAAATAATTAAGGATGAATTAATATTTTTTAAAAGAGGTTTCGCCTCAATTGTGTGCAGCTTTCGAAAAGCGAAATCTTTTAAATTAAACAGAGAATTAATACTTTGTGAAATGTAACTCGAAAAATAGATCTTATTAATATTACATACGTTTGTGGCATTCCATGTCGCATTCTTCATAGTCATGTTTACAGAAACATTTGCACTTGCTATCGTTGAAATATTTCTGTTTGTTCTTGAGGCATCCTAAAATATTCCATAAACATTATATACAAATTCGTACAGAGTTAATATATAATTTAAGCTAAATTTCATTATATTATTAAATTTAAAATAAAATGCCTTGAAATTTAAGTTATTTTAATTAACTTTTAAAATAATTATATATTCACATTGAAATAAATTAACACAATTATTTTTAAATATATATTTCATTATATAGCTTTACCTTTCTTGTCGACACATTTCCCTTTGCATTGATCATAACCTTTGACTTTACATAGGCATCCACAAGTACTTTTATCGAATTTTTGATCGAGTGGACAAGCTGCAAAATATGCCAGTTACAAAATAAGAATCATTACATTGCCATTAGAAATATTTTTGACTATCCTCTAAATGAGATAAAAGAATTTTATTAATGTTGCACATTTTATATTACCTTTGCTGACACATTTATTGTTGCATTCCACATATTTCTCTTTGGCACAAACACATTTGCATAGGATATTACTGAATTTTTGATCTTTTCGACATTCTGAATTGAAAGTATTAATTTATTAGTTATATTTCTATTATCATTTATGATTCAGTTCTTACTATTAAAAACACATTTTCCACCACATTTTTTATAATTTTCTTTACACTCGCATGTGCATTTTGTAGGAGATAATTTTTCATTCTTCTTGCAATCTGGAAATTAACAACATTTTTTTTTTTATCATAATAAACCTATATAAAAATGAATTTTCTAAATTGAATCAAAATTTATATATCATATGATGCCATATAATTGTTTCTAAAAATATTATGATTATAGTTAATTTATTATATATGTATATCAGTTTTAAATTCCTTATTACTGGATTTTAGAAATTAGTTTAAATATTTATAATTAACAGTTTATTTTAAAATGAAATATTCGAATTCATCGTGTAACCATATTTTAAAAGAATTGTTTCACGAATATAGGTATTTAAATATAAATATATACATACTGTTGTAGACACACTTCTTGTTACATTTGGTAAATCCATTGGCTTTATCGCATTCACATTTACAGTTTTTCAAAATTTCTCCTTCCTCGCAAGCTATAAAATTCAATTATTATTTAAATTTGATTAACAATGAAACAAAACTATACTTACGTAAAATACATTTCTGTCCGCATCGTTTGTAATGTTCAGCACACTCACATTTGCACGCATCTTTATTATACACTTCATGGTAATGTTTCCTGCATTCTAAAAAAAATTACGGCTAATCATTTTGAAATAAAATAATAATATATCTGTATCAGACGCTATCCATTGGTTTTATCGTCACAGTTAAGAATTTTAAATCTATTAAAGTTTTATACGTTGGTTGAATAAAAGCATATTTTTACTTACTTTTAATGCAATTACCACCGCATAAAAGATATCCTGTTTTGCATTTGCATTGGCAAGTGTACATGTCCAGGTCCATATGATTGTGCATCTTCAAGCAACCTGTTTATCAATTTTATACATATAAACTCGCAGGAATTAATGTAAATCATAGACAAATGAATCCAGTACCTTCGTTGGTTAATTTGCATTTGGGTACGCATTGTTTATTATGCCTCATGTACCCGTCCTTGCATCTGCACATGACCACACACGCGGGTACAGCTGAATGTACCCATTCCCAATGAATCTGTTCATTTCGGCTACAATGTTGTCCTATAAACAAGTGTTTAATTTACAATTATTTGTTCGTTTGAAATCAAATTTAGCTCAAATCAATTATTTATAATTATATAGAATCAAACTAGTTAGTTTTATTTGAAATGTATATCAGGAAAAGAATTGAATTAGTTGTATTACTGCAATCCGAAAGTGGTACACATAGATTCTTAGAAACTCTGGCGTATTGTGATTGACAGGAGCATTCGCTTGACTTGATTTTGGGCCTATATTGATCTTGTGTACAAGCTGATTCGCAAGATTGTCCTGTTGTCATATATTCCGGGCAATTTGCCTTCGATACGTCTTCGTAGTCGTAATAATAATTATCTATAAATAAATAGAAAAGTTGGTATTTACAAAAAAATTAACAAATATTTCCTAGTTGAGTTCACATATTAATCTCGAAATTTTAACATTATAAAAATTGTAATCTACTTACTATAAATTATAGACATATATACCATGAAAATTAACAAAAATAAATCCAAAAGCCATAAAAAATAAATTATTGAAAACTTACCACTTGTTCCTGCTAGTGCCAATTGCAGTAAAGCACTTAATAATATCGCTCTGCACCACATGTTGTATGTGGTCCCAGAGTGGATGCTGTTTGAAGAAATTATTAGAACTTATATACTATAACTTATCAATATTTCTTTTGTACGTTTTTCATTTCTTCACGTTTTCACGTACTAATCTCATAGTTCCAAAATTATGCTAATTTCTTTTCAATTTTTGGGCGAATTGTTTTTATTTTTTGCATGCTTATGATAAGCGATAATCTAATTAATTTTCTTTTTATTTAACGAAAATATTTAAGTTTCTCTTGTTTTATCTTTCTCATAATTAATAATTATCTTAGCCACATTTTTGTATATTTAAAACCAATTCGAACAGAAAATAACTATTTTGTGTTATTTCAGTTCCTTCAGTCAACCGGGAAATATATTTTTGTGTAAAAGTTCTATTTATTTTTATAATAAAATTACAAAATACTATTGGCAATATTGTTTTAGTTTTCATAAATTTGTCAAAATATTTAAATCATCCCAAAAACCATATGTGATGTTTTTAAATACCGAAAGTATGCGTGTTAAATTTAACTTTTAATTTAAAAGCTTGTGCCTATAATATGCCATTCTTTTGGTTAATCGCTATTATAATCTAATATGCTTAATATTATATTAGTTATAGGATTACATAAAAGTCCAATGATTTGAGTTTGAAATATCGAATAATAATATATTTTATTTTAGGTACCTATATAAAGTTCTTTTGTGAAAAACCGCTAGAGGTATTTTTTATAAAAAACTCAATTAGCTCAAATTTAAACTACCAGTTTGTAAATTTATGCATTTTATAAAATACTCTGTTTTCCTCAAAGGGCCTAATGATACTATAGCAGGATTATTTTTGAGAGTAGTTGACATTTAAGTAATTATTTGCGGTACTTTCTGTTCGTGTACCTATAGGCATTTTTTTTGATAGGATAAACTAAGTCTGATTTATGAAAATAATATTTAATTTATGAAAACATATAAAATGATCGAACCTTGCACTCCTAAATTTCAATCATTTTAATTATTGTATAATTTTTATTTTTATATAATACCTAATTGTTTAAATTAATTTAATTTGCACGATTTAATATTCTATAAATAATGAATATATATTTGTCAGTACTTTGAATTTTCATATAATCATTTGTTATTATAAATGAAAGAAAATTGGCAAAGATTAACTTCAATTCAATTACAGCGCTTAGAAGAAATAATAAGCTTTCACACTCCGCTGCACTGAGTATTCGGTATAATCATTTTTTAAGTATATAATTTGCTTTATTATCAATCTGAGTTACATTAAACTGGTTATAAACTAATCATCCTGATTATTGTTACATTGATCACTTGGAATACATATATTGTCAGAGTTTCTTATATAGCCACGTTTACAGAAACACCCAGATTTACACGCTTTGTTGCAGCTTATATTTGGTTCAGAACAGGTAGGTGGACACTTTGTGCCGCATTCATTGTAGATCTCATTAGGACCAGCGCAAGTTTCATCATCTGTGAAAATAAAAACATTTAAACAATCTGCTATTGATGGTATTAGTATGGCATATCTACTTTGAGTACACTCGTTAGAAGGAACACATTTGCCGGTAAGTTCATCTCGAACTAAGTCATTTGGACATCGACATCCTGCTACACACTGTAAAGTGCAAAAACTAGGTTTTGGATTTGTGCATGTTAAAGGACATGCACTGCCACATTCATCATAAATTTCTCCATTTGTACAATTTTGTTTGCAAGCTTTAAGCGGTACACAAACACCGAATTCATCTCTTACGTATCCTTCGATGCAAAAGCAGCCTTTTACGCACAAGGTACTACATACTTCAGGATTTGGATCTTTGCATGTTGGTTGGCAATTAGAACCACATGATTTAAATACTTCATTAATTGGACAACTTTTGCATTGTGAAGGTTTAACGCATTGCTTTGTGATTTCGTTTCTTACGTATCCGAGTGGACAAAAGCAGCCAGAAACACATTGGAATGTACAAAATTTTGGTCTTAAATGTGTACATGTTGGTGGGCATGCTGTACCACAACTACGGAATATTTCAATTCCAGGACATTTCTCACACTCTGAAGGTTTGACGCATTTTTTAGTAATTTCATTTCTTATAAGCCCTGCTGCACAAAAACATCCAGCGACGCATTGTTCGGTACAAAATTGATAATTTGGTTTTTTACATGTTGCAGGACAAGCAGTTCCACAAGGTTTAAATACTTCATTAGCCGGACATTTTTTGCAATTACTAGGCTTCACACATTCTTTAGTAATGTCATCTCTTATGTATCCTTCAGTGCAATAACAATTTGGAACACATTGCTTTGTACAAGCTCTAGGTTTTGGATTTGAACAAGTTGCTGGACAAGCTGAACCACATGCATTAAATATTTCATTTCCCGGACATTTACATTCTTTGGGCCTAATGCATTGGTTAGTTCTTGTTTCTCTGACATATCCATCTTTACAGAAACATCCTATGACACATTGCTTTGTGCAAACATCAGGTTTTTGTTTCAAGCACGTTGCTGGACAAGCTGTGCCACATTCCTTAAATATTTCATTGATTCCACATTGTTTACAGTCTTTCGGTTGTATACATTCATTCGTTTTTTCATTTCTAACTGTGCCATTTGTGCAGAAACATCCGTACGTACAATCTTTTGTGCAAGGTACTGGATTTGGTTGTTCACATGTTAGTGGACAGCGAGAACCGCATATGTAGGCTTCATTTTTGGGACATACGCCGCAACTGCTCAATGGAACACACCGTCCAGTAGATGTGTCACGAACTTTACCAGGAGGACAAAAGCATCCTTCCACACAAACTGCCGGACAATTTAGCAATGTCTCTATAGTCTCACAAGTTTGTGGACACGCGCTACCACATTTCATAAAAATTTCATCGTCTGGACATTCATCGCAATCTTCTTCATCCGCAGATACTAAAATTTAGTCAAAAGATAATCAGTTAAAATATGTATTTATTTGTATTTATAAACGAGTAATTATGTATTTTAAAATTGAATAGCCTTCTAGAAAAGCCCATTCAAAATATCTTGAATTACCTGTACAGTTTTCCGGATTAACACACTCTCCAACGTTATTTAAAAGTTGACCTCGGGGACAAAAACAACCCTCAACACACTCTAATGTGCAAATCTTGTTCGGATCTGAGCAAGTTGGTGGACATCGACTACCACACGAGTTGTATGGTTTATCGGCTGGACATTTTATCGCTGCAGCTGAAACTTGAAAATAAAATGTTTCAAATCAAATACTCAATAAATTATTTTATTTCGGCAAAGCAAAAACTAATTAACATATCACATTTTTATTTGCTGCTAGATAGGGATTGAAATAAATTTGGTTTTTTTCATGTTTCTGATGTGTTTTCCTTTTGAAATATGAAAATTGTAGAATATGATTTTGTCTACTAGTTCGAAAAAAATAGTTTTTTAAAAAAAAACTACTTTTTAATATTAATAAAAATGTAGCTTTAATATTTCTTACGCTTCAAACATATACTTACACGAGATAATAAGTGAAAGACAAATCAAACTAATACGAAACATGTTTTAACTTTCTTAACAAAAACAAGAATGGCAGGACATGTCTGATTATTCTCATATTTATATATGTTGATAAGAATTATGTATATTTTGCATATTTCAGTTTGCAGCCGTAGAACTAATTTATTAGTTTTACTTATCTGGCAAATAATTCATATCATTACCGGTATAATTCTTTTCATTAAACAGTTATTAAAAAACTAAACAAATATCTATTAAATATATATAAAAATTAGGGTTTGAGCTAACCGGGCCTACGTAATTCATGATAGACACAAAAAGATAAGTGACTTATTTTTGTATTTGCAGTATTACTTACTAATCGTTAACTCAAAATTAGATATTATTATTATTAAGAATATATACAATTATTTTATAGGTCTTACATCTAAAAATCTATATAATGTTTTGATATGTGAATAAATGGTTATATAAATACCATATTATGAATAGGAAAACCGTCAAAAAGGAACATATGACCATTAATCGTATTCCAAACATAAGAATGACTGATTTTTGGTATATTACATACGTAATTTCACCGGAGGGACACAATAAAATAAACCATATTTAAAACTCAAAGTAATATTTATTCATATCAAACAGAATTGATTAACAACTTTCAATTGTAACACATTCTCCAGTAGTTACATCTCTGACTGTTCCAACAGAGCATACACATCCTGGTTGACATTGTGGACAGCCAAACGGTTTTAGATCAGTGCATGTAGGTTCACAAAAAGCACCACATTCGGTGTACTGTTCACCAGGTGGGCAGAATTGGCATAACAGCTGCGTAACACATTGTTGGTTATAATCTCTCAATGTTCCTGTGGGACATATACACCCTGGGACACAAATTCCCGTATACAGGTTCGGACATGTCGGATTTGGTTGAATGCAACTTGGTTCACAATCTCCTACGCAGTTGGTATACACCTCATTCAATTCACATATCTCTTCTGAAGTCTCTTCACTAGTTATATCTCGCTTTGCCCCTATAAACAATACGGTTCATTTTGTTTTTATATTTCTAACATTATTATTATTTGCGAAAATGATGGACAAGACAACATTTTTGAATAACACCTTACATTATATTTTAAAATAATTGGCGATTTCTATATAATAGTAATCATCCCATATCGAATTCTATTTTATGTTTTCCTTTGTCGAATATACTTACTTGGAAATAGTAATCTGCTCCCAAGCATCACATCAAATAATGTAATGAAAACTATAATTTTTGCAACAGCCATATTACTCACAATTAAATAACATATACTTCTTTTCTCGGCTCAACATATGTATATATACACTTTGATGACCGAAGGAAATTGGCAATTATACTAATTTATTGTTTTTTAAATTACAAACAGATAATATTCTCTGATATTTTTTGTTACTCAATAATTTGATAAATTCGAGGATAAATACATAAATAACAATAGCTATATTGAGTTATATTATGCCGAGTAGATAAAAGCAGAGTCCATCTATACATACATACATACATACATATTATAAAGCTTTCGGTCACTGCGCATATGGCCGATGTGCGTAGTTCACATCTGACAAAATCAATTTCAAATTTATTGGTACCTCAATTGCCACGCATCATCTTTCATCTTGATGTATGACGTTTCTGGTAACGCTTGTTATATCAAATATTCGAAAATAGAGTAAGGATTCATTTACATATATGATTTATTTATTTGTATACAATATATTTTATTTCGGTCCATGGCTAATAAATGTAATAATAGTAATAGAAAAAAATTGCATTTATTAAATGCGAATTTTGCTATAATTTAGTTATTTATAAATGTTGAAATAAATATTTATCTCATACTTCTGACATAGTTTTCACATCAATAGCGTTTATTTATTAATCATATACTATATTAACATAAACTTACAAATATAATAATGTTTATTGATGATAATATAATATTAATATTAGTTTACTCTAGAAATTTAAATGTAATAATATTCAATATATTATGTTTCGCGGTTTATTTTTAAATCATGCAGATGTATGCTGAGAAAATGTTTAAGATGCTTTTAATGAAAGTTAACGTGAATTACAATTATTTGAAATTAGGTAAAAAGAGATTGTCAATTGTCTTCTTGTAATTAAAGGTATTTAGCTGTGGCTTTAAAATTCGATGAATATTTAAATATGCGCAAGGTGTTGGTCACCCATAAAATCATGTAGTTGCTAAAATTTATTTGCGTTCATTATCCGGTAAACAATATAATGTTTAAATATATATTTAATTTACTGTACGTGATAACAAAATTCATTTAAACCAAACATTTTGTTTAATATGCGATAAATGCATTCGTATGGTTTTATCGAACTATGAAATAGCTTTAACTGATATTAGTAACAAATAAAAAAAATCGTCGCCGTATATGTTAGATTAATGACAACTTTGGCTGTTTCATGACGTAAATAAAGAAAAACTAGCTTACAGGCAATGAGTATCATATTTAAAATAGAAACAATAATTTATTTATAAAAATGTATGATAGTACAAATTTGATAACACACATAGGTATATTTGAAAAGGGAACATAATTTAATTTTGAACTACAATTCTGACATAAGCTTCTTCATTGCCTTCCCCATTTTGGTGGGTGCATTGACCACTACAACACCGGCTGATTCGAGAGCTTTAATTTTGTCTTGTGCTTTGCCCTTTCCGCCAGAAATGATGGCACCCGCGTGGCCCATTCGCCTCCCCGGAGGTGCCGACACACCGGCAATAAATGCCACCACTGGTTTTCGATGAGGACCTGCGTTATATTTCTTTAAATAATCGGCAGTATCTTCCTCTGATTGACCACCAATTTCGCCTATTAATATAATTCCAGCTGTCTTTGGATCTTTTAAAAATATATCCACACAATCTGTGTAGAAAAAGCATGTATTTATTTAAATTCGAAGACACAAATAAAACCTTTCGTATATTGAAAATAAATACCTATAAAGTCTGTTCCTTTGAATGGATCACCTCCAATTCCAAAGACTCTAGTCTGTCCAAGGCCAGTTTTGGTCGTCTGATCGACAGCCTCGTACGTAAGTGTACCGGAACGGGATATTACTCCAATACTCCCCTCTTTGTGAATAAATCCTGGCATTATACCCATTTTACATTTTCCGGACGCAATCAGACCGGGACAATTCGGTCCTAGAAGACGTGTTTTATCTTGGTGCTTCAATCTGTTGACGATACGACACATATCTGACTGGGGCACACCTTCCGTTATGCATACTACTAATGGTATGTGTGCATCAATTGCTTCATTGATTGCTTTTGCTAAAAACAAAATAATTTTCTAATACTTTTACCCCGAAAGGTATTGAACCACTTAGAAGAAGTTTTTACTTTCGCGATAACTACAAATAAATGACTGAGATTTCTGAAATAAACGATTCAGTTACATTAACTTAGAGGTAAATTGAAAATCGATATGAAGTTTATCTAAATGCCAAAATTTATAAATATTGAATACCTGCTCCTGGCGGTGGTACGAAAATCATAGTTGCGTCTGGTTTAAGTGCGTCGGCTGCTTCTTTCACAGAAGCAAATACGGGTAAATCCAAATGTTTCTGACCTCCCTTTTTTGGATTTGTGCCTCCAACAATTTTTGTGCCATACTGAATACCGGTCTGCGCATGAAATGTTGCTTGCTTCCCAGTAAAGCCCTGCACTAATACTTTTGTTTGCGCCGTTATCATTAGGTTCTTACGAGTTTTATCGTATGCACTCTCTTGTCGCACGTGAAAGCGTAAAACATTGCAAAATTTGTACAAAATTCTACTTTTATAATACATAATTTACGCCTGACGTTTGTATCATAGAAAACAATTATATTAAAAAAAAAATTAATTGGTTTGTTTCTTTCACAGCTACCTAATATGTGATAGCTACAACTTCTAACAAACTTATAGTTTAAGTTTATTCATGTATGAAAGGTTTGTGCTATTTGGCGAGACGAGAGAACAAAACACAAACTGCAAAACCGTCAAGATTTGTTTTGAAATTTCAAGAAGAAATTGCTCTAGTTTGCTTCTTTACAACTTTGTGCGCATTAGACATGGGACGCAAACATAAATTAGACAAAGTATAAGATGTATAATCAATTTGTTATTGGAAAATAAATAAATTAAGGCAATGTTCATATTCCGCTATATTTATGAGCTAGAAGTATTGCTGTTTGCAGATGTATGCTCATTCCTACTTACCGACTTACGAATCACCACAAAATTCTCTCCTCTTTCAGTGATAGCGATGGTGGCAGGGCGACCGGCTGTATACGAGGTAAGAGAAGAGGGTAGAGTAGCCCTGTAGCCATGGTAACGCCAACATTGTAAATACACTAGCCGCACTAATCGATTTTTAAAGCTGCCTCGCATCCCACCATGCAGGCAGGATGAGTACAAAGAATATCGAGAACCAATGATCAAATATATCGCAAGCAGCAGGTTTCATTTGCCGATGACACAGAAACGATTCACGCTGTAACTTATAGATTTTCTTTTTAATTTAAAATCCCGTTTCATAAACTGATCTTATTTAATAGGGAAAAGAAATTATTCACTTTCATCACTATAATTAAATTGGATTATTCTGAGAAGTGATAAATTATAATTTATAATCATAAGAAAAAGTATTACCATATAAACTAATTAGTATACTATTTGGAAATATAAAATACCTAAAGATAAATGTGGAACAAAACTCAACTACTGTGCGAAACATAAAGTTCTTACAACATAAATATAAAAACAACATAAATAATAATATGATTTAGCTATAAATGATACTAAATTGTACCAAGTGCTTTTAAAAAAAAATGTTCTCCTTAAAAAATTCATTTTCATATTTTCCGTTGTGGAATTTGTTAACCGGTTCCTACATACGCTGAAAATTTTAAGCACAGTTATGATACTAAATATGAAATGAAAGTTAGCGGAAACGCTGTACCGAAACGATATGTTTGCAGTGGGTTGAATTATATGTGACAAAACATTGCTGTGGAGCAAGTGTGGTTTTACTTTTTTATTTTTGATAATTCCATGATATATTGCTGTGGGTATTTACTACTTTCGGTATATTTTCAATCCTGTTGTTATACATTATTTCCCAAGCCTCTGCGTTGTATCTTGACATTTAAAAATACATTTATTTCTAGTGTTACTTAGTAATAATCCTATTTTTGTATTAGTCAACACTTCATCTCAAAAGAAAGATTTGGGTCAGAAAAGACCATGTAGCTTGGTGGTACGGTTACCGCTTGTGGGTTCACATTTCTTTTATTTCTAGATTTTCCTGAGCGCTCATATATATGTAACTAATATTTCTGTACATTGTATTTGCTGGTGACAAGGTTAAAAGTATGGTAAATTGTTTCATTTAGTCTCAGTCTTCGTAACTGGAATATTTCGCATCGTGAGCAACACGAAAAGTAATTAATTTCATTAGTACCTAAACACTCTCGACTCCGATGATATACAGATATAAAGTTACCTACCTTATCTCTATTACGCACGAAAACGGAAGCCGACAGGCATACATAATACTGCTGCCAGTGCTGCTTGTATTAATTTGAGCCGAGTAGCATAGCACTGCTAACTAAATATACTTGTAGTACATACATACATACAGCAAGTACACATCCAGGTAGACTAATCATGTGTAAACTCATAAACAGTGAGATGATCGGCAAAGAGTAGACTATTTTATTTGTTAAATAAACTTGTTGATCCGTTACATTTTGTTTACCTAATTTTGTACTGATGTTTTTCTAACCAAGCTCTAATTATTTAAAAGGTGCAAGATCAAAAACAAACTTTTTTTTTAAATTGGTAATGATTATTGGTGATTCAAATAAAAAAACAAATTTTTTATTTGTAGTGATTTCGGTGTTATTAAATGTTAGAGAATTTTTTTAACACGATCAAATATTCTACTCCATTCAATTTCGTATTAAAATTTTCCCTGTGGTATATACAAATATATCTACTCGTATATACATATAATAAATATTTGATCAATTTTTGAAATAGATACTTTCAAAGTATTAACGTTAAACCTTTGCAAATAACAACTTTATATTTAAGTTTGATTTATTAGCTGTAAAATATCCCAGTTAATTAAACATTGATTACTTGATTAGAGCCTAATTATGTGTATAGTACATGCAGTTTGATAAAGTTATAATTTAATTAAAATTGTCTATCCCGTGATTAGCCCTTTAGATTTCACTTTATAATACAGTCTAAGGCTCTATGGCCTGATATGTTCAGAATGTTACGAAAACATACTAAGTGAAAACAGTATTCGTCATGCCATGCGTCATTATTGCTATGACATAAATGATTGATTGTCACCAATCTGGACATTACTTCCCACCGAATCAACAGTAAAACATATGAAATAATTCAACTCAAGTTGCCCAACCGATAAACAAAACAGTGGCAACATTTTTATGTCAAAGAAAAAATATTATCACTGACACATGCTACCAGTATTTTTCATGGAAGCATACAATGAGTGAAATGTTCACTGGTTACCCTATTTATGCATTTTAAACTTGACAGTTAGACGAAATATCATAACTGTAGCAATTACTATATGCGTAGTACCTCGATCAATTTATAAAAGAACGTAAACAACTTTCCACCCCATTTAACGAGTAAAAGGTGTGTACTTGTACTTTGTTTACAGTTGTTAAGATTTGTGAAGCTTGTGTAATATTCTGGATTAATTAGTGATTGACCTGAATATATGAGTATATGGGACAATCAAAATTATTAACACAACAGTTCACCGGTTCTGGCTATTCGCTGAAACATGGTAATTAGTTGTGCTTATAGAGCTTGAACCGACAGCGAACGTCATGTTATTGGATGGGTGAATCTCTCCAGAGACAACGAACCAAAGGAAATATCTCACTTCTCTTCAATCTCTTCTATTCACTGATTCCAATCTAACTGTTAATTAAAATTCTCTCTGATTCTCGATTAATCTTTATCGTACGTTTTGCTTTCTGTGATATCCTATGATTTTCATTTTGTTTTTATTGCACTCTTAAAATTGACTACATCGTCGTAACAAATAAATCTATCTTCACTAAATTTATTCTACAAAGTATAACTAAATAACTATAATAATCGTATATATTTTAAACAATGTATATGCGTGCTATAAATATTATTTTAAACGACGGTTAGCACGATTTGTATTATATTTGTAGAAATAAATTTACCAATAACGCAACACAGGTATACGATTAGTACGAATGACGTAGGCGATCCCGATAACATTTATTTTTAGACGTTCAGTTTTGTTTCATGTCGGTTTTGTTTTATTCACTCAAATTAAACCATTAATGGGTTCAATTCGTCACGAAAAGCGTGTGCTTATCAAAATGACAGATCCAAATCTCCATCAATAAAATATCAGATACCATGAAAACACCGTCCAGTTAATCTATACTTTTTTTTCAATTAACGTCTTCTCTAACTTTATACAAGAACAACTAAAGATATCGTAACTTTTTCGCTCTGGGTAAAAGTTCTAATCTTCGTTGAGGTCGTTTCGATGAAGCCATCTGTCAGATGTGCCTGATATCTTATAAAGTTCTTCTAGAAATCTCCAAACTTGGATGATTCTAACAAACATTTCATAGACTCGGTAAAAACTTTTGCCACGAAATGGATTTATCGGGAAATGCTAACGGAACACATTATTTAAGTACCTGTTGAAATATTTCTCGAACAACTGGTAGGCTGCTACTCATCCGACATTTACGCACCACATGTGAAACACCAATCTATTTATATACATATACGCTTGTTTATAAAGTACTTGTAATTTTAGTTAATGCAAATATACTAATAAGTTAGTAAATCTTTATTAAGTAGATAATATTTCGGTTCTATAAATAAGTATGAAAACTGAGAGAAATTATACTAAACAAATGCATTAATTTTTAAAATCTGTGAGATTGTGATGGGATTATTGCTTCTAAAATGAATGATTTTAATATTCATAAAACTTTTGAATATGTGAGAACTTGGACAAAATATAGTACTCGAAATATAAGCCTACAGGCAAATGATGGTGTATAGAACATCTTCATATAGCACCCATAAATTCACAAGCAGAAGAAAACTTCAGTTAACAAGACGTGTTCGCTTACAAAGCGCTGATTTAAAATGATGACGTCTTTGTCAGAACAATGATAAAGAATCTTTCAACGTTGCGAAATGAATATCCGGTTTCTTTATTAATTTAGGTTCTTTTTTATATTTTAAAATTGCAGTTTCCTCTTTCTTTTTACGCGAATGCTATTTTATCCTGATGCAATTATATCTGCTACAAGAAACCATTAAAACCAAGAAATAAAAATGTGTTACTTCCATCACCTTATAATGCATACACATAAATGAATTTCCTAATATAAATGCGGAAATATCTTATACGTATAGGGTATATTAACAAAACAAGACAACAAATGACAATTCTACAATCAAATACTTCAATTGTAGTACCTATATAAAATATTGTAACTGTCCGAATAGTTTTTCTTTGCGAGTGTGTTTAGAAATCTTTATTTTGTTCTCTTGTTCATGAGTTTCGGTCTCCCCTATTGTGAAGGTTCGTTGACCAAAAGTTAACGTTCGAAATCAAAACATATACGAGTTGTTTCTTTTGAAAAAAGAAAAAGCGCAATATTAAATTATCACGAGCTGCTGGTTACCGCAAGAGGAATGACACCGCGCTTCTAATCAAATAGAAACAGGGTGAAATACACAAAACCAACTTCTACTTTGTAGGCTTCAAGGCAAGCTTAGTAATAAATGTAAACATGAACATTTACTCTCGCAAAATATGTAGACTAATTTAATTCTATCTGTATAAATTTCGATTAAATTTACTGTTTTTTTCATTTTGTGTAAATATGTTCCACTTAAAAACAAATTAATTTAATTTATGTTTACTGAATAATATTTCAATTAAGTAAGTGTTTTGATATAAAAATCTTTATATTAGCAAGTTATACGTTGTGTAAACGTTGGATTGTTTACTTTGCAACAGTAGATACCAGCCAATATAATTATGTTAAAATGCTATACCCAGTTCACGTAGGAGTTTAATATCGAATTCTAATTTACTGACTTCAATTAAATAGCGTTTTGGTGTTATCTCGAACTGGGCGGGGCTTGTGCACCATTGTTTGAACTTCGACATATAATTTTTCCATGCGAACGATATTGATATATATATATGTATGTATGTATATACATATATTGTAGGTAAGTTGTTAATTTATTTGAAAACTAAAACACGTCGGGCTATAATAATAGCAAATATAGCATATAATGAATAATTATATTTCCTTAAATTTATATTTTAATTCCCCTTCTATCTAAACAAAATATACCTGCTACGTATAAGAAAGTTCAGATGTTTAAATTTATTGTTGGTTTTAAAAATCGGTATCATAATTTATTAGAAACATGACGCATACATATGACCATAGTAGTATTTACAGTATTTACAATTATAAAATATTAGTATACTTCTTATCTAAACTGCGTGTAAGAAAATCCACTGTAGGACACTGCAAATACATTTTTCTCGCTTTCAAAAATAGGAAAGAACATGTTTATAATAAATAATTCACATTTTCCATTACAATACTCATTGTTAGAAATAAATGTCCTGGGCATGGAAAAATAGAATTATTTCATAAATCACTGATCATTAATCAATGTAGTATAAATCATTATTAATAATATATCATGACACTCACGAAAAGCTTATGAGCTTGGCAGTTAAAGTAGAAGGTTTGGGCAACTGTGAAAATCAATCTTTCCTTCAAACACCTTCCATTCCATTCCATGTGAACCTCGGCGATCGATGGAAGTCTGCTTTCTTTCACTGTCACATTTACTACATTGCGAACTACAGTACTCTATTCGAGTATAAATTTAGCCAGTTGCACATAGATATAACAGTAATCTAATATGTCTTAATAAGTACACGTGTATTTCTTACCTTTTGTAGTTATAATATAATGTAAACATATATTGTATTATGCGATGGTAGTTTTCGCAATTTCAAACTTTATTAACAAGATCTAATACTAGCTTTCTTACAAGGGACGTCATTATTACTAATATGGAGTTCGTCTATCTGTCGCTTTTCGTTGTAATACACTTTTTCTTGAGTTCGTAGCATTTTAATGTTTTTGCTTTGTGTTTCGTATGGATTAAATATTCTGTTTCCATAAACCATTCCTTTCTCTTTATTTCATTGTATATACTTTTCTTTTACGAAGTTTTGTTACAATATGAAATAATTATAATCGGCATTTTAAATAATGATTTTCTCTACAAATTCACACGTATAAATCAATTTTTGTATTAGATGAATCATCATGTTTCATTTACTCCATTCATCATTTTATAAGCAATTACTAATTCAAACATTTTTTACAGATTATTCGAGGAACACAAAGAGCTTTTAAACATGTTCGATAAATTTCGAGAATTGCGAACACGAGAGGAACAAGCTAACAGTATGGAGCTTGCTGAACACGCTAATCGTGTCATGGTCACCCTTGACGAGGGCATTAAAGGCCTTGACAATTTGGACGTGTTTTTCGAGTATTTGCATCAAGTAGGCGCATCGCACCGAAGAATCCCTGGTTTCAAGGTTGATTATTTTTGGGTATGTACCCCAAACCTAAATCTCATTTTACCAAACATATTGTTTAACAACACAAGAAATTTACAATAAGGGGAGATTTTCCTGTATTGATTCTTTCTAATGCAATATTAGTACGCTTAAAATTAATTTTAACAATTCTTTAAAACGAATTTTAAACAATTGAAATGGTATATTATATACAGATAAATCATTTATTATTATTTTCTGGTGGTAATAAGGCTTTTTTTAATATTAGCTATCAATTACGTAAAAATAAAATAGCTAATGCAGATAAAGACGTCCGTAATTTGCCAGTACATTTAGCAGGAAAAGTTGAAATGAAAAGTTTTTAATTATTATTATAAAACTTTAATAACCAAACTTTGCGTCCAACATTGTGATAATTCTCGGTTTCATGTTGAGAAGCACTAATGGGCGTTCATTGTAGCAGTGCGGCTATTAGTAGTAAGCACAGTAATTTAGTTAAGGCATTGTCAAATAGTTCTCAGTTAAATGGAACGTGAAGGGCCGATGAAATTGTGCTGTATTCTACTCAATCGTTGTATTTCATCGCATTGCATCTTTAACTACCAATATGATGTCATTTATTATTCGTTTCATAAACAGTTTAGAATCTATTTCACAAGTTATTGTAAATTACGTTATTAAAATTGTATAACAATGTATAAATGTCCAATATATATTATACATAAACAATTTTTGTCTAGAAAATCGAAAAACCATTCTTGGAGGCAGTGGAGACAACGCTGGGTGATCGATACACTGAAAACGTAGAGAATATCTACAAAGTAACCATAAAATTCATTATTGAAACGTTGGTCAAAGGTTTCAACAATGCAAACAACGGCAACAATACAAACGCCACGTGAACAAGTCTGAAGGGCCAGTGATTGGAACTCATGTCAGTTATAAGTAACAGGAACCAAAAAATTTCTAACTCACTACATCAACTCACTAAGTGTTCGAAATTAACTCAATAAAAAAAAAAGTAATTTCATTATTTTTAAGCGGTGGGATCCAAATACTAACTTTGGAAGTGCCTCCCTCAGAAAGTAATACACAAATAATAAATATTGAATAAGAAAGAAAAAAAATACGGAATTGTCTGAATCGTGATAGCAAATGCATTTTTTTTTCACATGAACTTCATTTGAATTTACGAGTTATCAATCATTTTCAAAAGAACAATCTAGTCTTTCGCTCTAATATATGTGATTTTAATTTATCTTTCTTCGCTCTATGATTATTTTAAGTTTCTTTCAGTACCTAATACCCTAGACTTGATATTTAGATAAAGGACTGTATTCTTTACAGTGTATTCCATTAAAAATAGGTACTATTTACATATTATAGAGAAACGTGTGTGTTCTGCTGTTAAAACTAGAATGTGTATAACTAATCAATATTCGTTTTGAATAGTTAGACTAGTAAAAATAGTTGGAAAAATTGAGAAATTCCTATTTTTAAATGGAAAGCACTTTATCTTATCTAGTCATCAACACAATGAAGTTTTATCGCGACTATAAACCATATAGTTTTATTATTCAGACTGATTTGTATTCTTCCAATATGATTAAGTACTTAATTTGATTTACGTTTAGTTAAAATTCAAATATACACACTATAATCATCATTATGCAACATTACTAATTTCTTATATTTATAATTAAACGTATATAAACAAAAAGACTAGTCGAATAGTGGTGTCAAGTTCGAACTTCAAATTCGAAATTGAAGTTCGACCTTTTTACACTCAACAATACATATAAAACGTATTCCAAGTTCAGATAATTTAAATAATTAAGGGACAGATTCAGACTGAAGTTGAATTTTACGGACAAAAAAAGTTGTGACTCCACCAATTAATTATTATTATCAAAAGTGTAAAAGAGAAGTAAATTATATACGACGCAATGAAACAGGTGGCGTCACCTCTTTTCTTGGCTTTTCTGATACAAAAATTCAGATCCTAAATGTTTGATTATTAAATGTAAAATGTCATTATATGGAGTATGATTTCTATTTCTTTGTAATCCGTATAATAATGAACAGAACTTGTTCAAATGTCAATTCATGATAAAACACTATACTCATAATCCAATTGTCAATGAATTTCATATTATGTGCGTGTGTATTTGTCTAGCTATCATGAATGTGTATCATTTTCAAATCTATTTCAAATGCACGATGACCATAATTGAGAGGGCTGGACCGAATAAAGATATAACGTCGTTTTGTACATGTCTTCAAAATCATGTATGTAAAACTCACGCTTTTAATATACTTGACGTTTTATAATTAATTTCTCGATTTACACTATTATTTAGTTCATGGGTTCAGCCTCTCACTTGCTAACAAATCGCAATTATATACATTTCAGCAATTGACATAGTTGAATTGATACTTCAAAATACTGGATTGCTATATTGAGATTATCCTGTTAAACTTTTAGAAAATCATGTTTTTTAAATTGATGTTTTATTAAATTGCAATATTCTTTTGACGCATTAAACTAGATAAGCCTAACGTACTAGAAATAGTATAATCCTAATTTGCAAATAGTAGCGATTCTATCTGGTATTGGACAATACTATGTAAAGTACATTAGGTATATCTAATTCATTAAAGTGGTTATTTTATTCTATATTATTTAATAATAAAAATTACAAGCATTCTTATAATGTATTCATTGACGTATTGTAGTTTGGTATCAATTGTAGTTTAGAGTTTGTTTATTAAAAATGTATATAACTACGAATTGAATAATGTAGAGCTGGTTTCATGTATCTGTTCTCATTATTGTATATAGTGTATATTAGTCGATATGAAAGCAATGGAATAAATGTATATATATATATTTATAGAGGAATGATTCGGTAATAACTATTGGATTGTGATAATATATAAATTCCGGCTAATCGAGCTAATCTTTTTTATGGTGTACAACTTCAACAAAACTTATTTTAGTTTTATTTCTAATTCACAATCCAATTGTTGTATATTTGTTGTTATATATGTTTGTGTTACAGCTATTGATTAAGTGACAAAAAAAATGAAGCATATTATAACGACTATATAATTTAGCATTGTTATTTATGTACCAAAAGAAATAATATAGTCGGATGTAAATTTAATCATTCTATGCCATGTTAAGTTTGCTAGTAACTAAATGCACACAACATTATTTTAATTCTAACAGAGTTCGACACAAATGTTTATTTTTGTTTTCGTCATAAAAGAATCTGATATTTAATATATTATCAGTTAGTTAAAACACATTTTTGGTTTAGTTTGACAAATCATACACATAAATAGAAAATTACAATAAGTAAAAATATATATTTTATTAACTTAACACTACCTACATATTAGTATACAAAAAAAAGTAATAACAGACAAAATATTTTCAATAACAAAAAATTACAATTATTCTTGATTTTATTTCGAAATATTTATCTCATCGCTTCCCAATATTTATTAAATATTTGTTTGTGAGGCTCATCCACAAATGGCAATATACCTACGTAACAATAGTTAAAATTAGAACACACATATCACTTGAGAATATTCAAATAAATACCTTGTATTAAATAACGGTATTGACGGTTCGGTCCAAAAATTACGTCTATATTATTTATAAACGTTTCAACACTTTTCGTTTCCTTATATTCTTTTAAAGAATGTATAAAAGTAACATACAATTTTTTTTCTAAAATATTTTTTACCTAAAAATAAAATTCAATAGTATTTTGCTACACGTAATAATATTAGATTTTTCAGTTTCTTGATCACATTTTATAAAATAGAGAATAAACTTAGAACCCCAAGTTTATACTCCAAAATATATTCATTTACCATTGTTTGAAACTCAAGTGTATTACTTGAATGAGATAATTTCGATTCAGATTTTTGTGCAGAAATCGACATAATTTTATAACGTTTTGATGTATGAGGTAAACTTTCTGCGGTTCGTTTTGGTTCAGCCATGTTTTGAGTCAAATCAATTATTCTTGACGTGGTAACATTTTTCGGTGCTGATGAATTGTAAATATTTATTACATCATCGACGCGGGTTGCACTTGATTTTGTTAAATCATAAATTTTAACTTCTGCATTTTGGCCCGAAGTGGAACTTGTAGCACGAATAGTTGGATTATTTTTTTCTTGTATTTGATTCTTTAATTTATTTAAAAATATTTAATTTAAAGAGTGTAATAGTAGAAGTTTCACTACTAAAAGGTTACAAATTAAATAACTTACTAATTCAGCTGCTCCTTTGAAGAACATGCGTAATTCTCTAACAACTTCACCGAAATTATTTGCTTTTGTAATATATTCTCTTACCCAAAGAGATAATTGATTTTTGATATTGTTATTATTAAACCGACTATCGAGTAGTAAAATCGCCCCATAATCATGCCGATGTCTGATTACTCTACCGATGGCCTGATTTACAGCTCGTGTTGCTTCCATTCCATACCAATCTTGACCTGAAGGATACTACAACCACTTTTAGTATATGTCGATACAAACCTTACCTAAACATACTTGTTTATTTTTCGATTTACATGCATCTAAATATTTTCGTTTTAATACAACTCGAGGGTCTTTATAGGGTGGGAATGGTAAACCAGTAATAATCACAGCTCGACCATTCATATCAGCAAAATCAAGACCTTCAGAGACCTTTCCTCGACAAACCGCCATAAAAATAGCACCCTGATACACTGGATCCTTGACTCTATCATAAAAATCTTTCATCATAGAGTTGAATGCATCTTTGGTTTTTGGTTCAACAAAAATCATCTAAATAATTAAATATTTTTCAAATTTATAATTTGTACTTTGCATATTTTATTTTAAAACATACTTTCAGTGAATTCAATGAACTCCAAGCACCAGTTTTTTGCCAATGTTCTTGACATTTTGCCAATAAGGCATAAGATGGAAAAAATATCAAAAGTCCACTGGGAACTTGTCGACAAATATTCGTGATTGTCATTCCCAATGAATTTAAATATTTTTCGTTAGTTCGATTTTGATAACTCGCGTTGAGTTCAACTCCGTCTGGGCCCGTGCTTATAATTTTCACACAGATTTGTTTTTTGGTGATCACATGCGGATTTTCAAGTGTCACGGCTATGTCTATACCTAATTCCGAAATCAGTGGCTTCATCGGAGATAAAGTGCCACTGGTTAATATCACACAACGAACTCCTTGGTCCATTAACATCTGCATACTATAAATATTAACAAACACAATTTAATAATGTTTTAGATTACAATTTAGAACATATTTAGTAAAACAAAAACTAAACTATACTGTAATTTAAAAGAGATAATTACCCAAAATTAGGACTAAAACACCAATAACTCAAAACTCGACAACCTTTATTTGCTGTTGTCGCCTTACTTAACCAAGTATCTTGAGTTTTTTTATAACTTGGTTGTTCAATTGCAAGATGAACCTTAATAAACAATACAATGAAGTGATCATCTGATGAATATGATAAGCAGGTGAGATTTTAAAACGATTACTTACTTTGTAGCATTCGTTGATTCGTTCTACATACTCTTCCGTTTGCTTTTGAAATACAAGCAACAATAAATCTTGTATTGTCTCCAATCCAACACCTGATCGTTGAAACGCAGTATTATTCGCTGTTTGTAAGAAAACAATCAAACTGTCCAACAACATTGCAACTCGTGCTTGTGAATTATTGTCTATCTAAAATCAAACATTGCAATTGAAAACAAAATTAGGATAGCGCTAAAATATAGATAACAAAACGTAAATATTAATTCATGTTCTTACTCCAGCTCTTGATAGAACCTCCAGAATGAATTTCCCTTCATACGTCATACCTTCTTCAGAATTTTTAGATAGTGGTATTTCATCAATAACCATCTCCAATTTTAAAAACATAGTTTTCAATAGCATCAAATCTTCCGCTGAAAACTCTTGTTCTTTATTGGGAATATCTAAGTCTCCAACCAATTCTAAATGTTTCATAATTTGAGTGAGCTCATCAATACACAACGAAATATCAGTAGTTTTTATTTGAAATGATGCAGAACTCTCACAAATTCTCTCAACATTATGTCCTTCATCTAAGATGATAACGGCATTTTTCAAATCTAGTTTCTGTGCCCTACGAGCTTTTGGATCCAAAAGGTAATTATACGGTAAAAATACTATATCAGCTTTATTTTTGAACTCTCTGGTCATATAGTAAGGACAAAATTTTAATTTTTCTCCCGTATTTACTAAATCTTCAATATCAGCCACGTTCATATCTATCACAGTTTTATCCATAGCCATTCGTTCCACTCTACTATGATAGTGGCACGCTCTAGATTTCACCATGGCTTTACACATATTTATTTTTACTGAATTGTTAGCTTGATTTTTTACATCAGGATGAATGCATAATTGATCCCGTGAACCTAAAACTGCTGCATGAACAGATGAGTAGCTTGTTTGTTTTAATTCTTTCATTGCTTGTGTAAGCTGAGAATGTGTTCGAGATGAGTAAATAATCGTGGGTCTATCCCAAATATTATACTTTGAATCTACTCGAGGAAGACCGTCCTGTTTCTGTATTAGAGAAACACCGTACGCCTGTTGTTTTTCCTTATGCAATTGTAACCATGCTAATGAAGAACATAACAGAGACAGGGTTTTGCCAGTTCCTGTAGGTGATTCTAAGATGCCATTTTTTTCATCTTGTAAACATTCTATTACCTAAAATAATAAATTTGAAAAGTATGTAAACAATTAACGTTCATAGCCTTTTTCATGAGTGCAGATATAAATTAAACTAATTTCCAAAAATAGAAATGATTATTCTTAGCTAAAATTTTCAAAACAATAAATTTAAAGCCTTAATGGCAAAGAAACTTAATTGTGCGATAAGCCTTCATCTAACTAATTGTGAACTTTTGTGCAATTATTATATTTAGGACACATATTAATTTGGAATTAGTTTTGAAAAAACCACCGAAATATCTTTAATCAAATTGTTGTCCGAGTGCTAAATAGAGTACAATAAAATACGTCGCTGAGGTCAATATCACGTTATTTTGTAGTGTAACTTTATTTTGAGCACTAAATGCAGCAATTTTAGTTTTGAACGCAGCCTTTGTTTATCTTACCTAACCATACTTGTATTAAAAAAGCGGGAATATAATACTATGACTAAGAAAATTACTTTTACGTATCTAGCATTAAATAAGTGATGTTTCATGGTATAATTTACCTTGTCCATGTACTGCGTTTGAATATCATAAGGTACAAACGGAAAGGAAACCGGTATACCACGAATACTAACAGTTGTTGCCATTGTAAATACAGCAATAATTAATAGGCGTTAAATGAATAATAATCACCAAACTATATTACGACATCGGACAACTTTAAATATACCGTTAAATTCACAAATTCTGTTTAAATTGTTATACCCAATTGTAGTTGTACTTGACAGAAAAACAGCAACTTGGCAATCTTTCACTTCTCAGAATTAGCTGGAGTTAGCCAAGTTAGAATAGCACAGAAATCTGATGTCTTTAGCAATGCGGGAAAATATAAACCTGGTCGCCAAGAAAACGTATTGTTAGGAATCAAGGAAAATTGTTCTAATTTTACTTAAACTATTTATGATGGATAACTAAATATTTCTCTTATAGCAGAAATTTAATTTAAGAATTTTTTAAACATCTAATTTTTTATTTGTATATTATATAACATTTTATTACATGGTTTTTATACAAAAAATAAATAAACTATTAATTATCTTAATAGTTAATGTATAACAAAAGCATTAATATTCAATATAAGTTTCTATAAAATGGCAAGTTATTCTTGTACTGGCATCAAGTCCAGTATCAGTAACTCTATGAACTTAAAAATGAATAAATATTTTGAAAATTCGTACCTAGATTTGATATTTACTATTACATTTTTATTATAGTAAATTTCCAATCAGGCAGTTTTGAATTATGTATTAGCTACGTCCTATGTGTATTAGTTTCAACTCTCATCTGTATGACAAAATTCATTATTTTGATGAGAGTGATATACATCAATAATCGATTATTGAGAAAAATTATCGTCTATCGTTACGTTTTAATTTATTATTGTGTTCTACACAGCATTCTGTTTGTTTCATAAATTATCAAGTTTTTCAATTTATAAATATTTAATTTGAGCACTACCAAAATGGACGTTTACTGTAACTTATTCTACGGGTATAAACATTAAAATCTTCATTTTTAGGCTTAGATTTAAAAATCCAATATTTAACATTAGGAATACTTGCTGTTTTTAATTCGCGATGCTGTTTTTGTGAGTTATGGCATTTCCAGCCGTGAGAATCAGATGGTATTCTCCGTGATTCTTTCTTATATGGCGCTAAATGATTTCTATAAGTTTGTGGTTCTTTATTTGAACTTGACCAACCAAAAGATTTTAACCATTCATTAACTGGTACATTTATATTGGGTCTTGAAGTTGTCCAAGCCGTGCTAAATTGTGGTGCACCTATACGTTTTGGAGTTATAAATTTAAATTCTGGCACTAAACTTGGTTTTGATAGTGGTGTAATTGGTATTTTTGTATTTCTGATTGAAACTTGATTTTGAGTATCGTATGGCGGAAACATTTGCTGGACTACATCAGTAACAGATTTGGATAATGGAAGTGATTCCCCTTTCTTTCTAGAGTTGATTTGTTGTAGATCCAAAAGATTCAGTAGTTGTGGATATGGTAATGTAAAAGATGGTGGTAGTATGTAAGATAATGGCTCAATAGATGCAACGTTCTTCTCAATTTGTTCATTGGTATGAGGATTTAATTGTTTTAGTTTTGCATGATCAAATAACGTTACTGATTGAGGTAGTCGAATAACTTCTGGTATTTTTGAATTTGTAGAATGAAAAGTCCTTTGCTTGGGTAAATTATAAAAATGGAATTGAGGATTGGCCAATGTTGAATCTACAAATGTATATTCATCTGAAGGTATTTGATAATTAGTAAATAATGGGTTTAGTTGACTGTTAAGTTGCTCTTTATGAGATATGGAATTTCTAGTTTCAAGTAAAAAACTATTTGAAATTGGATCGCTAGGTTTAAAATCAGCGTTTAATTTTTTTAAATTCGAACTTTTTTGTTCTTGTGTTGCTTGGCTTGGTTGCAATTGCTTCGCAGGTATTGTATTTTCTTGATAGCCCAAGATAGAATTTGATAGTTTTGTAATAGGATTATACTTATTCTGGATTTCTGAGACACGACTATTTAATATATATTGATTATAAAAAACATTTGGATCTTGTAGCTCTAGAATCGGAGCAATAACTTCATTGGTATTTAGCGATTCTTCTGAAATAGGAAGATAGTAGTTGCTACCTGTATGATCTCCAATTTGGTTTTCAATCAAATCGCGCTGATCAAGTGTAGGCTGGCTGTTTAATTTATATCTCGAATCCGTAGAAAGATTTTCTTGGATATGATTAATTTTAGGCAACGACGATGTGTTTGTATCTCTATACCAAGATCTTCGGTTTATATTCTCATCCCCATTGTTTGACGTAATCGCAGTCCATCCTTTATACCGACCAGAAGTCAATTCAATATTGCGAACATTTCCATTTGAATTTTTTAAGATGCCATCACAACGTGCTACACTCAATAGTGAGATAATACTAAAGAGTACCTAAAGTAAATAAAATCAGGCGGTCATAATTATTTCTAAACTAGTTCTCAGATAAAATATGTTATAAATAACTATATAGGTAATAAAAAAAAGAAAATTTATTATAACTACATGGTATTTTACGGCATAAATTCCTAAATGTAAATAATCTAATGCACTGTTACTTCTATCAGTTAAAAGAGAAATGTCTCACCAAATCAGAAATTTAATTAAGACTTTTATTCATTTCGTATAATTCTTTGCCGCAAACAAAACCAAGATTATAAAATCGTTGCTACACTATTTACTTATAAAGATGTATCTTTACAGAAATTTTATGTAGTGTTAGTGATAAAAATAAAATAAAATTTACCTTGTTGCACATATTTATTTCGATGTTAACACTTTGAATGATGTTCGTACATTGAATCAAATTGATAGCGTTTTCTCTTTATACGTACAGTTAATGACTTAATATTTTCAACTATATTTTTCGGTCTATTAAATAAAATTAAGCTATTTTACTATACATGAAAAATGCACGGTTATTATATTCTAAATAATAATTTTTTGCAAGTGATAAATAATGTATATGTCTCGATGAAAATTCTATTTAAAATTTCATAAAATCTACCACTTTAAATTCATATTAACAGTTTAATCGTCAGTAAATAAATAAAATACTGCAAATTTCATTATAGCGTTAAATTTGACCATAATTTTCTGGTTATAAAATGTTCAAAATAAATATGCAACATGGTACCTAGTCGGTATTTCCAGGACATAGATACATAGTGAATTAATTAAATAAAAAAATTAGATTCAAGATTCTTAAATTGTTTAAATAGATCACTTTCATCATTGTTGATGATTGCCAAAAAAAAGTTACTAATTATGGATAAATATTCGACATTTATTTGCTTAATTTTTTAATTACAGGAAATATAGGAGAAACTTGAAAAATGTTCAATTTATTTCATTAGAGTAATTTAAAAATTTAATTTAAAATTTGCCAATTTAACACGTTCTTATTTTTGAAGTAGAACAATCAGTATTTTGTTAACCCGTAATCAATTTTTTAAAATTATTAATATAAAATTAATATTTAAACGTGACCTTAATTATTTGTACATACATACAATTAATTTTCACACTATTATTACGATTCTTTCTAACCGAATTACACCAAAATATCAAGACACCATCAAGCACAACAGTATCACACGCTAAATCTTAATGACGATATAATGTAAATATAGCTTGAAGTTATAAAATAAGGAAGACGGAAGATGTAATTATGAAGTACTCGTTCCGTTCTAGAAATTTTAATATTTTATCTGGTAGCTATAAATCTTTATTTAATTCTACATCTTACGTTATAGCACCTTTGTTATAACTTGATAATTTAGCTATATTAAATTAGATCATAGATTTTGATAATTAGGAAAATTAAATCATAATTTTATTATTTTAATTATTTATGTTTATTACCGCCGTATCTTAAAAAGAATTGCAAATAACATTACAGATGATTGAGAAACTTTTAGAAATAGTTTTAATATAACGTATTATTAACAAATAAAAAATGAAACTGTATAACCGGTAATATAAATAGCTAAAATAGCTGGCTGGATGTATGCTATCATAGGATTTCATCGAAAGAAAAATGTTGCACGTATATCTTCTTGCAACATATAATTCGTAAACGAATCAAAATAATTGCGTTAAAATCGTTTGACTCTAGCTGGTGGCAACTATGCCCTATGCAGGGTTAATTGATAAGCTACCCCATATCGAGAAAAAGTTTTTCTGTTTATTTAAGTATACGGGTTTAATTTTTAATGGCATTTTTTATAAATATGCTTTTAATTTTCATAATGGTATTTTCAGTAAATTCATGCTTAGTTGATTACAATACTTTCATTTGTATTATGTTCAACTAGTAATTCATGGAATCGCAGATAAAATAAATAATAACTATGAATTCATTCATTTATTCACACGAATTAACAAGCATTACAGTAATTTACAACATACAATGATCTAACATATTATTAAACTACATCTTTATGAACTTTTATCACCATCAGCAGTTGGAGCGTTTGATGGAGCATAATAAACGTATTTTACATTCGAATTTGTTTCGCTAGTGGGTTCATGCACATTATATTTATGTTGTGAATTAACCTTATAAACAATATTTGGTGTACCTTCTTTTGCTACAGTGTTTACATAATTTTGATTTGGTACTGATCCATAAGCTGAATTTAAATCTTTATTATTAGCAGATGGAAAACTATATTTAACTCCTACAGCTTCAGGTTGAACTGCTCCATAAGTTTTTTCAGATGATAACGGTGCTGCATTTCCATAATTTGCAAGTGCGTCAGTGAAAGCTTTAATTTTTAAATCTCCAATATTTGCTGACTGCGCAATGTGATTTGAAGTTGAATATTCATTTGAGTTTGAAGATGGATTGCCATTGTAGTAGCTCTGTGCATTGTTCGGTGTTTGTTGCATTTGTGGATAATTGTAAGAAGCTTGTGGAATATGGTTATAAGCAGTTTGACTTGAAGGATTGGCCAAAACTATTTGAGGTTGCTGAGAATATTGTTCTGTATGAGTTTGTTGAGTAAGTAAATGTTGTGGAAATGATGCGGCTTGAGGCAATGCTGTTTGAGAAGTAGGTGATACAAATACATATTTTTGCATTGGTTGAGTTTGAGGCATTTGCACAAAATTGTAGCCTTGAGATCCGGGTTGAGATGTATACTGTGGAAACTGATACGTTCCGGGGGACGCTATGTTTTGTGGATAATGTCCAGAAGGATTATATTGAGATTGATATGTATTACTATGTTGACTAGCTCCAACATTTGAAGAATATGATAATACATTATTATGAGCTTCTTGCTGATTTGGAGCCTGTGATGTTATGCCAGAATATTGCTTTGAATATAAACTAGCTTGTTGTTGAACGGAAGATAACACTGGAGTATGTTGAGATACTTTATCGTTGGAAGGATATATATAAGCAAAATTTTGACCTCCTTGTTGGTGTGAAGCCTGCGAAAATATGTCCGAATAGTGATTAGTAGGTAAACTGGATTGTTGTTGAGTTGAAGATGGCACTGGTATATGTTGATTTGCCACATTATTTGAATAACCAAAGTTATGTACTTTCTGTTGATTCTGTTTGTTTGGATATACACTAAATTGCTGTTGTGTTTGAGTGGTTGCCTGTGGACTATGTTGAGTTACTTCATTGTTTGTTGGAAACGTATAAACCAATTGTTGTGCACCTTGAGAAGTTGCACCAGAATATTCTTTTGAATTTAAATCTAATTGAGGTTGAGATGATAATTGTAGATTATGCTGATTACCACTTGTTGGTAAAGAATATACAAATTTTGGAACTCCTTGTTGATCTTGAACCTGCGAAGTTAGACCAGAATATTCTTTTAAATATGTGCCGGATTGTTGCTGAATTGGAGATGATAATTGGGGATTATGTTGAGTAGCTTTTGAAGGTACAGAATAAGTAAACTGTGGCACTCCTTGTTGTTGTTGTTTTGGATACAAACCAGCTTGATGTTGAGTTGGAGACGAAGCAAGTAAATTATGTTGAGTAGCTCCATTATTTGCAGGTGAAGAATAGACAAATTGTGGTACTGTTTCATGGTTTTGAGCCTGAGAAAGAATACTGGAATATTCTTTCAAATTTAAACCGGATTGTTGCTGAGTTGAAGAAGATTTGGGTCCATCATTTGGAGATGAGGAATAAACAAACTGCTGCTGTTGATTTTTAATTTGAGCGGTTGCTCCAGAATACTTTTTTGAATATAAATCAGATTGTTGTTGAGTTGGCACTTCCGGTACAAATATATGTTTATATGCAGGTTTCGAAGCTACTAGCTGTTGTTGTTGACTTGGTTGGTTAGACTTGACGTTTGCATGCCCGTATTGAGATGAACTTTCAGGAATATATTGAGAAGTTAGTTGAATATCGGATAATTGATAAGGGAATGATTGGATATGTGCTGCTTGTTGTGAAAGCAATTGCTTATCTTTTTCAGACAACAAATATGGATTTTTATTTTGAGCTAGCAGAATAGCTAATTGATTTTTATCAAGTGTAACTTGTTTTGGTGATGCAGGTCGTCTTGATGGTTGATATGTTTCCACATATTCCTGAGGAGATTGATTTGAAACAGAAGTATAATCGTGTCCTACTGGTTTAGGCAACAGTTTCTTTTCTTGAGTGAATGGTTTTGGAGCTAAATTAGATTGCTTTACTTTTATAGCATTCAAATTTTCCTTTGAATTTCCAATTTTAACTTCAATTTTATGCCCGTATTCCCTATTGTTATCCTTTGCAAATTCATGGTTGTAGGAGTATGAACCTGTTACATCTTTTCCATTGTTTTGATCTGTTCTATGCTCTTGAGCATAACAGATTACTAATAATATACATTTTAAAAATATGATCTGGAAAAATATTGTGTTAGCATGTAAAGTTATTGATTCGTTATTTTCAAGTTCTTTTGTAAATCTGTAAGATTAATCTATCAAGATAAAAAAATATTAAAAATTATTTTCCAAATTTTACTTACAAATTTACATAACAAAACTAAATATACTAAGAATTATAACGCAATCACTTACCTTGCTATACATCATAACGATCTAATCACTAGAAACAAAGAAGTTAAAATGAAATATAATGCGCGATTTTCTCTTTTATATATGTTGTAAAAAGCGGAAGAAATTTTAGAATAATGGCAATGATTATCTAGAACTAAACTCACTTTCCGAAGTGGTGTTCAAAATTAATTAATTACTAATACATTTTTGGTGCTTACTAAGAATGCTCATCAAATATTAGTCAGTGGTGCATTTCGTATGTATATATATATATATATATAATGTAAAAGCACTTAAATTTGGTGTTATTTAATTCATGATGACTAAATTAAAACTTTTTTTTAAATATATATTTTCTGCAAAATAACCCTTTTTACAGCAGGTATTCTGAATAAATAGGTAGGTACTATTTGAAGTAAATATTTGACTGAATTTTTTATAAATTTTTGATTTTAATCATTTGTATATTTACAGAATAAAAAAGCATTTTTGAATAAGTACACTTTTCTAAGTTTAAATAATTTATTTTGTGTCAGTTTTATCTAAATATACTATTGATATAGACATGTAATTTACATTAAATTAACAACATAAACTTATTTAAATTTATGGCTATCTTTCTATAATGAATGGGGGTGGAAGATTTTGCCACCCTGCTTTGGTGAGATATGCTAACATATCTGAATAATAAAATAAAATTTGGTCAGCGAAATTGTATTATTAAATTATTTATTTTTTAGAAAATAATTATGTATTACTATTTCAAAAATGCTATCTATGCATCAATGCAGAATATAACACAAGAATTTCCTATTATATTATTAATTAATAATATTGCAAGTGCATTAACATTGTAGAATATACTGATGAGCACCCAAGCGATAATTTAGCGTCTGCACACTTGTTGAAAGCAAACTGCGTGACGTTCATATAAATACGAGCAATTTTTTAATAAACAGCATCACTTCATTGTTATCAACTCTTCAGTAAACATCGTCATGAGGGTATTCGTGGTAAGTAGTAATAAAACTAACGTTATTTTTTATATATTATGGAATAATTATAATTAAAATATCTCAGGAAAGCATTCGCAGACTGTTGATATATACTGAAAACTTTTATTATTTTTTAATCCTTTTGACAAAATTATTTTATTTTTGAAGTAAATAAGTTGCATAGACAAAATGATCTTATCTTATATTTTTTCAGATTGCAGCTTTGGTATTCGCCGTAGCGACTTTAGGTCGTTGTGGAGAGACCAATATAGAAAAACGTGGCATTAGCAGCTCCGGATCATACGGTAACGGTGGTCATGGCATCTCCTTAGGCAGCGGTGGACATGGTGGGGGATATGGCGGTGGCTTCGGAGGTGGACTCGGAGGTGGATTTGGCGGTGGTTTCGGTGGTGGCTTAGGAGGCGCTGGAGCCGGCGCTGGTTCAACTAGCGTAAACACTATTACTCAAACTGTACCAGTACCCGTTCCTCAACCGTACCCAGTTACCGTCATCCGCAACGTTCCAGTACCAGTACGACAACTTGTGCCTGTCGATGTTCCACGTGCAGTACCTGTATCCGTACCACAACCTTACACCGTCACTGTCAACAGACCATACCCAGTCTACGTGAACCGTCCCGTACCACAATACGTTCCAGTGTCTGTACCCGTACCACAGCCACAACCCTATCCAGTATCAGTACCACAACCAACCCTACCCAGTAACCGTCACTCAACAAGTACCTGTTAGAGTACCAACACCTGTTTTTGTGAACGTACCTCAAGCCGTCTTTGTTGGAGGAGGAAATGATGGAGGTGCTGGAGGATTTGGAGCTGCTGGTGGATTTGGAGCCGGTGGATCTGGTGATGGTGGATTTGGCGGACATGGATTCGGTGCTGGCGGATATGGTTCCGGTGGTCATGGATCTATTGGAGGAGATAGCTACAGCTACAAACACTGAAAACCTTGTGATGATATCTGTATCCTTACATATCTGTAATTATTAATAGAATCTGTTTTCTTGTTCTAATAAATGTCTTTAATGAATTTAAACAAATTGGGTTTTACTACTATTGTTTTATCTGAATCATAAATATAAAAATATATTCTTTCAATATATCTGTTAAGGGGTCGATGGGGCGCTGATCTTTGAACTTCCGATGGACTGCAATGCTCTTCTATCGACTGTATTTTCTTTGCCGTAATAAATAAAATAATTTAAACAATACTTAAAATTTCATTGTGTATTTCCGTTAATATCTCGAGCTCGAAATTTTTCATGATTACAATACTTCTTTATATACATTCATATAAGGAAGTAAAAAATAGTTAACATTTTAGTTATAAACAATCTAAAAATATTAATTAGCTTTAGTAAAATTTTAATCGGCATTAATGTAAAAGTCTTTTTTTTTTAACATTAACAGATGTTGCTGTTGCCACTTGGTGAAACATTTTTAATTACAAAAATAACAACACTCGGTGTAAGTTTCACAAATATATTTATTAGAGACGACTTGTTTCGGTTATTACACCATCTTCAGGTCTTTTTTTTATATACTTATTGGAATTTTTAGTTATTTTTATTTTCGACGAAAATTTTACTAAACCAAATTGACATTTTTAGATTGTTCATAGCGTAAATGTTAACTATTTTTACTTTCTTATACGGATGTATATATGAAGTATTGTAATCATAAAAATGTACGAACTCGAGATTTTAACGGAAATACATCTTCTAAATCACGATAATTTTTAAGTACTCATATAGTTTCAGGTTTTGGAAATGCGTTATTAATACATTTATTTAACGATGATATAATTTTAAATAAAATTTAAAATACATATATAAATAATAATAGTTTTATTTCAGAATATCATAAATATATAAATACATAAAAAAACTAAATAAATTCAATCTTATAAATTATAATTTATATTATAACAATGAATATAAATTTAATAACATTTAATGTTTACCTATATTTCTAACATCGTGTGGATGCAAATTATTCCGATAATAAAATTTCGAAGGGTCAACATTAATATTTCGGGCTGCATTGAAATTCTTTGAATAATGTCCTGCGTGTATAAGTTTTGTGGATTGATCTTTTCTACTATTATCTCCATAAATTGAGTAAGAGTATTTCGCACCATTGTTGTCATGTCTAACATACGAATGTGGAACGAGTAATTTCTGTGATTCAATTTCATTTCTATCAGTTTCCTCAGTTACTTGATAACCATTACGATTTTGATAAGAATGAGGTCTTTTAGCATAGTCTTCAGTTGCATGTGGACCAGTATAAATAGGTTCATTATTTTTTTTATAATGTTCACCTTGGAGTTGATTTTGATCCAATAAAATTGTTTGGAATTGAGGACTGTTTTCTACAGATTGTATTTCATATACATGGTTTTCTGAATCAGAGTTCTGGGTAACATATGAACCAGGTAGATTATGTTTGTTAATTTTGGGATACTTTTGACTTTGGAGATGATTTTGATTCATGAATACATTTTCATAACGAGGAGCATTAGATGATTGATAGATTGCAAATACAGGAGGTGAATATTCACCTTCAGTAGTGTAATATACTGATTTCATATTATTGGCATTTGCATCATATCCAGAGGCTTCAAAATGTTTATATGTATCCATATTTTGAGAATTAGATGTCAATTGGTTTGATGGATTGTTTTGATAATATTTGTAAACATTTCCAGATGAAAAATCTCCAACAATTTCATTTTCATAATTTGGAGTATAATTTGGCTCATTCATGCTACGAAGTTCCCTTACATATTCCATACCATAAGGTTGAACATATTGAAGTATCATATTCTTTGCATTATTTTCTTGCTGAATTTCATTTTGATCCATGTATTCAGTCATGAATGGATGTTGAATTTGTGATACAGGCACATAACCAGTCATTGGAACTGCACATAGTTTGTACGCCATATACGTGTATGGACGGTAGTAAGTTGTTTGATGATCTTGATCTGCAACATTTTGTGGAGTATCTAGATTTTGTTGAGCAATTAAACTTTGTGGAGGTGCATAATGTGATTCGGTTGTAGGAACAGTTTCGTCAGTTTTCGTATCTCGTCCGTGTTTCACACGTCCATCTTTCGCTTCAAATTTGTACATTTTTTGAGTTTCGTTGACAGTAATTTTCTTTGGTTCATACTTAAATTTTGAGTATTCCGCAAATTCTGTTTCATTTTTACTGCTATCCTGAGATGTAGCGTTATTTTTGGAATCTTCTCCTTTGACAACAATAACGAAATTATCTTTTTTGTCAACGGTTTTTGTATGACTTATCGCAACTAAAGATAAAAATGATACAATAATCTGAAAAAAAAAATTATATATATTTGAAGAAATATGTTTGATACTAGGATATAACATTTTACAAAATATTAAAAACAAGTGGAAAATGTGTACGATATAAATGCACAAAGGAGTTGAAGTTATAATAATATTAATATTATTATTTTTACAAACAAATAAATGAAAAATAAATCCATCTTACATTTTAATCGAAACAAATAGCGAATTTTAACTATATTGTATTTATTTATTTACCAGAATATTCTTCATGTCGATGTTAACAGTATGAACGTCAATTAGTTTATGATACGCCTCAATACCACTTCACCTATTTTTATACCATTCTCTAACGGAATATATAAAATCAAAAATGAAACTACAATTTATTTGACACTTTTTAATTAATAAACAAATAAAAGTATCAACCGGAAATGTATTGGAACATTTATATTTAATTTTAATTTCTGTATTAATATCTTAAAATTATTATTTATTATTTTATAAGAACTGTTATTTTCCTTTTAAAACTTACGAAGTTGAACAGAAATTTAATTAATTAGATAGTTCAGCAATTTACGCGATAATTCAAATTATGCATAGGTATATAAATTAAATAAATGCTGATCCAGTAATCAATTCTATCATAATTATCAATTTACGTTTAGAACATTTCTTCTTTAGCTAAATTATCGTAGTTTTTCACAAATGAAATCTCGAAGCTTAGTGCAACCAATGACAACGTTATTTTCTAAAAAAAATTAATGCTAAATTAACATAGTGTAAATAAAAATAAGTTAAACTTAAACATAGTTTATTAATACGTAGAACTAAATTGAACTCCTCAGTAATGAATCTTATTAAAAAGTGTTAACTATTAGTGTGTGACTCAAGAAAAATGTTTTCCACCTCATTTTGATGGAATGGCGCGAAGTTATTCATGTAAAATAATCAGATTGCAAAGTTTTCTAAAACTTTTATTCGGTTAATTTCTGTGTGTTTTGTTATAATAACCGTGAATTTGGTAAGCCAATTAATTTTCTAGAACAATAGTTACAAGTGAATATTTAGACTAATTGTGAATCATATTTATAACTAATAATACAGTGTCAAACATTTTAAAATAGATTTTTAATAAATATGTTTTTGGTAGAAAATAATTACATAGTGAATGGAACATATACATAAGTAATTATATACTAATTGCTTTTCTTAGAAATAGAGAGAAAAACGTAGCATCCAACCATGAAAGATTTTGTTTAAAATAACATTACCATTACATTATATGTATTCGATATTGATATAATGCAATTGTCACAAAAAATATATATTCCAACGCTCCTAAACAGTGGTGATCAATTTAGTTAGTGAACGGTGTATTATTTATGTCTTCTAAATCTTTCTCATGCGTATTAAGATATGCTGGAATTGTCCTACTTTTATAAATCATCAAATTAATAAATCATGTTCACAGTCCAGAGATGCTAGATAGGTATTTTAAATATGGTAAGTTACTATAAATCATACAATGTTATTAAACTTAAAACAGAGAGATATATAATAGTAAAAAACTATTTTTTATCATTTTTGCATAGTTGAAATTTAATTGACTCTATTAAATTTTGATTTCGATAGCGTACGAAAAAAAGAAAACGAACGGACATATTTTGAGACGTATAAAATTATGGTGTAAAATTTCTTCGCTATTTTAAACTATTTTAGATTTTGAAACAAATTACGCTCCTGTGCATCATATATAATTTTTACTATTAAAATATATAAATCAAACATATAATAATTCAGCGTGTTGATAAATTAAATTAAAGATACAAATATCGTTTTTATAAATGCATTTTTTAATAATAATTTGGTATATTATAATGGTACTATATAGAAAATAAATACAAAAAATATAACACATAATTAAATACGTTTTACTCTTCGTTTAGATGGTAAACGTTCCAGATTTTCAAACAATATAAATTGTTTTCTCATCATTGGAATCTAGAACAGAACATGGGACATTGCATGGAATATTCGTAGATTATTTAATCTAGAAAAACTTCAGTTGATCATTATTCGATTTGGCTGGATATCCATAATGATTTACATCCACAAATAGGGACTTCTCAGTCCTGGATCCTCTAGGAGTTCCACTTACTTTAGGTCCAAAACTTTTTACTGGAGCAAAACCACTTTGGAATGAATAACCAGTAGGTACTTTTCCATTTAATTCAGTTTCAAAATTAAATTGGGATGGATATTCAGGAAATCCGCCATGTCCATTATACATGCGAGATCTATATTCATCTTGAATTGGAAGCGATACTTGATCTTCTTCAGATGAGGAAACTCCAAAATAATCAAGTTGTTTTCTATCTACCGGAATATGGGTTAAAATCTTCGGTGTTCTAAGGTTGTATGGTTCATAAAATGGATATTGTGATGAAAATGCTTCAATATCTGAAGAAGGTGTTTGAGGTATTGAAACAACGACTTTACTTCTTTGTAACGCGGTGTATTGTGGCTTAATATTTAATGGAATGTATGTTTGGTATTGAGCAACTTTTGCAATGATTTGATTACTGGGACGCACTGGGCGAGGGGCCGGTGGTGTGTCTTCCTGTTGAGGTTCATGAATTGGTACAAATTTTCTTTTAGATGTTAGTACAGGTATACTATTATCAGTCGAAGTTTTTACTTCTTCATAACTATATTCATTTTCTACACCTGATCCATGAATATAATTAAAAATTGTTCCATAATGTGCTGGCGACAACTGATTGATTGGGCTATTAAAATATTTCTTGATCTTTCGTTCGGTATCGCCGCAGTGTCCAGATGAAATGAGGGCAAACACAAATACTGAAATCTAAACATTTAAATACATAAATAAGCACGAGTTGTTAAATATGCATATTTTAATCCTTACCTGCATTAGTTTCATGATGTGTTAGAGTCGATTACTAGTATCAGAATGATGAACATAAAAACTAGTGGTCGATTTATATAATTACCAACCGGAAATAATTGGTAGCTAAGAAAAATGATTAGCAACTATTAACCGAATACTAAATACATATTCATTTCGTAAGTCAAATTATAAAAACAACTACAATTGCATTTTATACTAAGTAGGTGATTGATTGAGTAAAATGATACCGTTATCGTCGATCAGTAAAAAATATGATGAAATCTTTTTACTTATGACCTTAACAAGCAGATAACTGAGCCGTAAATTATTAATTTTGTCAATTAAATAATATTTTTAATAATTTAACATAAACTTGAACTAACTACTACTAATAAGGTGAATAATAATTTATTTTATCCTTCACAATATGAGTATTATATGTATCTATATAATTTATCAACAGTTCATGATCCTGATCTATGTGATTTGAAGCTATTTCAACAAATTATGTATAAAAAATAAAACTACTCATCTGTTTGATGATAAAAAATTAATTTAATTTTCCTTAGGTTTCATTTAAATTGTATTTCCATTATTATATACCTTTGGTAGTTATACAGTTAAGAATATGAGTTGAAAAAATATACTAATTAAAGAAAATCATTCCAAATATATATGCTAGTTGTATTTAAACTATTGTGAATTATGATGAATGCGTAAATATATTTATATAATTTTTGTTCTAGCAACAGAATATGATGCACAACAAACAGCCACAGCCTACAGCCAGCCGGTCGATCCTTTTGCCACATCTACGCTACGACAGATGAACCAACAAACAAACGAACCAACAACTCAACACAACCCTTACCAGCATCAACCACTTTCTTGCAATCAGAGAATAACACAGAATAACGGTGACTATGGAACAAACGACTGTTTGAAGATCACATCGCAAATCGTCAACGGAGGATTCGTCTGGGAGTCAAGATGTGCCAGCTGCAGGAAAGAAGGAAAGCCAGGCGCCCTAATTTACCACCAACAAACTCAATAATTATTCTAGCATCAGGTAGTACCAATATGTATTGCTACTATTATAAACCTTCGGTAGTTATACAGATAAGAATATGATTTGAAAAAATATAATAATTAAAGAAAATCATTGCAAATATGTATGCTAATTGTATTTAAAATATTGTGAATTATGATGGATGCGTAAATAATTTTTTATTTTCTTTTGTTCTAGCAACAGAATATGATGCACAAGAAACAGCCACAGCCTACAGCCAGCCGGTCGGTCCTTTTCCCACAGATGAACCAGCAAAGAAACCAACAGCACAACCCTTACCAACATCAACCACTTTCTTGCATACCTACCCTTAAATGTTCACAAACAAATTGATTCTTTGTTTATAATACACTTATAATCACTTTTACATTAAGTTATTAGAATAATCAATCAATGTGTACCTTATTTATAATGAAACTGTAACATGAATTAATTTATAAACAATTGTGCTTGTAACAATGGTTTTTGTACTTATATTAATCAATTAATATATGTGTATGTAGTGCTTAATGAAAATGTATCATGAATTAATTAAATAAATGTATTAATCTAAATTAGCATGACTTTTTGTTCTAAAATAAAATCCTTTTTCCTCTATTTAAATTTTCAGGATAACACACAGAAAAGGACTCCTCAAAAGTAGGTACCTTGGTATGTATTGCTATTATTTATTTATATCCTTTGATGTATGATTAGTAACTAAATAATAATAATTACAATTTATATATTATCTTATAAGGGTTGATAGGATAAAGGACATTGGCGGTGTGTTCCTCATAGTCTCGACACTGAGGTATAAATAATATATCTACTCAGCATGTATTGTTGTTTATTTAATAATAAAAATGTAATACAATTGTTGTTATAGTATTTAAGTTGTTTTAATCACCAAGAAGACCCTTCTAGAATTGTTTATAAGGGCAGTAACAGTAAATTCTAATTAAATATAGCACAAATGAACAATAAATAATACAATAGTTTGTAATAATACCCCAAAAAAGTAGTCAAGTAACTGTTATAGCAATTAAATGCCAATTAAGGGGGGCATTAGTATTATTATAACGAATTTTGTTTATAAAGAGTTAAAATAAGTAAAAACAATTCAATAAATGGTTAAACATATGTCAATAATATGCACAATTAATTGCAATAATTTTGGAAAAATGTTCATAAAAAAAATCGGTCAGTTCAAGATTTGAGAAAATTTCGTGTTTTTTGACATATGTAGGCGGATCACAGGAATCAAAAGAGTGCATGAATCTGGTTTCAACTTATTATCTGTCCTTGTCTTACTCATACGTTTGAGCCCCTTTTTTAAATAGAAATTCGAGGCTCGAATTCGAGCCACTGGTATTGATTTTTTTGGTAAAAGTTCAGACTTTGCCGCTAGAGGTCATCAATGCTTGGATTTCAAAAATTCAAATTTTACGAATGATACGAACAGATACGAATATAAACGAGTATTAAATTTGAATATACCGGGATTTATTTTTTAAATTACCGAATACACAACACTAAAATGTACTTATTAAATCATATTATATTCAAAATGTTCAAACTACTTTTTGAAAGAGAACACATTCTATAAAATAAAACTCACTTTGAACGTTGTCGTCTTTGAAACTGCAATATAAGGTAATTTTTAAGTCAAATAAATATTACATTTCAATTATTAAAACATATTAGCGTAATTACATTCTAATTGTAACAATAATTTTATTTCTAACAATATATGTACATTGTACATACATTGAAGTATCAATTTTTATTTAAAACTTCTCAAATACAAATAACTGCATATATAATTTGTTAAAAATAAAGCAGTTCATTTATCTGCACAGTTACAAGAACATAATCCATATTCAGGAGCTTGAAATATACCCTGCTGATTTTCCAGTTTTCTTTATGATGTCTTATACTTGATCACTTGGTAATGTTGATAACACTTTAACGCTTTAATCCTCCAGGTATCAACCTGGTATTTTGCAAATGTGTCCATATAACTTTCAATTTCTCTGGAACTCGTCTCACTGAACCCATCACAGGTCATAACGACCTTACGCGGATGTGTTTTCTAAAACGAAAAACAAAAACATTAATAAATCTAACATATATACACTCAATCATTTTTGAAAACGCTACTGGGGCCTTATATTTGAATAGATATTACACAAAATGAGTACTCATACGTAAAACGAGATGAGAAGTTCAAATGTACTCATATAAATCGTCTAACAATAAACAAATTCAAAGATTTTTCCGAAAACAAATCAAAGATCCTCAATCATTTTTTAAAACGCTACCGGGGCCTTATATTTGAATAGATATTACACATAATGAGTATTTATACGTAAAACAATATGAGAAGTTCAGATTTACTCATGTAAATCGTCTAACAATGAACAAATCCAAAGATAATTACGAAAGCAAATCAAAGATTCTACATCATTTTTCAACACGCTACTAGGGGCCTTATATTTGAATAGATATTACACAAAATGAGTACTCATACTTAAAACGAGATGAGAAGTTCAGATTTACTCATATAAATCGTCTAACAATAAACAAATTCAAAGATAATTACGAATACAAATCAAAGATCCTCAATCATTTTTAAAAACGCAACTAAAGGCCTTATATTTGAATAGATATTACACGAAATGAGTACTCATACGTAAAACAATATGAGAAGTTCAGATTTACTCATGCAAATCGTCTAACAATAAACAAATTCAAAGATATTTACGAAAACAAATCAAAGATTCTACATCATTTTCCAAGACGCTACTAGGGGCCTTATATTTAAATAGATATTACACATAATGAGTACTTATATGTAAAACGATATGAGAAGTTCAGTTTTACTCATGTACATCGTCTAACAATAAACAAATTCAAAGATATTTACGAATACAATTCAAAGATTCTCCATTATTTTTCAACACGCTACTAGGGGCTTTATATTTAAATAGATATTACACAAAATGATTACTCATACGTAAAATGATATGAGGTCAGATTTACACATATAAATCGTCTAACAATAAGCAATAATAAGAAATTAGTTCCAATGCAAGCTGGAGTATTTGTAATAGTGGTATGGTCATGTTGAAAGAATGTCGAATGAAAGACTAACAAAAAAGATTTACGTGGGCGAGATGAATGGTGTGAGAATGCGGGGTCGTTCTCGAAATAAGTGGATGAATATGATTGAGAATGAGTTGCGCTAAAGCGGAATAGAAGAATATGATGAGACTGAATGAAGTGAAAGAAGTTTGTAAGGATGGTAATAAATGGCGAAAGATTGTCAAGATATGAATGAATGTAAAGGGTTTTCTGCCACTCCATATGATGGGAATAACCATGACATTGTGTAATGTATGTATGTAAATTAAGTGAAACGTAAAAAATAAAATAATTTAAACAATACTTACAATTTCATTGTCTTCATTCATTCCTTAGAATCCTCTAGATTCCTCCAGAAGTTGATGAAGATGTCTTCTGATTGAAAATGGTTTCTCAGGGTCATTGAACGGACAGCAAGGATCTTCAATCGACTGCATTTTCTGAAATAAATAAATATAATGAATTAGTTTAAAATGCATTTGTTTAAACTGTGGTTTTTGGTGAACCAGAAGAACAACTGAGTAGAATGATACAGAATGTATGTGCAGTAGGAAAGGATATGAATCTTGAACTGAATGTAGGTAAATCAAAAGTTATGGTGTTCGAAAAGAATGAATGCAGGACCGTGTGTAATATTGTGGTAGATGGAAAGTATGATTGCGAAATTAAGAGAAGAGTGTCTGCTGGTTGTAAGATTTTAGGGGCTTTAGGTGTTTGCAAGAAATTTTAACATTTCTAAGGATGCAAGGTGATGCGTGTACAATGGTGTACTTGTGCCATCGTTGATCAGATATGGAAGTGAATGTTGGGTTTGGCAAACCAAGCATAAAAAGCGTGGGACTACTGTGGAAATGAAATTTTAAAGAGGTATTTGTCTAAGAGAGACAGAAAGAGGATTGCGTGGGTATATGAGCAGTGCGATATTGTTAAAAATATCGTACGTAGAGTAGGTGAGAGTCAAATGAGGTGGTATGGTCATGTTGAAAGAATGTCGAATGAAAGACTAACAAAACAGATTTACGTGAGCGAGATGAATGGTGTGAGAATGCGGGGTCGTTCTCGAAATAAGTGGATGAATATGATTGAGAATGAGTTGCGCTAAAGCGGAATAGAAGAATATGATGAGACTGAATGAAGTGAAAGAAGTTTGTAAGGATAGAAATAAATGGCGAAAGATTGTCAAGATATGAATGAATGTAAAGAGTTTTCTGCCACTCCATATGATGGGAATAACCATGACATTGTGTAATGTATGTATATAAATTAAGTGAAACGTAAAAATAAAATAATTTAAACATAATAAGTGGATGAATATGATTGAGAATGAGTTGCTCTAAAGCGGAATAGAAGAATATGATGAGACTGAATGAAGTGAAAGAAGTTTGTAAGGATAGAAATAAATGGCGAAAGATTGTCAAGATATGAATGAATGTAAAGAGTTTTCTGCCACTCCATATGATGGGAATAACCATGACATTGTGTAATGTATGTATGTAAATTAAGTGAAACGTAAAAAATAAAATAATTTAAACAATAATAAGTGGATGAATATGATTGAGAATGAGTTGCTCTAAAGCGGAATAGAAGAATATGATGAGACTGAATGAAGTGAAAGAAGTTTGTAAGGATAGAAATAAATGGCGAAAGATTGTCAAGATATGAATGAATGTAAAGAGTTTTCTGCCACTCCATATGATGGAAATAACCATGACATTGTGTAATGTATGTATGTAAATTAAGTGAAACGTAAAAAATAAAATAATTTAAACAATAATAAGTGGATGATATGATTGAGAATGAGTTGCTCTAAAGCGAATAGAAGAATATGATGAGACTGAATGAAGTGAAAGAAGTTTGTAAGGATAGAAATAAATGGCGAAAGATTGTCAAGATATGAATGAATGTAAAGAGTTTCTGCCACTCCATATGATGGGAATAACCATGACATTGTGTAATGTATGTATGTAAATTAAGTGAAACGTAAAAATAAAATAATTTAAACAATAATAAGTGGATGAATATGATTGAGAATGAGTTGCTCTAAAGCGGAATAGAAGAATATGATGAGTCTGAATGAAGCGAAAGAAGTGTGTAAGGATAGAATTGAACGGCTAAAAATTGTCAAGATGTGAATGAATGTAAAGGGTTTTCTGCCACCCCATATGATGGGAATAGGCATAACGTTATGTATGTATGTAAATTAAGTGAAACGTTATAAATAAAATAATTTAAACAATACTTACAATTTCATTGTCTTCAATCATTCCTTAGAATCCTCTAGATTTCTCCAGAAGATGATGAAGATGTCTTCTGATTGAAAATGGTTCTTATGTTCATTGAACTGCTGATGGGATGGAAAGCAAGGATCTTCAATCGACTGCATTTTCTGAAATAAATAAATAAAATTAATTAGTTTAAAATGTATTTGTTTAAACTGTAAATTAAGTGAAACGTAATAAATAACCACAGGCTCCAGAATGCTCTCACGCGGTTTCTTACAAAACTGGAATTGAATCTAGCAGTCTTCTGAATGTCTTCGTTTAGCTTCTTGCGAAACTTGTATCAGAATCTTATGGTTCTTGCACTTGGTCCCGTCTAGATTATTGTGATTTCTGAACCTTGTATACACTATTGAGAATCTTCAATCAATTTTATTGGTTCCTGTGCAGATGCTGAATCTTCCGATGAATTAAATCGATTCATTCTGCGTTCGATTGCTGATAAATGATTCTGTTCCATCTGCACAAAAGAATATATATATATAAACATTATATAAAGCACATATGTAGTTGTTGAAGATGCTGAAAAATAACCCTACAAAATTGTATAAGTATAGCAATAATACCTCTAAAAGTCGGAATATGTTATAAGCAAATATTCGTAAATATGTTTGTGTCCATTTGTAAAGGGTATAAACATTGCTTAAATGTTGTTAATAAATAAATATATATATAGGTCATATCGATAAACCAAGCAACGATTTGACACTCTCTGGATTTGGCGTTTGCGCATGTATTTTCTTCCGCGCATACATTACCCTATGTTGTCAATCCTGCGCAACCAAGTATTGATCGGTCGATCGATATGACGTATATATATATATATATATATATATATATATATATATATATATATATATATACACTTTTGAGATTTCTGTCGATATGACATATAATTAATTCCGCGAAAAAAACACTGTTTCCAGGAAACTCTCACGAGGTTTCGCAATTGATATGAACCTTAGCAAAAAGTAGCGATAAAAAAATCGCGAATCAGAGCAGCCGTTTTTAATTTTTTCTTGGTGTTTTTCGATTTTTATAGAAGTCGTTTTTATTTGCCCATTTCTGTGTATCATTTTGAAAATAAATATAAAGGAAAAAGATTTCATTTCAGAACAAAAACTCTTGCTATATTTAGATTCATAAATTTATTTAATAAATTAATTCATGTTACAGTTTCATTAAAAATTATGTATATACATTGATTGATTTATTATTCTAATAACTTAATGTAAATGTATTAAAAACAAAGAATCAATTTGTTTGTGAACATTTAAGGGCAGGTACTTGCGCTGGCACTAGGAATTTTCTGATTGCAAGAAAGTGGTTGATATTGGTAAGGGTTGTGTTATGTTGAGTTGTTGGTTTGTGTTCATCTGTCGTAGCGTAGATGTGGCAAAAGGACCGACCAGCTGGCTATAGGCTATTTGTTGTGGATCATATTGTTGCTACAAGAAAAATTATTACTCATCCATGTTTACTAAACTTACTTATACTGCGTATAAGAAAGTAAAAATGTGATTTATCTGTATCAAAATTTTATTAGCTTATTTAATTTAGTATACAATGCATTTATAATATAAATACTACGTAATAAATAATAATACTATATCATAAATAATAAACAATATAAGTTAAATAATAAATTAGTATTTATATTCGTTGCCTCCATTATTAGCAAAACTTGAAAAGCTTCCTAAGCCAGGAAATGTTGCCATGCCAGGTTTACCAATCACATAAATTGCTTTATCTTCACTGTTTTTTTTAATAGGAAATTTACCACTTTGAATCATACTGATAATATCATACAAATTCGCATCATACACTTGCGTTTTTCCAGAAAGAGAACTGAAGGTTCCAGGCTTATATGCGCTCATAATCAATTGTTCATGTCCATTGTGTTTATGTTGTCCATTCAAAAGAGACTCATATTGTTTTGGAATTTCATACATAAATCGTTGTTTATTATCTGAACTAAAATCTGGAAGTCCATATTTATTTCCAGAAATAGCATCACTTGAAGATGGCATTGAGTATTTACTAGGAGCAGTATCCATTTTGTATCCAGAATTTGAATGAGATTGATATCCAAATGATGGAGATGGTCTAAATCCTCCTTCGGTTGTATATTCAGATGATACAGGAGTTGAATATCCACCCAAGCTTGATCCAAATTTGTTGATTACTGGAGAATGTGAATGTCCATTTATGTTAAATTTATATCCACTTGAAAGAGGAGATGAATATCCACCACTGGATGAAGTTCCATATTCAGTTATCAATGGAATAGGCCCATGAGTAATAAATTTATATGTATCAGGTGCAGCTGATTGATATCCTTTAGAATTAGGACTTGCCAGTAAAGAGTATCCATTTTTGTTAATTGAATATCCTAGAGACGACGGCGATGCATGTCCAGTAGTTGAAGCTGATCCAGTTGCACTCGTAATTGATGATTCTCCAGTTGTGCCAAATGTATACCCAGCAGATAAAACTCCAGCATCGGAAGAACTTACCATTGGCGAACTACTTACTTCTGTTGAAAGATTACTTTTATTAAATTTATATCCAGACAACTGAGGAGATTTATAAATATCTAGATAAGGTGATTTCAAATTACTGGTCATAGAAGAGTATCCATTTCTGACTGAACCAGCAGGTTTTAGTCCATTAAATTGAATAGTATTTGTGTATTTTACAGCTGGTTTGGTTGATTGAAATCCATTTAGTCCAAATCCCAATCCACTTGATCCAGAAACTAATCTTAATTCTGCACTAGGTTTATATCCATAAAATTGAGGACTCGAGTTTGCGAATCCCTTTTGTGTTCTAAATGTGGCGTGCGGTGCAGTCGAATAAAATGATTTTGGATATTGAGATATATATTTCGGCATATATTGTGGAGAAGGAGCGAGTTGTTTCATGGAATAAGTATATGGTTTATAATAGGTCTCTGGAGTCATGTAATATGCAGGAAACTTGTTAGTTAATTGAATTGACTGCATTTTCGGAATTGAAACGAATTGATTTTTATAACTGGGTTCATATTTCTTCGTATCCTGTTTCAAATCCTGTTCGCTGAATTTGTAACCTCCATATTGACTCTTGATATCAAAGTTGTATTTATCTGAATATTCGGTTGCTCCATTTGCACTTTTCGTATCCGGGAACTTATATTCAAATCCTCTATTTTGATCATTTAGTTCAAGACTATATTTGGAGTCAGGGAATTTATATTCTAATTCTTTAGTTTGACTCTTCGTATCCTGATTATAATTGCTGTCAGGGAATTTAAATTGAAATTCTTCATTTTGAGCATTTACATCAGGGCTATATGTGCTTCCAGAGAATTTATAATCGTGACCTCCATTTTGACTTTTGCTATCTGAAGTGTGTTTTGTATCAGTTGATTGTGGTTGAAAATATTCTTCTTTATTTAACGTATCTACAGATGAACCATCTTTGCCATCAAATGAATATTTTTCTGCTTCTTCTGCACCATAAACGGTAGCACCAATAGATAAAAGTAGTAGTATGAACTGTAACATAAATCACATAATTAATTATATTTTTAGGGTGTATATTTATATATTGCAGACTTATTTATTTACCTTTATATTTTTCATGGTGATGTTTGAACGATGAGCAGTAGCAAGAGAATGATGTTGATTCACAAAAAAACAACCAATTTATACCATCCAGAAAGCGTGAAGTACGAACCAGTTAATTTTAAAATTTTGGCAATTAGATATGTACCTCATGTTAAATTCAATTTATCTTTTTTATATAACATTCACTTTTAAAAAAAAATTAAAATCACTAATTATTCTAATCACTTTATATTGATATCTAGATATAACTTTAATTTTATTATATTTGAAAAATAACTTCCAAAAGTTACAGATTTGCAAAAAACAACAACCTCTACTTAGTATAAATATATGTATTTTGTGAAATATTCAAAGTTTTCCCAAAATAAATATGAATCAACTACATACTTTAAATATACCTAGTTTGTGTAAATTATTAATAAATATTTATTGAAATACGCTAGGTGTGTATGTACGTATTATTGTTCAAATTTGTATTTAACTGTTAAGGTTTTCAGTTACCAGAACTAGCGATACGGTTAAAACTCATCACCATGCTTAGGATCTGTTATTTAGCGGAATACGCTTTAATTTACTTATTAAAAAACAGAAAGGTATCATATTTTTGTCTATAAAGTGTCTAGAAATTACTGTATTTGCATCAAAAATGACATTAAAATAATAATACATTATTATTAAAAACAGTGCACAGCTAAAACTTGACAAGTGAAATGACACATCACCTGCCAATTATGCATGCTTCTCATAAGCTACAATGAAGATTTAAATATTTTGATTTTCGACATATATTTGAAATGTACTTTAATATAGGTTCTATTTCCTTTTAATTAAATTAATTAAATGTCTTTCAAAGTATATTATCAGTTTTTTAATATATTTATAATTAGTTTAAAACAAAAAATATAAACATTGCAATATATTACTTGAAGCGTTGAAGCATACATTCTTTTAACATATTAATTGAGAAATGATAATATATCTGCAAATGGTTTAAGCAATCTTGTCCTTCAGCAGTTCAGGCAAGGTCGGTCCAAATTAAACAAATTTAAATGAATATATTTTTAATAGAAGCTTTAATTTGAATCATAATGCACTATGTGCAGTAATACATTTATTTAGATTAAAATTTGAATTTATAAAACAAATTCTAAAAAAATATTTATTAGTTTAATTAATTTGTGCCTGTTTTCGTATTAAATATATTTTGGTTTAAAGTTATTTAATTCATATGAAAATTTAAATGTATTTAAAATATGGTTTCTAACTTCATCTATATGCTAACACTTCAAGTTATTCATACTTTCCTAAGTACTCTATTTAGTTAACAAGATTTTCCCGAAATTTACTATTACGTTCTAAAGAGTGGTCAAGCGATCATTTGTAAACGAATTAAAGTATGTCAACTGTAACACTACTATATATACCCGAAAATGTATCCAACAGGTATCAGTTAACTTCAGTCTCTTCCTTAAACATTAACATGGGACCATTAAAGGTAAGTAACCTTTATAAATAAAAGCATAATATAATATTAAAGTGAATTTATTTTACAGCTTGTAGTTCTTCTGTGCGTTCTCGCAACATTTGTACATTGTGACGAAGATGTGAACAAACCAAAAAGATCTCTTACGGATGGTAATATCTATAATGGTAAAGACATTTTATCACAAGCTGGACTAGGGAATATTTACAGTCAATTATATGGCGGTCAATATGGAGGTGGTGTCAATCTAGCCAACGCATATGGAGTGAATTTAAACAGTGCTGGCTTACAACTGAACAATGCTGCATTACAACCAAACAATGCTGGATTACAACCGAACAACGTTGGATTACAATTAAATCATGGTGGATTGAATTTGAATCAAGCAGGATTAAACCAAAATCAAGCTGGATTAATTTTAAATCAAGGAGGATATCTATTGAACCAACAGCCTCAAAATACTGGATCAAATGCTGCATATTTAAACTTAGTCCAGCAACCTCAACAAGCAATTGCTTCCAGTGGATTAAATTTATTTAATGGTGGTTACTCAACGTTAAATCTACAACCAACTATTAATGGCGCTTCTTATGCAGGAGCTTATGGAAATGCATATTCTGGATTAAGTGGAACCGATATGGCTAGTTTTATAGACAAAGCTGTTAAAAATTACAATCAACAACAAGCTGGAACAGGATCAGATATGAACTCTCAAACTGGAACACTTGGAGCACATACCACTGGTAACTATTTACCAGTTCAAACCTTGAAATCCCAAGGTTCAAGTATTGAAACATCTCCAGGAAGTAACTTATTTCATCCGCAATCACTTGGTACTGGAAATTCTCAAATTAGTGTATTACAACTACCAAATTATCAACTTAAAGGTGCCAATTTCGTATCTCAAGATGTTTCTCAAGGAAGCAACTTATACAATCCACAATCAGTTTCACTTCAAGGGTTTCAACATCAGTTTAATCAGCAACAAGGTGCAGTTCCATTTGCAGGTGTAAATGGGATTCAACACCAACCTGCACCGGTCAGTGAATCACAACCAAATAATGTTCAACTCATTCCAACTGGTCAGCAAACGCAATTTGCCAGCCACTCAGGATTCCAGCCAATTCATATTGGAGGCATTAATCCAACAACAAATTTAGGAGGAAACGCAGATATTAAATCATTATTTGGCACAGGTTTCAACCAGTACAGTTACGGAGCTGCTGGATTACCAGGAAATGGTTTAAAAACTATTGATTATGGCTCAAACGGATACCAACTCAAGACACCAATCTTAGATGCGACTCACTTTGGTAAAACTGAAACTGAAGAGTTCAAATCTGATCAAAATCAAGCATCTTCTCATAAACCCACAGATTTTTCTGGTTTTTCGGAATTTAAAACAGCTGAAATTACTCCACCAGTAAAAGCCACCTCATACTCCTCCATTAACTTGAATACTGCTCCACATGGATCTTACGGTCAAGGATCTGTCCAAAATGCATTTAAATTTAATCAAAATATACCACAGCCATTCGAAACTGACAATTCTGCTGCTAATAGTTACAAATCAAACAGTTTTGCAGGTAATAATAATATTGTCGTAGGAGGAGGGTACAGTTTTAAACCAAGTAATCTTGAAATAGAAGCTTTTAAATCACTTCAACATAGTTTTAAAACTGATGAACCCATATCTTTTAAATCTAATCAATTTGGTTCTCATGGATTGAAATCTAATGACTATAAAATCGATTCACCGAAAAGTAATGGATACAAGTTTAACAATGTAAAACCATACATTCCGAAAGGATTTAATTCAAATGACTTGAAGCCATATGTTAGCAAAGTACACAATCATTACAAATCGAATAATGTACATCAACCTAAACAAATGAGAGATTTTGGGAAATTTGAATATGGAAAACCACAATTTAGTAGTCACCAATTCGGTAATAACCAAAATTCTTACAAGGGATATGAAAGAAGCAATCAGAATTCCAACAAAGGTTTTGAAGAAAATAAACAAGGTTTTGAAAGCAATAACCATAACATCTTCAATGATTTTGGTGGAAACATCCAGAACGCATACAAGGGCCATGAAAATAACAATCAAAATACTAACAAAGGTTCTGAAGGAAAGGGTACTGCTGAATATGGTTTAAATATGGATAAACATGGATCTGGAATGATCGCATACGTAAGCGTCAACAATGGAAATCATGGTTATACATATAGCTTGAGACATCCATAATTATTTAATCTTTTTTGTCATAAAAATATGTACAATTGTTAAATGTAGAATAATTATTTATTTTCTTCATTTTATATTTATTATTTGTGTGTACTTTATTTGTTGTTGAATTTATTAAATATCTTTATAGCTAAATCATTGTTTTTATTTTATTAACTAATTCTAATATTAAACATATTTAAAACAATGAAATATTTTTTATTTCAAAAGAAATTAATGTTCATGGCTGCAAGTTTTCACTTGGCGCATTGATAAATGAAAATCTGTAGCAAGTAAAATTTTGATTTAACTCAATATATTCGTCTGCTTAAAAAATCATAAAATATATCACAATTGGATGTGATAAATCAAATTTCCAATTGCCTTAACCTCTAGATAAAATGATTAAATATATTTTTTATATTTTATCAACATAACCGCCAAAAACCGAAAATTGCTAATATTTTTATTTATTAAAGTTAATTTAAATTCAGTCATTTTATTTTCTTCGCTAATCACCATAGCGTGCCATACAATACAATAGCTGTTCAATAAAACTTTGGACAAATGAAATCAACTTAAAGCGCATCAACAAATTTGTTTTTCAATAAATAAATGTTCCAAATCTGTTCGAATGCGAAGCCGTCTTTATTGAAACAACCGAATAGGTGAAATGGTTAGACACTGCGTTGATTTAACGTTATGAGTTATATATTATAATTCGGATGAATAGACGAAATCGGATAAGATAATAATAAAGGAAGATCTATATATGGACCATTACTCTAACCATTTATTTACGGATAGTTTTCTGATGCAATTAATGCAGTTCATATATGATATCATTGTATTCTAGATAACATACAGTAACAGGATAATCACTAGCAATAAATAACTTGTGTGACGAAAAAGTTAGTCAATGTTAATGAAGCTATATATTATGTGAAAAAAGTTGTTATATTAAATTTCAATGTATATTTATTTTAAATAATATCTACTACAATAATTCATTTATGAATAATATAGGTACAGATAAGGTGCTAAAAATAATAACTTATTGTTTAAATAATATTATAAAACAGCCAAGCGTTACTAACATGTTTTAAGTTAGTACAGTACTAATAATTCATTGGTGCAACATACTGATAAGACATATCCGACGGTGATTCAGTTTTCAATGGTAAATACATGTAATATTGCTGTATTCCATTACTACTAGTTTTAGGAGAGTTATATTCATTTAAATATCTCGCTGATGTATATCTAGGATTGTAAAATTGGATATTTTGTGTTGGTACACCTTGAGAAGCTCCAACAAAATGACTATTCGTATATCCATTTGTGTTATATTGCATATTTAATGGAGACTGTTCAAATTGACGATTGCAGATATGAGATTGGTGTGGCATATAGGAATGAGACGGGTTAAAGATATTATTCTGATTTTCCTGTTTTACTGGTAAATGGGTTGGATATGATGTAAATAAAGGATAGGAATTCTGAATTCTTGATGGAGATTGTGGTATCATGTAATAATATGGTTGGATTTTTGAAGATTGGATATAATAATATGGGTTTGTGCCAAATATAGATTGTCTATGTGGTTCTATATTGTATTGATGGTGTTGTAATGCAGGTAATGTACTTTGGATAATCGGAGAATATGATTGAAGTTTAACGTTTTCATTTGAAACTCTATTTGAATGTCGATATACAGCATTTAAATGGTTATTACGCTGATTTGCAAACTGCTCTGCATTCTCTTTAATGAAATGATCATTTGTAACCGCAGAAGACCATTCTTCTTTATTGTTTTCTGTATCACTGCACAGTATTGTCTCCAAGTTTGTTAATATAGTTACGAAAATCTGTAATTGTTAAAATATATTAGTTTAAAACTATTCTTGTTCATCAATATATATTTGTATATGAAAATGTAAATGTCACTTACCAAAATATGCTTCATGTTGATGTTTCAGCCGTGAACAATTCTTGTACAATGATCTAACACTTAGACATTTTCATTATATATCCTTACATTCTTAGCGGAAAGAATTGCTAACTAAGATCAATGCCAAATTTTATAATTATTTAATTATCAAAATTTAATTAATACAGATTTTTAAGATTATAATTAAGTCTAAGTTATTATCTGCAGCCAAGCATATTTTCCAAACCATTGTCATATTACTGTATGTATATAAATATAAATAAATAAATAAATAAATATATATATATATATATATATATATATATATATATATATATATGTATATATATATATATATATATATATATATATATATATATATATATATATATATATATATATATATGTATATATATTATCTATATATTGAGGTACCCAAAAAGTGATCAGTTATTGCAAGGAATAAACAGCTGTGTTCGATAATTTGTTGATGTTTCTGTATCTTCTTGCGTTATTTTACTAATTAATTTTAAATAAAGAGAAATGTTTAAAATTTAATGGAACTCATACATATCAAAAATCATTTTATAAATAAATGATAAAAGAAACTTGAAATAATAATTAACAAAATGTTTTTATTTAGGTATACAATTTGCCAATTTATTATGCTAACCCATGCGATAAAAAAATTATGAATTACGAATGAAAGTAAAATTACACCATAAATAAGTATAAATAGTCCATGAAATGTAGCAGAGAGCATCATTCGATCACAAGTGATATTCCAAACAACAACATGAAGACTTTTATGGCAAGTAAAACTTTATACCTATATAATATTGATACAAATATCAATTAAGAAAACATAATTATTGCAATATTCCATTAATTCACAGATTGCAGCTTTGATAGTCGCCGTAGCAGCTTTTGGTAGTTGTGGTGAGATCAGCACAGGATCATATGGAGGACATGGTGTCTCATACGGTAGTGGTGGATATGGCGGCGGATACGGAGGTGGATTTGGAGGAGGACTGGGTGGTGGACTTGGCGGTGGGTGGGTGGCGGATTAGGAGGAGGCGCTGGAGCCGGTGCTGGTTCAACTAGCGTCAACACAATCACTCAAACTGTACCAGTATCAGTACCTCAACCGTACCCAGTTACCGTTATCCGCAATGTTCCAGTACCAGTACGACAACTTGTGCCTTTCGATGTCCCACGGGCAGTACCTGTTTCCGTACCACAACCCTACACCGTCACTGTCAACAGACCATACCCAGTCTACGTAAACCGTCCCGTACCACAATACGTTCGAGTGTCTGTGCCCGTACCACAGCCACAACCCTACACCGTGTCTGTTCCACAACCCTACCCAGTTACCGTTACTCAACAAGTTCCTGTTAGAGTACCAACACCTGTTTTTGTAAATGTACCACAGCCCATCTTTGTTGGAGGAGGAAATGCTGGAGGTGAAGGTGGATTTGGAGCTGGTGGAAATGACGCTGGCGGATTTGGAGCTGGTGGATATGGAGCTGGAGGAAATGCTGATGGCGGTTATGGAGGACATGGTTCTTTTGGACAAGGTTCATATGGAAGCAGTTACAAACACTGAAAATCTCTTCATACAACATATCATCTGATCGTATGACATCTTCATTACATTTCATGTTTTAATATTTCTTTGTACTTTTTCAAAATAAAATATTTAAAAAATATCCTTGGACTAAAATATTTATTTATAGTTGGCTATATAAACATAGACAAATGGCATATTATTTGCTCATCATAATATGAAAATCATACAATTTAATTTAGAATATCAGTTCGTTAAAAAATATAGTAATATTTGCTAAAACGAATAATTGCTTTTAACTATTTATTTTGAGAAATTTTTGTTAGTTATCATATATGATTTTTACTCAATACGTTAAAAATGCAATTAACTTTCTTATTTAAGAGTAAAACATGCGTCGGTCTAATTAAAGAGGTATTCTGTTAAGAGTATTGCATTATATTTTATATACTATTTATAGTTTTCTTATGTTAAGCAAGTTCAAAATAAATGTAGTTTCCTATATACATTAAAAAAATTATATATACAAAACTATAATTACACCTAAAATAATATATACTGAATTTAATATATATTCTTCCTCATGTTTAATGTTGCTTTAGTTATATTTGTTTTCAAAAAAACCTTAAAATTATTTTAAATTCACAAATTTAGTTTATTTATATAATGTTTATTCGCTACATTCATAGTATCAAAAATACCACAGCAAAGTGACGAAATATTTTAAAGTTTGCCTGTATATTAGCCATGATATGTAGAGGAATAATTATTAACAAGTATTTATATTATTTTTATAGTATTTTATTTTTTTTAACTACATAAACTAGCATCACACTTAAATTTATTCAAACTAACATAATTATTTGAAGTGAAATATCAAATTATATAAATAACATTAAACAAATAGCATTAACAAACAAACACATTTTATGCATATTTCATTATTAATATTTCGTCGGGAAAACATATTGGTATGTCATATCGTTTGGTTTAGCAGAGTTCATTGGTAAATGCATATAATACTGTTGATTATTGCTAAGTCCTCTTGGTGTAGCAGTATCCAGAAAATGATTTAAATTTGACGCAGTTTTATATCCAGAAGTATAGAAATTGTTTGCTCCAAGAATCGGAAGTTCTGGTGCAGGCAAACCTTGTGATTCCCTAGTATAATAATCGTTGTAATCATATGCATTAAATGCTGAAGGTCTGCTATGTTGGATATTTAATGGTGATTGACCAAATTGGTTATTGTAATTATTCTTTTGATGCATTGGCATATATGAAGGATAGGGTGTCTGAGCAGGATTAAATCGATTTTGCTGATTTTCTTGATGCAATGGCAAATGAGTTGGATACGTTGAATAAGAAGGATAAGAGAAACTCTTTGTAGTTCTGGATGATGTATATTGAGGTACCATATAAAAATATGGTTGAACTTTTGGAGACTGGATATAATAATACGGATTTGTCGCAATTGTAGATAGTCCTAAATTGTTTTGATGATGTACTGCAGGAACCATACTTTGAATTCTCGGAGAATATGATTGATATTTAACATCATTTCTTAATTCATTAGAATAAGATTGTAAATTGTGATAATTATTACTTTGATGGTAATTTGTAAATTGTTCCTCATTATCTCGGATGTAATTATTCTTTGAAGCGGCAGGAGACCATTCGCCTCTGTTATTTTCTGTACCACTGCACAACACTGACCCAGTACCAATTAGAAATACTACGAAACTCTGTAATTATAAATTAAGTTATTGTTGTATTGACCAACTAGCTTTATTTATTTAAACTTACCAAAATATATTTCATGTTGACGTTGTAGCTACGAACAATTTTTACACAATGATCTAACACTCAAGATTTTTCATTTTATATTCTAAATTCTTAGCGGAAAGAATTGATCAGTATGATAAGCCCACGACCGTGAATGCCAAATTTAATTGATATTAAATTATCTAAATTTATTTTAAGAAAAAATAATAATTACTGTTTTAGTTGTCATAAATAGAAGATTTGTATCTTCTTTAATTGAAAATATTATTAATTCAAGAAAAAATATTTGAAACTGAAAAATGTAGTATTCATCTTTGATAAATTATTATATTATTATTATTTATATATTAAATGAATATATTATTTGCAAATTAAATAAATATTAATAAATATATATATATATATATATATATATATATATATATATATATATATATATATATATATATACCGTTTATATTAACAAATGTAATGCAAACGTATAGGTACATTTACATGTTAATATGACAACCCATGCGAAAACAATATGAAATTTAATGAAAGTGAAATTTCAACGTGGGTAGTATAAAAAGCCATGAAACTCAACTTGATGCATCATTCGATCAACATTGTTCCACCAACCAACAACATGAAGACTTTTATGGTAAGTACAATGTATATAAATCAAATATAAATTTCGTTAAAGAATAAGTAGATTTACGGTTTCCTTTAAGATATATGGGATTGAAGAAACATATATTGAAATATGTTTTCTTTTATAGATTACCGCTTTGATAGTCGCTGTAGCATCTTTTGGAAGTTGCGGTGAGATCAGCACAGGATCATATGGAGGTCATGGTCTCTCATACGGTAGTAGTGGTGGATATGGCGGCGGATACGGAGGTGGATTTGGAGGAGGATTGGGGGGTGGACTTGGCGGTGGGTTGGGTGGCGGATTAGGAGGAGGCGCTGGAGCCGGTGCTGGTTCAACTAGCGTCAACACAATCACTCAAACTGTACCAGTATCAGTACCTCAACCGTACCCAGTTACCGTTATCCGCAATGTTCCAGTACCAGTACGACAACTTGTGCCTGTTGATGTCCCACGTGCAGTACCTGTATCCGTACCACAACCCTACACCGTCACTGTCAACAGACCATACCCAGTCTATGTGAACCGTCCCGTACCACAATACGTTCCAGTGTCTGTACCCGTACCTCAACCACAACCTTACACCGTCTCAGTACCACAACCCTATCCAGTTACCGTTACTCAACAAGTTCCTGTTAGAGTACCAACACCCGTTTTTGTAAATGTACCACAACCCATCTTTGTTGGAGGAGGAAATGCTGGAGGTGATGGTGGATTTGGAGCTGGTGGAAATGGTGCTGGCGGATTTGGAGCTGGTGGATATGGAGCTGGCGGACAAGGAGCTGGTGGATATGGAGGTCATGGATTTGGTGGTTATAGCTCCGAGGGTCATGGTTCTTTCGGATCCAGTTCATTCGGAAACAGTTACAAACACTAAACATCCTTTCATCAAAAATGAAAATAACATCTGATTTGTGATCGAATGACATCATAATATTTTGTATGTTTTAAATTTCAATTGTCTATTCTTTTCTAGTCTTACATCATAAATAAAAATATTTAAAAAATATAACTAGCATTCTACTTTAACCCTTTAACCTATATTTGCATCCAACTCGACTTCTATAATTATATTTTGGTTTTATATTTATAAAATATTATCTCGTTATACATTTATACCAAAATCCAAAATATTCAAATAACTAGCAAATTAATTTTCAATATGATTATGGCATTATACTCGTATATTATTTTTTTAATTGTATATAATTTTCCCATAAGTTTTTATTTATATATTTGATTTCTGATATACAGATTAAGAATTTATGTTTGGCGAAACTTTTTTTTTTAAATACAATGTTGTGACCTTTACCAACTCAACTGAAAATCATGTATAATTTAAATAGAATTAAAAGAAAGATACAACATATACATAATGACATTTCCTTTTTCTTCAAATACCTCCGTGTATTAAGCTATCGGTAACTTTTAGCCGAACGGCAAATGAGCTATAGGAATTATAAGTTATACAATAAAATCTAAGACCTCTATGCAAAATGCGTGCATTTCTTCGCCCCACGACAATTGCATATCTAATCATAAGTTACATTATATTAGACGAACTTGAAAATATTCCAAAATGTATGTTTGCTCTTATCAGACTTTGACGATTTTTTAAAAATATATTCTTATAAACAACTATGATAAAGTTTCCTACGATTTACTCCCATTATTCCATAAAAATAATGTTATCCAAATGAAATTTACCGAAACATAAATTATTCTTATCTGAAAATATTTAATATGTACCGTATTTACGCCTACTCTTCACACATCACTTCAATTAGTATAATTCTGATTAAGATTTAGGATATTTCTGTTTTTCTAATATTTTATTTTCAATGTATGGCTTATAGGCTGATGACAACGGTTATAGATTTTCAGATTATATTTCTGGTGGTATTTGGAAAGCTGATTTTTAATATAGGTAGAGAATCAAAAATAGACATGGAAACAATTATATTAATAATTCCCAAAAAGTAGCTTATTAATTTTTTTCTCACGAAAGCAGTTTCACATATAAAAATTTCGTGAAGGTCTTCTAAATGTAAAACAAACTTATGTATTGTCACACATTCGAATTTTGTTAATTAAAAATAAACACAATTATAACGAATTGTGAAAAAATATATTTCTTTTAATATTCGGTGCGCAGCAAATGAGATATTTCTATATTATAATTAAAAATATTTCAAAATACATCCATAATGCAGGTTGAGTCTAATTGGCAACAAAAAAATTGCATCACTTACGGTTTAGTTTTACAAGTATTACTTATAATTTGCACTTCTTATGAATAATATTTAAACCATGGTTAACCATGCGATGTTCAATTGCCGTAAATGTAATGAAAGCAAGGTGGATTCTTTGTTCTGCCCGATATATAAAAAGATCCGAAGCAATGCACCAGATATCATTCCATCACTACTGTTTCTTCTTCACACATCAACATGAGAACTTTTGTGGTAAGAACATTTATTTTAAGTTATTAAAACAATTCTGTATGTTTATGAAGTTTAAAATGCGTTATAATTTAAAAACATTATAGCAATTGATTTCTGTAGTAACAGAAGAGTTTCATGTGAAAATAATATATATATGTTAAAATGCTTTTAATCGCAGCAATACAAAGTAAAATAATGTTAGATTTTTTGAATTATTTTTTAAAAAATAATTTGGTTAATAGGCATCATTAGTTTTTTTTTATTATTAAATTAAAATAATTCTTTCTTTTCAGATTGTAGCGTGTTTGCTCTCCGTGGCGGCCCTTGGTCATTGTGGATTCAGTGGTGGATTTGGAGGATCATCCAGTGGCGGCCATAGTGGTAGTTACGGAGGTAGCTATGGAGGCGGCTACGGAGGTGGTTTAGGAGGTGGATTTGGCGGTGGATTCGGTGAAGGATTAGGAGGAGGCGCTGGAGCTGCTGAAGGCGCTGGGGCCGGTGGTGGTTCAACCAGCGTTAACACAATCACTCAAACTGTAACCAGTATCAGTACCTCAACCGTACCCAGTTACCGTCATCCGCAACGTTCCAGTACCAGTACGACAACTTGTGCCTGTCGATGTCCCACGTGCAGTACCTGTATCCGTACCACAACCCTACACCGTCACTGTCAACAGACCATACCCAGTCTACGTGAACCGTCCCGTACCACAATACGTTCCAGTGTCTGTGCCCGTACCACAGCCACAACCCTATCCAGTATCAGTATACCACAACCCTACCCAGTAACCGTTACTCAACAAGTACCTGTTAGAGTACCAACACCAGTTTTTGTGAACGTACCACAACCGATCTACGTTGGAGGAGGTGGAGCCGGAGCAGCCGGTGGAGCTGGAGGTGCTGATGGATTCGGCGCTGGTGGGTATGGAGCTGGTGGTTATGGAGCTGGTGGTTACGGATCTGGAGGACATGGATCAGGAGCTGGTGGACTTGGAGGTCATGGTTCATTCGGAGGCGATTATGGTGGTGCTAGCAGTCACGCCAGCATTAGCAGTGGAGGAAGCAGTTTTGGTTACAAACACTGAGTACCTCATGAAATGTAACTCGACTTGGAAATGATATATAATTCTTGTTTATATTTATGAATATTTCAACACATGTCAACACTACTTCATTTCGTATCATAATAAAATATTTTTTTAAAAGTATATCCTTATTTTGCTATTATTTACATTATTACTCAAACCTTCCTAAAATTAAAACATTTTATGGTTTTAACCAAACGTTGGTGATATATTAATTGCGATAAAATGATGGCTGTGCTTATTTTTTTTAAATACCTTATATAGAAAACATGACATGGGTACCAGATTATAGCGTCTATGATTACACATTTAATTAGCTAATTATTGATATAAAATGCAACTATAATTTCCTATTGAAAGTAAGTGAACCTATATGTACTCTATTTAATGTATAACAAACATACATAAATATACTCGTCTCACATCTGGTTGATTTCACCGATAGCTCTTTTAATGGTCAAATGGAATGAATAATATTGAATTTAATTATAGAATTTGTCGTGTATCATATATTTCCTGTTAACGAGAATTTAAAGTATGCATATTTTATCTTGAATATTCAAATTTTGCTTTTCAATAAAACATCAAAGTACAAGCGCCAGTTTACATTAAATACAACTTATTTAATTGAATAAAAATTAAATATATACTTATAATGAACATTTATTTTAGTAGAACAAACAAGCAATTTTAATATTAAGTCATAGCATGTTTTTTTCGTAGGTTTGTAAATATAGAGGAACACTCTCATATATAAATAACTGTAATAGTAAAAAATAAGAATACCGGATAAAAAATCCAAAAACATGCGTGCAATAGAATATGTATTTCTAACCTTATTTAGATGCATTCTTTTTCTGCCACTAAAGATACACAGTACACACCCACTCTCACTCACTAAACTATTACTTCTGTATATTATGTATGTATGTGCACTGTACATTCTAGTTATCTCTTGCCTGTTAGTACCTATCACTAACACTTGACAGATCATTTTAATAGGAAAAAAATCACAAATGATGTAAATAATAATACATTGTACTTAACAAAATTTACAAATTATTTAAAGAGGAGCAGTGAGCTATGAAAACATTTCTTGCCACTCACCGTCACGCACTTTTAGAATACTAATATTCTTTGTTGTTCTAAGTTAGTTAAAACATATTTAAATTTGATTAAAAACATATAGAAAAAATTAATAAAAATATGATCTACATTTAAGAGCATTATTATAATTCAAAGTGTACTTGTATCTGCCGCATTTATTTTATTTCATTTAACTCAATACGTAATACAGAAGTGTATTTTGTCATTTAATTTTTATACAAAATGTCGGTGCTGCAATTATTTCCGTTTGAAACATTCCATCGTTAATTTAACTATGACCTGCTATATAGAGACATAGTAACCATTGGATATTACATTACATCCTGGACATAATAATGTCTCGAGCCGCTGTGGTATAACTTTATATTTGCATGAATTGTAAATAAATATTTGTTGGTATTAAATTTAAAATGAAATTAGTATATTGTTTCCCGTGTGTCATGACATTGCAACTAAGTTGATAACTCAATGAATTTGTTGACCGTCTCCGCCTATACGTAGTAGCGGCAATGCACTAGTTACATTCCTTTTTTGTAACTAGTTTCTAAACCATCGCATACATTCACTTTTTCACAAACAATCGAAAGACAATAAAAAGTAAAAAATGTCGTGAATTCAATCTTCTAGTGCACGCAATGTACTAATACTTTGTACATTTTAATGACAGAACATACATAATTATTAAAATTCGCACTAAAATGATTTGCAAATGTTATATAGCCAGATTATCGTGTTAAGCAAAGCATACCTATACTAATTTAATATTGCATTAATTTAGTCGGGTGGCCATGCGAGAATTGGATTTTAGCGTCTCTGGTTCCCGTCTCGGTGAAAGTGCACGTGATTGTAAATTTATGATTTAGAGGAGCAGGGATAGAGCTCATCCAAATTCTCCAGCCGATGTATAAAAACCTCACGGTCAGATGCAAAGAGCATCATTCGTCCTTCGCTGTTTCCATCAACATGAAACAGTTCGTGGTAAGTTCTACATGTGAAGTGTTCAATCATTTACAAAATTAAATACTAAAATGTATAACTTATAATTAACATTAAAGTGAACTTCAAATAAGAAATTTTTGATATAGTGATTCAGTGTATTTTTTTTCAAATATTAACGAAAGCTCATTTCAAGTTGTAAATTAGTTTTTACTTTTCTCTAAACAAAAGAAAAAGTATGGTTGACTTAAGTGAAGCTTATCAATAGTGAGAATAGTTGCGGTTTTGATCTCTGTGTTACCAAATAGAACTGATTTAGATATTTCGATAAATATTAAATAGAGACCCTATTAAAAGAAATATGAACAAAATGTGTGACTGATTCAAATAAGTAAAAATATATTTTATCATCTAGGTTGCGGTAGTGGTGCTCGCCATTTCAACTTTAACTCGTTGCGGTGAAACCAGCCAAACCAAACGCGGCATTACCGGAAATTCAATCGGCGATGATCATGGGTTATCCTCAAGCAGTGGTGGACATAGCATTGGAGGCTACGGTGGTGGATACAATAGCGGCAGCAACGGTGGTTATGGAGGTGGATTCGGAGGTGGATTCGGCGGCGGATTCGGTGGTGGATTTGGAGGTGGATTAGGAGGCGCTGGCGCCGGTGCCGGCCAAACTTCTGTCAACACCATCACCCAATCTATACCAGTGCCAGTACCTCAACCGTACCCAGTTACAGTCAACCGCCCTGTGCCAGTACCAGTACCACAAGCTGTGCCTGTCGACGTTCCACGTGCAGTACCTGTATCTGTACCACAACCCTACCCTGTAACTGTCAACAAACCATACCCAGTCTACGTGAATCGTCCCGTACCACAATATGTTCCAGTATCTGTGCCCGTACCTCAACCACAACCCTACCCAGTATCAGTACCTCAACCCTACCCAGTCACTGTCACTCAACAAGTACCAGTTAGAGTACCAACACCTGTCTATGTAAACGTACCACAACCTATCTATGTTGGAGGTGGCGGTGGAGCTGGAACCGGTGCTGGTTCGGGCATTGGAGGTGATGCCGGAATCGGAGGCGGCTCCGGAGGAGCTAGTAATGAAGGATTTAGAAATGGAAAAGGATTTTCTGGTTCCTTCGCTGGTCAAGGATTCTCTTTTGGATCAAATGGTGACAGTCATGGAATTTTATCAGGGGCTGGTTCATATGGAGGTAGCCATGGAATCTCACTTGGCTCTGGTTCCTCAGGCAGTGGACATGGTCTTTCTCTAGGCTCAGGAACTTATGGAGGTGGACTCGAATCTGGATCATATGGAGGAAGTCATGGGAGCTCTTCAGGTTCTAGCTTATTTGGCGGAAGCCATGGAATTTCTCTTGGATCTGGATCAGCTGGTGGAAGTCATGGAATCTCCTCTGGTTCTGGATCACAAGGCAATAATCATGGACTCTCTTTTGACTCTGGATCTTTGAGTGGACATGGATCTTCATCTGGATCATATGGCGGTAGTCACGGTATCTCTTTCGGCTCTGGTTCCTTGGGTGGAAACCATGGAATCTCTTCGGGAGCTGGATCTTATGGAGGTAGTCATGGAATCTCTCTTGGCTCTGGTTCCTTTGGTGGAAACCACGGAATCTCCTCAGGTGCTGGATCTTATGGAGGTAGTCATGGAATCTCTCTCGGCTCTGGTTCCTTCGGTGGAAACCATGGTATCTCATCAGGAGCTGGATCATATGGAGATAGTCACGGAATCTCTCAAGGCTCTGGTTCCTTTGGTGGAAATCATGGAATCTCATCTGGTTCCGGTAGCCATGGAATTACTTTAGACTCTGGATCTTTCGGTGGAAACCATGGAATCTCTTCAGGATCTGGGTCAATTGGAAGCGGACATGGAATCTCATCAGGCTCCGGAGCATATGGTGGAAGTCACGGAATTTCACTTGGATCTGGATCATTTAGCGGCGGCCATGGAATCTCTTCAGATTCTGGTTCTTATGGTGGAAGCCATGGAATCTCTATTGGTTCTGGTTCAATTGGAAGTGGACATGGCATATCTTTGGGTTCCGGCTCTTATGGAGGCAGTCATGGAATATCCCTTGGATCTGGATCTTTGGGTGGAAGTCATGGAATCTCCTCAGATTCTGGATCTATTGGAAATAGTCACGGAAGCTCTTTAGGATCAGGCTCATTTGGAGGAAACTATGGCTCTTCTTTGGAATCTAGTTCATTAAGTGGTGCTGGATCTTATGGAGGCAACCATGGAATTTCTCATGGCTCAGGATCTATTGGAGGTGGTCATGGAATATCTTTAGGTTCAGGGTTTTATGGAGGAAACCATGGCTCATCTTCAGGATTGAGCTCATTAGGCGGGTCTGGAGCATATGGTGGATCAAACAGCCATGGTAGTATCAGCAACGGAGGACAAAGCGTTAGTTATAAGCACTAAACAATCTATATCATTCTTTCATATTCATTTTCGTTTACATTTCTTGTTTGTTGTTACTCATCTATTTTTTATGTAAACAAATATCATTATATACTTAATTATAATAAACTTTATCTATGTGTGAACAATAACAATGGCTTTTATCTATCCTTAAACACTAAACAATAAAAAAGTAATAAATTAATACAATCTCAATATTTTAATAATCTTGCATTACAACCTTATTTACAATATGCAAAATATGACTAATGTATATGGATTAAAAATCACACGAGGTAAAATCTTTAAAAAACATCAACACACAATTTTTTCTTATAATTGATAAAAATTATATTTATACTATATGTATCACCATATTCTACACTTTGGTTGATTAGGATTCATAATTGATCCTTTTGGGCAATGGAATGCTCTTGAAAAATCTTCTGAATTCTTTAAAGATCCTAGCACTCTGTATCGATTTGGACAATGTTCATCCTCCACTTGATACTTAAGTACACTTGGATTTGTTTCATCACACCAAATCTACAATCATAATAACACTCATCTTTCATTTTATACAGAACAATTATTATTTGATAGAGAAGAGAAATGCATTGCAATGTTTGAATATCTAGTTTAAATTTATTACATATTATATAATTGTAAAATAATAAAAATGTTATTTCGACCAAAATAAAATCGTTTATGATGAATAATAATTTGTGGAAATATCAACAATTAAAATCTTACACTGCCGAAAGCAATAAAAAATAATTGCTCATGTGTGAATTCCTCAAAACCAGGTAATTTTGGTTCATATCCATTACGCTTTTTATAGTTTGTGTAAGCTTTAAAAGCATGGTGTAGTCCACCATTATCAGCTATATTCTCACCCAATGTCAACTCACCGTTAATCTAAAAGTATATATAAGTATATATTCATTCGTATAAATAAACATTAATATTTGATTGAAATCTTACACTAGTCTCAACTTCTGGCACGAAAAACTCACTATACTGTTTCACAAAACACTGAGTTAAATTTTCAAATTTATCTATTGTAGAATTGGTCCACCATTGTCTGTAGTTCCCATATTTATCATATTTTCTTCCTAAGTATAAACTTATATAAAAACGATTTTGATTAAAAGTAAAATAATATCATACCTGTATTGTCAAAACCATGCGTCAATTCATGTCCTAAAATAGATCCAATAGCTCCATAATTCAATACCCTAACGAACAATAAAAAATATGTTATTAAAGCAAAATTATTATTTTTAATTAAACATTGACTTACTCTAATCCTAAATTGTATAATGGAAAAAATAATATAGCCATTGGAACAGCTGAAAAACAATACATTAATCATTTCAAATATAACTTTAGTTATTAAAATAACAATGTGTACATACTTATAGAATTATCTAAGAAAAAATTATATGCATTCACAGTAGTTGGATCAGAATGCCAGTTTCTATCATTCATTTTATGCAGACTACCTAAAACCCCTTGTATATAAAGACTGATAATGCCCATCATATTTTCTAAGTAAGTATCAGCTTGTATCGTAATCTGTCAAGAGTAAATATGTATAATAAATTATTTATTTCACTATAGTATAAATAAATGATATTGGTACATTTGCATAGTAGGCCTCAAGAGCACCTTCTTGCATCAACCATTCTGGGAATCCAATAAAGCTTATCATTTCGTTACTTTTCTCAAGAGTTGCTTCTTTAGTAGCTGCGTCCATCCAATTTATGGCATCCACTCGCGTGCCGAAGGCGTATTTTATATCTTCTAACATTTGTTGTATCTAATCAAAGAAGATTACATTTTATAATAATAAACATTCATTTAAAACATATAAAACTAATGTGGCTATTGGTGTCAAATTTGCTTTAAAATATGATGGATTAACAGTCATAAATAAGAAATCTTATAATAAACGTGTACCTTTGGTTTTGTATCATTTAAAAATGATTTATCTGCAATTGCATAACTAACTGCCATTCCCATATAGTCATTAACTAAAACAGCACAGTTCACTGCTCTGAAACATATAAATAATTACAATTAATTAAACAATTCCTGTCTATAATTAAAATTGTATTAGCACTTTCAAATTTTAGATTCGCAAGAGAAAAAACTGATTTAAATCTAAATTAAAGCTAATACTTAATAATTAACCTTGATCTTAAAAGCATGTCCTTGAATGGAGCTGATAATTTATCAAAATGTTCCCTAATTTCAGATGTAGTATTTATTATAAGAGCGTTCACAGCCATCCACCAGACCCATAGTTCAATGATAACATCTGGTAAGCCAGATAAGACTCCAATAATCGTCAAAAGATACTCCAAATGTCCTGGATCTATGTAAATCAAGTCAGTTTTATCCAAATCCAATGTGACATTAACATCTTCAAACACGCTATGTAGGTAAGACTTCCAAATGTCTTTTTCTTCAACGTCAAGTGATTTGAACAATTTATTTGTGGCGTCTTGTAAATCTTTAGCTTTTACACCAATGTAGTAATCGTTACCTGTATCATTTTCAGGACGAATCTACGAAATATTTGCTTAAGTGATATGTTTTAAACATTGTTCTAATCAGGTGTAAAAAAGAGTAAAAATCTGTCTCATTACCAGAATTTATAAGCATATCAATACCTGTGAAATTTCTAATTGCATTTTTAAGATAACAGCAATTGCAAAGTCTAATGTATCATCAAAGTCACTAGGAAGTGTAGTACCGTTTGCTTCTACTATTGTTCTTATCACAAACGCCATAAATTTTGTGTATGCTGACCCTATGTTGTTATCGTCATCATCGTCTTCTTCGTTATCGATATTTTCCGTGTCATATCTGACGTACTTGTTTTCACGTTTTGTTGTTTTTAAAGGACTATAATTTTAAATTATTTACTTAACGATAAAATCAAAAAGAAAGCTATATAACTACAGCAGGTGAAGGTAAACTCAATTTGTATTCGAATAAAAATCCACTCTACAGATCAAGTATTTTTCGATTACTATCTGTGGTAATATGTACTTAAACTTTAATAATATTTTGAATAATAATGTGTTGCTATTATTAGATATGTTTATTAATATCGGCGTATTCAAAACTCTATAGAAAAAAAATTAATATATAAAATAGGAAATACCTAGGTAAAGGTGATTGCATAGTAGGAACTCCCATAATAATAGAATTTCGTGATGTATTAAAAATGTTAGCTTCCACAGTGAAACCAAAAAATAATTGCAAATCAATTAATTTGGTCATGGCGACTTCAGTTCTTAACCAATTAAATGTATGGTTTTCAAAACTAACTTCATCGCCAGATAAATTTAAAAATGTAGGAACTGCAGGTAATCCGAATAGTGATAAATATTTAAAAATGGGCTCGTATCCTAATTTGTCCATTGCCTCTAAATTAACAGAATTATGTATTAAATACAACAATAGTATTAGTTGATTCCCAAAATGAAAATGTATCTACATCACATTTTGGTCGTAAAATAATTTAATTGAGCTTTGGGTTAGGTCATAAATGCCCAAAAGCAGTATGAAATGGAAGAAAATAATCTCTTGTTTTTACCTTGATCCATACAAGCTTTGTACATATCCCTACTTTGAATGACAGGTTTGGGCTCACTAGCGGACACATTACTTTGGAAGAAATTCAAAGCGGCAAATGTAATTTTCTCCTCAATAACCGCAAACGCCGAATTCTGTGAGAACCAACCGTGATCCGGATGTTCGGATGTCCACCGGCCGCATGTGAACTTGTAAAAGTCATCGCATGGATCTACGGTTGTATCCATCGCTAGCCGTAGATTCGCAGCAGAACGAATGCACTGTTCACTTTCACATATCAGTGCTTTTCCGCCGAAACGATTTCTTGTTATAACATCTGGAGTAGTATCATGATTATTCTGTGAGTGTTAGTCAGGTTGCAATTAATTTAGATTTTTTAATAAGTTAGTAAAATAGAGAGTTCTTTTACTATATAGGAATTTCAAATATGTATTGTGAGAATTATGTCATGCATATTCAGAATGGCTTTTATTTAAGTGGTCAGTTACGAATGATGGACAGTATTTTTCGGTCAGTATTTGTTATAAATAAATACTGACTAATTATCTGGTTACGATTTAGAAATAAAACTATTAGTATTTTATCAATTTAAAGAAATCTTTAATAGTTTGAAGTGTAAATCGAATATTAATAAGCCTTCTGTGACAAATCTCACAAACATCAAAAATTCAACTGTGACCTACTACAAACCTTGACCCCAAACCCTAATGTGAATGTGAATTCGATACGTATTAGACAACTATATGAAATATATAACTCAACATAGACAATAATTACCAGTTTAGGGTACACTAGCGGTAAAAATATATTATGTATAAATGAATAAGTGGCATAGGTATATCATTATTTTATAACACACATTAAGACATTAGATATTATTAAATTTTTCATCATTCCACTTTAGCTGTTTTAAATTATATAGCGTTATATATTTACAACCATAATTAATCTGTTAAGTAGACTTATTAACAAGAAAATAATTAAATTTAATAAATTATATGAATTTATTTTTATATTAGAATTGTTTTAAAATCAAATAAGATTTAGTTCAAGAAATGAAGTAAATTGTTACTAAGTTACGTCAACAATTTGTTTTAAATTGCAATGTTTAATATTTTATTTGTAAATAAAAGAAACCCGAAAATTATTATATTTATATGGTTACTAAAATTGTTTATTACATCAATCACAACTGACTGATTCAAAACGAAAAAAAATTAGAAAGAAAGTAACGTTTCTCGACAACTAGTAAAAACGCCTAATTTATTTATCTATATGCAATATAATTATTTTTTTATACATAACAAAATAATACTTACAACTTGCAGCCAAGGCAATAACGACAATTGCTAGTATAACACAAACGACAAATAGGATAATTGTAAACTTTCGATCATGTTCCAATTTCTTCCGCAATCTATAACACGGAATAAAAACTTGAGTCACTCGTCAGGATGATAACCAGCGAAAACGAACCAAATAATTATAACGTTTTAATAAAACACGCGATTCTTACGAGTCGTAAGCGTAAAACCGGAAACAAGCACATTCAAATAACTGGTTACCATTTAAAAAAAAAGTACAATGCAACATGCACGCAACTTTATCTTTGTTAGAACATCTTAGTAGCATTGTCCTTTACACACGATATTTTTAATGTAAATGCTGGAACAAACAACCCTCTGTATCTTAAAATTGAATCTTATCTGTGACAAGTCATAAATAATTAATACACCGAACAAGTTTCAAATGTATATATGGTTTATTGAAACGAAATCTTTAAAGGACTATTATATATTTTAAAATGTTTAAAAATGACTGTATAGATTAACACTTATAGAATTACGTTAATGATATAGTCAAACAAATAACCTGGCTGGAATTCGAATTTTGCGAGGCATTATGCATGATCAGAGCAAAACTACCCACTTTCACAGTACACTGTTTCGATGAGTAAAACAATGAAACAAATATTCACATCAATCCTTCACTAATGGTTGTTGTATTCAAACTACTCATATTTACCCGGTATTGAATTTATTTAACATTGAGTAGGCGTAAATACCGATTAATGGCCTCTTATTATGGACTAAAAATTGTTATACTGGATATAAATATATAATAATCATACCATATGTTTTGTTATTGACACGAACATATTTTCCAGAATTAAATATACCTTGCATCTGAACATTTAAAAAGTCATTTAATTTACTTTTACTATTTATATATGTATACATATAAACAAAAATAATCTCAAATAATAAACGGTTATTTAAAATATGTTTTATTATAGTTTTTCATTAAAAATCAATGGTTTATTAAATATTTGTTCCATATAATTGTATAAATATTCATACCAATGCATATTAAATAATATATTTTTGATAAGTACCTTTTATAGTTATAATCACAAAAGTAGATAAGCAAATAGGAAAATATAATTGATTTCATTAAAAATAAAGCAGATTGTGCCAAGTCCTTAACTTCCAAACAAATACAAGTATTCAATCAATAAAATACAATCAATTTTTATTATAGATTTGCGCAAAATATAAACAGTGATAAACAGAAAATCACCTTTGGATAAATTCTAAAAAAATCTTAAATTGTGTATGATTACATCTTTTTATATACTCCATTCGTCGTGTATCTTAAAATCGATTTTTTTAAGAACATGAATAAATCAAAAATGTAATGACCGTGAATTTGTAAATAAAACATAAATGCAATTAGAACCCACTGAGGTATTTTTTTTTTTGGGTCATCAGTTGGTAAATTCATTAACTACACACGAATAGTTTTCCATGATTGGTTGTCTCATAAATTATTAGCAACGATAAATTTGACTTCCTCAATTTTATCATTATTTCTAAAAAAAGATATTTGAATTACAAAATCAACATCCTTTACAGACGGAAAATAACAAAATTTTAGTCTGTAGGTATTGATTCGCTTCTATAATTTAAATTAAGTTTAAAAATTGCTTTTTAAATTTCTGTTGAATGGATTCCCGTTTAAATTTAGAATTAGTAAGAGCAAAATTTAAAACAAAATAATAAATAATTCTTTTCAATGTCGCATTCTCTCTATACGCTTCCATTTCTTTTTGATACCCTACAAAACCGCTTTTCTACAAAATTACACAATACCAGTGTTAATTGTTTAAAAAATGTATTAGTTGTTTATGACAGATACTTAAATCTATTTAAAGTTTCTTTCAACATCGACTTGATAAGATATCTATTTCCTGCACATTGTTAATATTTTTAATTAGTCATGCTTGAAATGAATTGAAGGTGAAATTAAAACTAAAATTCCTTTTTAAAACTTTTTTTATACTAGTGAGAAAAGTAAAATAATGACCAAATAACAATTATACAAAGTACACACAAGACATGACCACGACTATGTACACATATTAATATTAAAAATGGCAAAAAACTTACATTGCAGTTCGAGACCTTGGTCCAACTAAATTATTGGCACTTCCAACTATTGGTGCAACTGAATTATTTAACGCATATCCTAAGAAATAGAAAATAGTCACGCATTTAATTATTAACCCAAAATTAATTTATGCACCACATCGGTACTTATTTGAATTCAAGTAAAACGATTTAATAAACTAACATATTTCGCAATTTAAGGGTGCTATATTTTTTTCAATATGTGTTTAAAATCAAAATTAATCATTCTCACCACAAAAATGTTAAAACAGTGTAAAAAAATGTCAATTTTACTGGAGATATTTTGAATTTTCTAATATAAATTACTATAAATACAAAATTGATTATAACCTATATTGAAATTTGTGTAGAATAATTTTATAAACGGAGACTTGATTTTACTATTGCAAAAGACTACAGTTGAAAACCTATTTTTATATTTTTATAAATAAAATTTGATCCAATTTAATTGAACCGAATCACCTATTGTTGAAATCATTAAGAGATTTCTGCGTAAGTATAATAATGACAGTACTTAACTTTTAATATTTATGTAGTAGGACAGAATATAATAAAATTAATTTAAATTATGATTTAAAAAAAATAAACTAAATCGTTTTAAATTTAAAACAGTTAATCGTTTTTGTTCGTTATAAAAAAGTAAATAAACTACATTTAGCATTAAGAGTACCTACTCGCGGCCACTTGTGGAGTATTTTTTTAATAAAACTAACTTTTTTATATTTTTATAACTACCAATAAATCTAAATTTTATCAACGAAACGTACTATGTATAGAGAAAATTTGCCCAGATCCATTATTTTGTTCAGTAGTCATTTTGGCTTGTGTTTTTTACACCGGTTCACAGTCGCGTCCGTCGGTATAATCGCGCACGTTGCAGCCCCGTTTATTACAGTGGACACCGGACAGAGTACTGACAACCATCGATGGTCGTCCCGACATCATAACACACCCACACACATACACTTAACAAACGGAAACTCATACTTTGTCTTTTTTTCTAAACTAAACGATCGATTCTTGAATATCGATTCGATACTATAGCAAACTTTATATACATAGTTCACGTTAAACTATTTCCAATAACCAGATGATATCACAGTAGGTTAGTGGGGTACACATCGAAATATTGTTTGTTATTACGAATTTAATATTGAATTAGTAATATTTCTATTCATACATATCGAGAATGTGATCTATTTGGTTTTATTATAGCGTAGATGATGATATAATACTGATACGATTCATATTATACATATATGTACGTAATAACGTACTTTTTAGAATTTTGGATATGGGAAAAATATCTATTGTTATATTTTGTTTTTTAGAATATTACTGATAAAAAATATTTTTCTAGCAAATAATTTTTATTGCTTTATTATTTTCAATTATAAATACATAAACAATACGCAGCATTCGTGAATTATTAATTAAAATACCTAGTGTCCCCCACTTTTTTCTACGCAATACAGTATGCATTTTATAATTTTTAATATAATATATGTTATAAATAATTTCAACAATTAAAAAATTTGCAAATATTTGTTTTCTTTTTGTTCTATACCAGTAAATAGATTTGGGAATTATTCGTTTTCGGTTTTATCTACTTTTGGTCAAATTGGTATTTTTAAAATATATTATAAAACACTTCATAGATGATGCTTATTTTTATTTAAATATTTATATTCAATCATATAAAATATAGAACTAAATATACGTAATAATAACACTCTGTGAGTAATTCGTATAAGTGAATAATTTGTATCACTCATAAATCTACAAAACTGATTTATTGTTCCAATAAATTAATGAAACTATTAGGTTTACGAAACAATAAAAATTAATTATATTCAAGCTGCAGTAATTTAAAAATGCGGCCATCTAATTTAGGATTAATACAAATCTATGTTCAATCAAAAATAAAATAAAGAAAAATATGTTTTTGTTAACGATGGAGCATAATAAATAATGGATTGTTTAAACAAATAAACCTAAAAGTCACTTAATAATGTTCTTTTATATTTGTCAATCAAATAAGTATTTGACCTAGTTGAATAAAAAATGTATAAATAACGTATTTGGTTGGGCTCAATAAATATAGGTATAAGAAATGTAATTTCCCCAAATTATTTCCTGATTATATAAGATAATGGAAACATATTAGGCACCCTACGATTATGATAAATAACACTTACTACAAGGAAATTAAAATTATATTCTTGTAACCAATTTTAGCATTCAAGTAATGTGTGCTTCGGTTTAAGCTTATTAAACTAACTTATTTATAATTTTTGAATGGTTATTCGTAAGAATACAACAAAGTTTAAATTTTTTATATAAATATAAATAATTTTAATTACTCACCCACAGTTCTTAAAAAATAGCATATCAAATCAACAAAAACTTCACTTAAAATGTTAAATATCCAAATTTAACACATATAATCCATAACGATTCCTATTCAACATTATATACTCGCAATCGATCCCACAGAGTTACATATACACAACTAACAAAAGCTATAGAGTATCAATATATATTCAGAGGCCGTAGCAAAATGCTGTTTATGCTATATAATGGCTATTATTTACACAATACATCCGTAGTTAATTTACATGCAACGTCAAACCTAATCTGTCTAATATTGCCATTAATTGATAGAAACGTCATTGAGAAAATGGTTTTTTATTGCAGTGATTCTAAAACTCTTTATACATATAATAACATTCATTCAACGCGGTTTTGAGATGAATTATCCAACAAAACACAAAATAGGATAATTCATTTTTTTCATGCCACACACTCTTCAATTTTTTTGGACGTGTAACTATGTGAATTATTTCTAATTATGATCGTGAGAAATCATAATAAGTAGATATTTTATGGTGATAAATAAATGTAAAAACATTCGGTATAAACTTATATTTTTTAATATATATGAATTTGAGACTATTATACTCGAATAGTTCTAGTTTTGTTATGAACTGTAAATATATTTTCTATGTTTGAGTTCGCATATTTGCCGCAGTTTATGTAAACTTGGTCGCGCTGTTGTCAATTTATTCGCAAACTTTAAAGCGATTGCCACTGGAAGTTATATAATAATTTGCAAGTCTAAATAGTATGCACATCCGGTTGTCCTTAATTTATATACCAAAAACTAATTGAAGAAGTGCAATATATAAATTTAAACAAATTTATAAATCATTGTTATATAATAGATACTAACAAATATTTGCATTTAAGAACAAATACAAATTGTCGTGTTATATATTTAAAAGCCATGTGCACTTTCCCAGAATATTTAAAATACGTAAATACAACTACTATTGGTTTAAATAAGCAAAGAAATCGCTCAATGTCATATTCGAAAAATATTAATCATTATTCAAATATAGAATCACAATTGTGATTCGGTAAACGAATAATAAATGCATAAACATTATAACTTAAAATATATTACTTTATTATAATTATATAATACATCATATATTTCTTTAGTATAAAAATAGAACATATTTCAAAATATGTAAAGCAAATGTTACTAAAGATTTATAAGAAATTATTAAACAAAATTATATTTTACTAAATAAATAAACATAAATATCAAGAAGGGTCATGGCAAACAGTGGCAAAGTAATAAAGGTTCTAAGAACACAATTTTCTATTGTTTTTTTTTTTCATAATTTAACGCATTCGATATGTCAGATATAAAGTAAATATCAATTCTTTTAGTTATATTTAGTGGTATCCCCATGGGTTACCATAAGAATATGCAGGTGCTGGTAAAGCGTAACTTTTTAATACTGGTTGGGCAATAATTGGTTGAGGAGCTACAACGGTCTAAACACAAAAAATAAATAAATATTTATGTTAGTGTTCACTTAAAACACTATTAGTTTAACTAAATTTACCTTAATGATAGGCTGAGCAACCTAAAACAAATTAGAAAATTATTTTTTGAATATTTAAACATTAGAAGCTTTGCCTCAAATAATAATTAAATATAATTAAAGAAAAGAAATTAAAAATCTAAAATGTTAAGAATCTTGAAATTAAATAGAAATGAGCATAATCGTTAACCTAGATAAAACAGTATTCCTTAAATATTGTTGTTTATTCCAATACAAACAAAGTAATTGACGTTTGGGTGTATCTAAGCAGCACCCAACTACTGCGTGTAGCGGTCAAATAATAATCAAATCAATCAAAAACCAGGTAAGCATAGTTCGGACATTGTTTAGATAGTATGCGACAATTCCAATGCCCTAATGTATTCTTTTTATCGTGCTCACGGAAATAAATCTTAATAAATAATTAAAGTTTTTTAGACATCTATTTAACCCCCAGTACTATTTTTCGTTTTATAATACATAATAAAACTAAAATAAAAATATACTTCAGCCGTAAAAAAATTATCACGATGTATACGCTCATAAATATTCAAAACTCAAAACAGTACCAATAAATAATTTGGATTGGATAGAATTAAATCCATTTTGAAAACAAATCACTATAGGGTTACAAAATCTAAAAATTGATTTTCCGTATTTAATATTTATATTTTTAAGAATATGATGTATTATTATTTATTTTGTACACAACTTTTCTTTATAGAATTACTCCACAGAGAACCGTCATTTTCCAATGGCAAATACTTATTCGTGCACCAAATTCATGTGCGCTGACATTTCATAAATAATTTAATACAAGAGAATAATTTGCAATATTGTATAATTAAATCGAGTTCATGGTAGCTTATACCTAATATTTTAAACTAACTAATTGTAAGATAAGAAAAACCGTTCCAAACATTTATTAAGTATATATTTGCCAGGATTCCAAATGATTTAACAACATACCTTCACAATCTGTGGATGTGTTACATGAACTTGAGTAACAGTGGCGTAGCTAGTGGCAGGAGCAACAGCTTTAACAACTGGGGCAGCATACACAGGTGCTGCAGTTTTGATATAAGTTGGAGCAGGAGCATAGACAGGAGCAGGAGCATAGACAGGTGCATGAGAGTAGATAGGAGCAGGAGCATGAGCATAAATAGGAGCAGGAGCATAAGCTGGAGCTGCTACAGCTGTTTTGACAATCGTTGGTGCTGGGAGAAAAGCAGGTCCAGAAAGATATTGGCTAGCACCATGGAAATCATCATATGATAAGCTTGGATAACCAGGAGCTGCTGATACTGATGCAGCAAGAAGACCGACTACAACCTTAAATAAAGTTTGTGTCACGACATTGAATAATGATTTGGAAACCAACGCATTTGGATAAAGTTTCTTAGAATACAATTTTATCTGATTGCTATGTATTAAATATTAAATCAGTATCAATTTCAACAACCGCAAATAACTAATATTATCTTATCACCAAAGTTTGTAGGTCACACTAGCAATAATACGAGTTCAATATTGAATCGCTAGAATAATTAATGATTGTTGTTAATAATTAACAATGTTGTATTTAGTGATGGTATGGATCGATATTTGTTGACAATGTCGGTATGCCAGATGCAGATAATAATACGTTTCAAATATTTATATTGAAATGCACATAAAGTATTGATTTTAAACGTTTTCAGTGATTGTTTTCCTTTTTAAACCACAATCAAAGACATTAGTAAATATTATGTTTATGCATATAAATATATAATCTAGTAATTCTACTAAACTGTTTCAGAGAATTGTTAAAAGTTAATATTTAAAGTATAGAAAATAAACATATTTACATAAAATACCACACAAAATGAACTTATTTTTCATTTCTAATTCTCGAGATCACTATATCGAGCCATGTATTACATATTTTATTAAATGAATATTAAAGACGTGTAAAAAACGATATAAAGGAGTTTTTGCCACCCCATTTGATGGGAATAGACATGAAAGTATGTATATATGTAAAAAACGAATTTTAGATTGGAAAATTGAATAAACTTACCAAGATAAACATTTTGCGATATAGTTAGGTAGTGATAATGTGATTCGAAATAAAAGAAGCAAGATCAACTGACATTCGTTTCGATGCAACAAGGGCTTATATATCGGGCGAAATAACTACTGCATCGTGCATTACAAAATCTGTTAAGAGGGGAAACCTAAGATCATGAGGAGACACATGAGAACGTGCATTGATGTGCAATATTCGACATACATAAATGGCTTAGAAACGACATTAAATAAGTGTTCTTGTATGTGTTTTCTTGCCGCTACCATCCTTGGAGCTATTTACACACACCACGCCTGTACTGCATCCGCCAGACTCCAGTTAATACTATACCAGCGAATACACTTATGTAAGATGCTAATAATACAAAATATTGCACTCATTAGATTTTATTACTATCTAGATATAGAGATACCATTGTTTGTTGGCAATGTTTGTTTTTCTTTCCAATACATTGTTTTCAATTACTTATAAACAATTACAGATACCTTATTGTAAAATTTCTCACATCATTTACAATTTAGTTTCCTTAAGTCTAATATCATTCTAATATATCAAATATTTAAAAAAAACAGTGAAAATAAAATAAAACTTTAAGTAAAACAGAAAAAATAATTTCCTCATCGTTCTCTAAGTGTAAAACATATTATCTACTTAAATATTCAAGACGCATCTTCATCAACACGCGTCACTAAGCCTGCGGAAAATACAGTAACCAGGAAACATGTTAAACTGATTTCTTTTTTATTAATTCAATTTCCTCAACTTATTAAAAGAAATATCGAAAACAATGCAAAAAGTGGAAAATAGATCTGAGTTTGAAAAAATTAAAGCTCTTCTTAAAACGATAACTCCTCGCAAGGAGCATGACCGCGAATCTATTACGATCGATAATAAATTTATGTTGCATCGCATTCATACCTTTCACTAGCGTACTACGGCATACGCTGATCGGAATCTCATGATGGTATAATATCTCAACTTGTTATTCATCTCTTGTAGCCGTAACTAGATCACCGATACACATTAAGAATGGGTACAATCTTTATACAATCAGCATTAATCTACATTAAAAGATTTCGTAATAGTTGCTATGTTTTTTTTTAATCCAATTCACGCATAATGCATATTGACTATGTTTGCTAACATATGTAATAAATATTAAACTAACAAGTTTGTTCTTATATGTTAATTCATAAATGATGTTAACGTTAATCTTATTACGAATAAATGTTACGTAACTCAACTAAATTAATTCATTTATTTTTGTTAATTTAATGGAATTTACATGATTAATACTGCAATTCTGAGCAAATCTACAATTCTGTAAGTAGTATCTGTAAAATTTTGAAAAATATGTAGTTCTATAATGAATGCATATTAAAAAAAAATTCATTGCTAAATACATGAATTGTATTCGATATATTTTATAGATTCTACAAATGTTTGATTTGCAACTCAATTAAAAATGTTTAAACCCTTTTAAAATTTTACAGATTTTCGCTCAGAATCGTACCATAAATTCTAGAATTTTTTGTTTGGAATATATTTTGATTTAAAAATATATATATATATATATATATATATATATATATATATATATATATATATTTATTTATTTTTCTGTACAGGTAAAGCGCAAAGCTCGACTGACTTGAGCATCTATGTGTACTCCAACGACCTAAATGTAGAATGTAGACCAAATGTAGACAATGTATAGAGTAAATGCATGAGAGATGGCAGGTCGAACGTTGCCCATAACCTCAAATAGAGTTTGATTGGAATTTTAGATAGATTTGACATTTTGTTTGAGGATAAATGGGCATAAAAGTGTTGAAGTAAAATTTGTGAAACATTGGTTAAAATGGAGTCAGTTGGAGCAGAAGTTGGTTATAAGATGAGGGTAAATATGAATGAGAATTCAAAGTTCTATTTTATTTTCAAAATGTAATAAACTATATATTCATCTCTCTATCCATTTTATAATTTAAAATTATACATGTATATGTATAAATTGTTTGACGGTTTATGTATCGAATATCAATGAACTAGTAACCATGTTATTTGTTCATCACCCATTCTACCAGTGAAAATTATGCTACATAGAAACTTTTTTTTCATAAAATATTGATCCAATTTGGTATTTACAAATAAATGAATAGAATATCCAATCAGGTTTCAAGAACATCAAGTCTATTTTAAATGTTGATTGTATATTAAAAATTATGAATTGGACTATATAAATTTATTTGTAAATACAAAATTTGAACTTTTTTGTAAGCTTTCGTATTCTAACGTAATATTTACAAAATAAAACTAATAGAACATCTAAAAGAAGTAATGCTCGTTATTAAAATGAATATCAAATTTAAATTAAACATATATTGTATACAGAGCATTAAATAAATCTGCTTAGTTTTTCTGTATTAAATTGAAGATCTATAAACTGATGCAAGATTAATCGAACGAAATTAGTTAAATATTTGTATTTTTCTGTAATATAGTCGGCGATTCGTGCCAAACTCATGGAATTAGGCTGTTACGTTGACGACGAATTACCAGATTATATAATGATTATGGTAGCGAATAAGCGATCTAGATCACAAATGATTGAAGATCTAAATCTATTCCTACGATCTGATACTGAAGTTTTCGTAGAATGGTTACAGCAAGTCCTCAAAAAACTCAAAGAAGTTACGATTACAAATCCAGAAGTATATGCTTCTACTTCATTTAAAGAACTTAAAAGAAAAGCTAGTCTAGAAATAGAAGATTGTTTAGTTAAAAAAGAAAAAAAGGATAAGAAAATAAAAACAGAAAAAAAGAGTAGGATTGTCGAAATAATGCCTAACGTTACATCACTTACGGATGAAATTCCGGTGGAAGCTACAAAATTAGTTGAGAAACGTATGCAAAATAATAAAAATCTAGAAAACATTTCAAATCAACGTAAAGTGACTATAACGCGTAGTGCATCTGTGGATGAAGATAATTTTGATATTCCTTCGCTTTCTGAAGTTAATGAATTGGATGATTCAGAGTTGGATAGGGTTGTGGATAAAATTAAAGAAGCTAGAAATAGATTAGTGCTTATGAATAGTGATTCAGAAGAGGATGAAGATTTTATTAACATACGAGCAGAAGCTGGTATGTTACATTTATTAATTTTTCTAATAAGTCTTGACATTACAAATAATGGTTTAATTTCAGAGGAATTATTGGGTAATGAAGAATTAGATACAAATAATTCCAATATAATACCTTCAGCAGAACCGCCTCCAATTAATCATAGACGTATTATTAAAATACATAGAGATGCAAATCCACCAAACAATCTAAAAGTACCATTTACTGCTTCAACAACACCACCACCACCAAATACAACAACCGTTACTGTTAAAATACCTATGTCTGAACGTTTAGGAGCAAAACCGACTCCACAAATTCAGAAAACTGTAACAAGTGTACCGGTGAAGCATTCTAGAATTAGTTTAACTGAAACACTACGCGAAGAAAAAGAAATTTCGAATAGAATCAGAAGCAGTATTCAAAGTATTGTTAAGATTCCAATAGAAAATAAAAATATTACCAAGAAAATAGAAACTAAAAACTTTGTTAAGAAACCAATTGAAACTAAATATTTCGCTAAGAAACCAATTGAAAACAAAATCTTGAAGCGAGATGTACGTTATGGTAATTTTTTATAGATAATTTGTTTTATTTATTTATAAATTTCAGAGTGTGCATAAACGTTTGGGTGTCCCTTCAAGTGTGGTCAGTTTGTCGACGAAGCAATTAGAATTAAATTCGAAAAACGAAGAACACCAGAAAAATAAAAGTGTTATGAGTGTTGTTCAAGTGAAACCACGCAGAGCTTTACTAGGTCCTTGTCAAGCAAATAAGAATTTACTTCTCAAAGCAGTGGCTGAAGCTCAGAAATCTGTTACTCAAATGCCCGTTAGGGGAGTTGCGGTAGTCGAACCCAAATCTATTCAAAAGCCAGTCAGGGGTAGGAGAATTCAAGTAAGTTATTTTTTTTTGTAATTGTTATTTATATTGAGAGTGAAATGAATTTGATCAAGTATGATATTTATTTTAAAATATCAGTCACGAATTTTGTTATTAAATTAATAAATTGTATGCTTCCTTAGTTACAAAAGAAAGACTTCTTTTTATTATAGAATAAAGAAGCCTTATTTACAAAGAAATATCGGGAACAACACAAATTAAATAATGATCAAAAAAAGATATCTCCGAACGAAAATCCTGAAGCAGAAAATATTTCCAAAGTACAAACTATTCTAATCGAAGTAAACAGTAATAATTCAGTACCAAATGCTGACGTTTTAGATGAGGACAGTTTACCATATGTTCCATCGCCAGTAAAAAAACAATCACTTGGATCACCAGTAGTTGTAGATCATAGTGATTATGTTCCTAGTTCCATAGATCTAAATTATGACGATGATTTAGATAAATATATGGAAGACTTTGATACTGCAGAAACACAAAATTCAGACGACATGTACGTTACTACCGGTAACATCCCAAATATGTTTTAAATTACTTTTTCGTTTCTAGGACTAAAGAAATATCACCAGAACCGACAAATCACCAATTCATAGTAACGCTTGACGGTTTGAAAGATAAAATATTTCCTGAAAAAGAAAACGATAACATTTCAATCGCATGTAGCGAAGAATCGGTAAAACCTACTAAGCGTGCACCATCACCAATTGTTTTCAATTCGATCGACAAAGTAATTGAAGAAAAGAAAACAGTAGTAATTACAGAGAAATTACAAAAAGTCAATGCACCAATTTTGGTAAAAACTAAAGAACGTTGTAAATATTGGCCTGGATGTCGCTTAAAAGAAGCTTGCGATTTTATCCATCCAAGTACATCTTGTAAAATGTTTCCGTTATGCAAGTTTGGTGATCGGTGTCTTTATATACATCCGAAATGTAAATTTGATGCTTCATGTACAAGGAAGGATTGTCCATATAGTCATTGTACTATGAAAAGTACTCTGAAGATAGGTGAGATTAAAGCTTGCTTTTTTTGAAACATAATTACAAAATTATTGTTTTTTAATTTAGTAGCAAGACCTGCTGTGTCATTTCTGCCAGCTCCACAAGAAATCTGTAAATATCATCCGAATTGTTCGAATCCGCAATGCCATTTTTATCACCCGAAACCTTGCCGATTTGGAAAATATTGTATGAATAAAGCCGAGTGTATATTTTCGCATAATAATATACCGAACAAAGAGAAATTGAAATGGCACTCGAACATCCGATAAACGTTTGAAGAATGCAATGGAAAAAAAAACTTAATAAAATGAATCTGTGAAATTTTATTTATATATAAGTTATAAATCAAAGCCGATCTGTTGTTTTTTGTAAATGTATTATGAATATAGGAAATAAATATTAATTTTAATTCTATGCTTTACTATGGTTTGATTTTTAATAAATCAGTACACTTTCTAGTTTTGAAATCATGTTTTGTTTTTGACGTTAAAACCACAAAATTTTCGGTGCAAGTTAAATTTTATTTTCGGATTTATAAAATGACAAATTATGTATAAAAATTTATTCTATGACAAAAATGTATTAAATTTCGTAATCAAATCCCATTTTCATACAACAAAGTAAGTGAAAATACATTTTATATAATCTTTAATTTATAAATATTAGGTTAGGATTGTGAAAATATAAATATTTTCAGGCACCTTTTAGAAACACACTATGAAACTCTGAAATTACCAAGGGATTGTTCAGCTAAAGAAATTAGGAACTCATTTTTGAAATTGTCCAAAGAGGTAAATTAGGAAAAAAAAAATTTGATACATTTGAAATATATACGTATATAGAAGTTAAAGGGCCTTATTTAGTTTATGATTTGCAATTAATTTAGTATTAACTAATAAATTATAATACATAATTTTGGGTTTGATTACGCCCGTCAAAATTAGTTACGGAACGTTTCGCCAAAGCATTTTATTAACGTAAGAATTATATGAATAAACTAAAAAATTGAATTTAATATTATGAAAAATCAAACCGAAATAAAATTATTTTCCGTGGCTTCTAAAATGTAAAGTTTGTAAATTGTTAATTTATAAAGCAAATGGATGTGACCCTACTAAGCTTTCGCGATATGAAAACATTTCGATGTTTTATTTGTTTAAAATAAATATTTTAACAGTATCATCCCGATAGAAATCTAGATAAAGACACACATAAATCGTTTATAAAAATTTCACAAGCATATAACGTTTTAAGTAAGCCTGAAACTAGACGTGATTATGATCTTGGATTATCAAACCCAAACGGAACTAGAGCTGGTGTACATGTTCGACATTCAAACCCAGGGTAAGAAACAATTTTAAAATCACTTACTTTCAGTTCGTCACATCATTTGCATTTCACACTGGTTAGATTAACTAAGACAAATACACCATATTTTCATTTTAATGCAAATAACTTGTATTAGAATTACCACTTATTTTTTTCAAATATTAATATATTTTTGTAGCACGTGGTCTGACGAATCACTTTGGCGATATAGAGACAAAACAAAAGATGGATTTTACGAATCTCAACCTTACTATGGGATAAAAGGAGTTAAAAAGTTCTCCAACTCTTTTATTGTATTTCTTTGTATTGCTTTTTGTGCCTTAGGGGTTACAATACAAATGTTTGCAATACGGTAACGTAACAATGTAATTTCAAACTAGCATGATCAGTTAATATTCAGTTTTTATAGGAATTCACTTACGCTCAATAGAGAGGTATTGGATAAAAAATCCGCCGAATTGGCCAGACTTCATACATCAATATGCGCACAAGCTTTGGAAAATGGTGACGAAAAACAAATAGAATTGTTGAAAATGAAATTGAATTACAAAGAATAATATACCTATTAGATTCTATGTAGGACAATATATATTGGAATAAAATTTATTGGAATGTAATTTATTTTAAAACTATATCAGTCTTTCTTATTTTAACGGTAATACACCTTTTGACCTTCCCTGAATCGAGTCTGACTATTTTTGGAATTACGTCTCTGTGTATGTGAGCCTACATTGTAGAAGATAAAATTATGAAACTTTAAACTTAAGATTTGTATATGCCTGGCAAGAAAACCTCTTACTTTTGAAAAGAGTATTCCAACCGACCGTGCAATTTTACCTAAGTCACTTTTTGCCGTTTCTGCAACATCTCCAAAACGGTTGCACTTACAGTAAAAATAGTAACAATTTAAATGAAAGATAGAAATATTTTGCACAACTTTTGTTTGAAATTTTTCTTCAAAAATTGCACAAGTTACAAAAAATAACTATTAATATTCTTAAATATCTTATTTATGTTTCCATAGCTATGTTTAATAAATCATATCAACTATCTCAGTCAACGGTTTGACAAGAAAATAAAATAGACTCAAATATTTTGACATTTATCATCTATTGTCATAAATCGATTGAATGAAATAGCGTTTCAAAGATTTTTAAAATATAAAAATATATATAAATATTTTGTTAGATTTTAAGCTCATTTGAGCAGAAAACAAAATATAATCAAATATAACTACTTGTTGCATATATACAAATGCATTGCTACATAGGCAAAACATGACACCTACAACTAATAGTTAATAAATGCACACTTTAATAATACAAATGACATTATTATATTACATTTTACAATCCGCGCTATGTTATCCATCAATTGATATCACAAACACTTAAAAACGTTTCAATTGTTAGTTTTCACATATTTTCGAGCTATTTTTCCTGGTTAGCCGGCAATTAACACTGCACAAACACGTGCAACACATGTCACGATAAACCATTTTACTAACACTGGCCAAAAGGGTCGTGCGCAAACCCGGAAGTGTTTTTTTTATTGTTGTAGAATAATATAGGGGAATAGATGTATTACTTTTTAAATATTTCAACGCTAAAATTAAGACGATGATGTGTCTGTGTGTGTGCTTTTATGTGTACAGTCTAAACAAAAAAAATATATATAATGAAACTAGAATATATATATATATATATATATATATATATATATATTATATATATATATATATATATATATATATATATATATATATATATATATATATATATATGTATATATATATATATATATATATATATATATATATATATATATATATATATATATATATATATATATATATATATATATATATATATATATATATATATATATATATATATATATATATATATATATATATATATATATATATATGTCTTCTTTTTTTTCAATTTGTCAAGGAAGCAGACGAACATATTAATCAGTACATTTATTTATTAAATTAAAATACAACAAGTATTTTTAGTTGCCATCTGAGCAAATAGTACGGTATATCACACACTTTAACAACCATCCACATCTCAAATAGAAGTTTCTATACAATCACATTCAACGTCCTTAAATTTATATATTTTGTACGTAATATTTGCAAACTAAATTGAACAACAATTCGATACAAACCAATTGCATCAAAAGTGTAATTGCGTAATAGTTAAAAAATAATAGCTGTCATAGAAATAAAAGATATAATGATCAAAATAAAACTCTGACCATGTTTAATGTGAATCGGATTTCGTAATTCGCATTACGGTATGCGGCAGTTTTAGGTCACATGAATATGTTAATCAAGCTACCCTTTGCGTGTACACTTTGACCTCTGAGTGAGGTGGTTCGGGTACAAACACTGGTTTACCATCCTCTTGATAATCTGCATATTTTAATGTATAAACGCAATCGAATCCAAGGCGGGCTACGGCTCTAGCTGAGAAATGACTCGTGCAGTCCACTCTCATCAAAGTATAGCCTTTCTCACGAGCTAGATCCCTGTAAATAACAATTTTTTAAATGTCAATTACTATATAAATCACCAACTAATTTATGAAATGCATACACATGTATAGATATCTCTGGATGATAACAAAAATAATAAATAAAAAAATATATTTTGTATACATATGAATATAGCGTGTTTAGGTATAAGTATGTATAAATGATTTATTCCGGTGTAAATAGTAGAAATAAAAGTATACAGCAGTGGTCGTTTACTCGCTAGATTTTTTATCTGTTTATTTTTCATTCACTCAGGTGAAAATAAACAAAAGTGGTTGAGTTCAAGGTGAAGCGCTAGTAGACAAAAGAAATGTGTTGGGCATCAAAATAGACGGAATAGATCATGCAACAAATACATTTACTTGTTTTTAAAACAAATATATTTTAACTGAAAACCATTCGAAGAAGAAACAAATCTTATAAGTCAGATATTTTGCAAAGAATTTGTGACATTATTTGAATTATTCATTAAACAAGTCATCAAAAAAAAATTGACATATTAAACGTATAATTATTGGTGTATATTACTGTTTTAATTGTATACTATAATAGTTTAGCATACAAGCTTTTAACAGGCGGTTTATATCTTTTTTTTTGTGCAAAATTTACAGTTTCATTTGAAAAGAAGGAGAAATGACAAGATATAATTTTTTACATTTTTCTACGAATGAATATGTGTTTAATGACTATATTTATGTATTAATTAGAGGAAACTAACCAATCAAATAAATTAATGGTTATAAAATAATAATAATTCATATACCTAATACATGTACATTGATTTTTATTGAATAATTCATTGTTATAAAAACAAGTAATGTTTTATTAGAAAAGCTAGTACAGGTTTTCTAATAAAAAATATCTGAAGTTCATTATCATATCATCCTTGAACTAGAAACACTTTATTTCATAAAGAAGCTAAATCAGCAATAAAAATAGTTTTACACTTGTAATATACAACGCACTCTAATTAAAAAAAAAACTCAAATTTCTAATATTTCTTCTTATTGAGCTGCTTTTAATTTAGTTATTTTGAAACTGTCAAGGTTTATTGAATCCTTAATTCAACTTTAAAAAAAAACTATATTTGTCTCAAAAAACCTAACATCTTCTCAGTAAACCACAAATAAGTACAAAAAAAAATTATAAAGTTTGGGTAGCACAAATTATTTTCAGACCTTGTTATTTTTGGTTTTTCATTGTGTACTCAATAAATAAATTTGTAGTTAAGTTGTTCGATTAACCGCAGATTGATTTAGGGAATTCTGGAGCTAATAATATGATATGAACTTAGATTGGTTTTAACAGTTTTTTTTAGATGAATTTCCTGTTACTAATTTGCATTTAAAAAAAACTAAAAATATATAACATGTTGTTATGTAATTAAACTGTTGAAAATTATATATAGACATATATATGTACTACTACATATGTATCCTATTTAGATTGGTTTAGCTTTATCCATGGTAAACTTTCTTCTTTTGAAATGTGTTTATAACTTTTTTCAACAGCTGCGTTTTAGAACTTTAACTCAAAATTGTACTAACATTATTTATCTTATAATATTTCATTACGTTATATCATAAACTGATATCTTTCATATTTTTTGTTTCCGCTAACTGGTTTTTAGATCAAATTTGCAACGTAGAGCAGAACAAAACCACAAGATGTATTTATTAGATTATGGTTTAGACGATTAGTAACTATAAATGGTATAGTTTTTAATTTACTCATTTAAATCAAATTACAGTTGTTTGTAACGCCATATTTCTTGTTTATTAAATAATTTTAATAATAAAAGGATACAGACACCTCTTCCCTTCCTTCGGTACTCTAAATTGTCCAAACTTAAAATAATATTGTCCAAATTTAAAATAATATACAAATGTATTACCTTGAGCGATCCATAAGAGCTTTAGCAATCCCCCTTCCTCTCCATGACCCATCAACGGACAATATCTTGACCGTCAACATATTATCAACATCCGGAAATTGTCCGAAAATATTCGCTTCTCTGTCAACGGTATCCAACAATTTTAATATCTTCGCGAATTTTTTATTGGGACAGTCGAATTCCTCTTCCTCGGGATCGTCCTTGCCCACGCCGCCGTTCAAACAGATTCCTACAATATCACCCGTGGTGCTGGTGGCCATAAGCGAGACACCTTCGTGAATAGATTTCACCGAATACTCTTCGAGTTCAGAGCATGTGGCATCGTCCGTTTCTAACAGTTTCTTTTCGACGTTCAATGGTTCGTCACGGAAAAAGAAGCGTCGGAGAAATTCTATAGCACGATCAGTATCTTCTTTTAGAATAGGTACAATGTTATAATCGTCCAAGATGATCGGCGTTGTTGGTGTTGATGTTGGCGTTGAAGCCGTCGACATGTCTGGGGACTGAACGAAAATGAGCAAATTAGTAAAAATATTTTGTATTTTAGAAAATATTATTAGGGTAACAGAAATTAGAGTAACAAATATAAATCCGCAAATGCAAGTAGGATTAGTTGCATTGTTATTTGTTTCATATTTTTACAACACACTCAAATTTTTATTTTGTTTTTACATTTTGTAATAAGTGATAAGAAATAATTATATAATTAAAAAACAAAGAATGCAAATAAATGGTCAAGGTTTAGAGCATAAAAATGAAATAATTGTTAATTGTTAAAAATAATAATAAAAATATTAATTTTTATAAAATTTTATTTCACAGAACGTATATTCGAATGGGCTTAACTAATTTGCAGTAATTTATATTTAATAATTATTTTGTTTACTAAGCAAACTGCAAAATTTCACATTAATTAACAGATGTAACGGAAAATGCTGTGTAATCACTTTAAAAAGTACTTGTAGAGATTATTTGCATTTTCAAGGATTTTAAATATTTTCAAGTTTCATAGTTTTTTTTTTTGACTAAACAAATTGGCATTGATTTCTAAAAATAATTTATAAATAATATCATATTATAATTTAATCTTAGTCAGAATAGATAAAATGTTTTATAATATATTCCAGAAAAAGCTTCATTTTATTTAGGAAGACGAAGATGCTTATCTATTTCTTTGTGGTATTTTCTAAATGTCTACGTGACAAATAATCTTGGAAATCATATATCATATTACAAAAAAAAACATTAATTTATAATTACGAAAACAATTATATTTTGTAAGAATTATTCAGAGATTCCAAATTTAAATACTGCAATCGTTTTAATTGAATTAAATTGCAAATAAGGTAAAATATAGAGAAAAAAAAAGAATAAAAACATTGAACTGGCATAATACAATTATTTGTTTTGTGAAAATCCTACTAGTAAATCATTTATATGGTTTTAAATTAAGCTCATTGATTTTATTTCCAATAATGTATTGCAAGTATTACACTGAACAAATTGTTATGATACCTACCTATAAATATATATATATATATATATATATATATATATATATATATATATATATATATAAATATATATATATATATATATATATATATATATATATATATATATATATATATATATATATATATATATATATATATATATATATATATATATAAATAGCAATAAATGAAAATTGATAAAGCAATATAAAAAAATTCATTACAAATTTGTTTTATAATTACTAACTAGGAACTATAAGTACTAAAATGCACATAGGAAAAGCGATTACATTTTTATACTCATTTTTACAGTATTGTAGTTCATATTTATTATTATTTAAACTATTATAATATTCATATTAACGAAATAGTGCCTTTGAACTAAATAATTGAATATTTGGTTCAAAGTTTCTTGGCATAAAATCAAATACAAAGAGAAAATACTTGAATGAAAATATTTCAGACGATGAAGTAAGTGTATCCATGCAAACAAATCTATTTTCTTAGGACTCTTAAATGTGAAATGTAAGCGTCAGTGATTTATTTAAAAATAAATTTTATAAATTAGAACAGTACAATCTGATAACGTACACATAGTTATGATAAAATAATTTATATATAATATATTCTAATTACCACATCATATCGAGTGAGTCTCAAATGCTCAAACTTTTCCGTAACACTAGGCCCCAATTGGATCTCCATGGCGACGAACAAAAGGTACACAAGCGATTTAAAATCTAAACAGAGCAACAACTCTTTGCTGAGTACTTGATCAAGAACTGGTTAGCTACAACGATATAACTCTTATATATAGGCACAGGCCAGAGAGTCGCACACGGCCACAGATATACCCTCTCAAAACCCTTGCAAATGGAAAATCACTTTTTATACTTTAGGCGTTCGCGTTTGTGATTGTAGTCGCAGCGTCGACTAGTACGTGAAATGCAAATGCGTGTATTGTGAATCTCTTATATATTCATCGCAGTTTGTTTGGCTTGTGCGTACAACAAACACATTTATTGCATAGGTGTGTTGGTGGGGATAAGAATGCGCAGCGTACATTTACAATCATTCACGAACATATGTGTTTTAACTGATTTGTTTACTAATTAACTGTGATTAGTTCAGTTTACGTGTAGATTTGTCTGTGATTGTTTATTTACACTTCAACTATTTTTATTATTAGATCCAATTAGGTATAATAGCTTATGTTACTTTATAAATAGAATAGTCAATTCAACCCTTACAAGAATTATGATTATTTAACTTTCTACCTATTAATTCTAAGGAAATAATCTAATTCTCGTTGTTATCCGTAAACTGTTAAACTAATATAACTATATCAAGCAAGTTAGCGGACACGCACTACAAGTTACATATGACTCCAAAGACTAACCACGAAAACGTAAACAGGGAAAATTACCATACAATAACCAGAAGCACATTTATGCATTTTTATAAATTTCTTACCAAATTGGTTAAACATCGTGCGTTCAGTTTTAAATTGACAGAAGTTAGACATGCTGCTGGAATTGCTGATTTGAAAGAAGAATAACTGCGATTCAACACGTTTGAGTTGTTCAGAAGTTTAGGGACGAATGCTCGAAATAATTTCGTTAGACTTGACATGTTTTTTTCTTTTTATGTGTTCCTGCAATGTATTGATTTTGTGATAAATATTGTGCCAGCCAATTTGAAGAGATGAGACAATTATATTTTGATTTATTATACTTATTAGTAACTTAGGTAAAACTTTTCAATAAGTGTCACCGTTAGATATGACAAAAATATCAAGTTTATTACTTTGAAAACAATTACACGTATATCTACTTTTACTATTAAATTTCGACTTGTATTTCAGGGTATTTATATTTATTTTATAGTTCATATATCTAGAAAGTTTGAAGGTCAATTTAAACCCTCGAAATACGATGACTTGACAAATAAACATTAATCAAATTAATAATTGTAATATGTTTTTTACAATGACAATTTAAATAATTTTAACTGTTTTGTTCCTATATAATTATTATTATTAATATGTAATATATTTGTTTAAATTTCGCAATTCAGTCAACAACATAAACCATTGCTCTATCAAGAGCAATAAATCAGTAATTACTTCAAAAACTATTTATTATTAACAATTTTAAATTAATTATTCAAACAAATCGCATCTAAAGTTAATGTTGATTTTTTAATTTAAATATATTATATATTTATACATAATCCTCCGTTAAATAAAAGTGTTATATCTTAAATAAATATTTATAGAATCAGTAGAATTATATTTCAATAAAACACACCTATAAATAGACTGTGAATTTCAATTTCCTATACTGAACTCGTGTAAAAGTGATTCGTATCGATCAAATAAAAAAATGCCGCCTAGAATTTAAATCTGTCAAATATTGTAGCATAAACAATCAATCGATATAACAAAAACAAAAAATTAATTTACACATGGCAAATCAACCTTCAAAATAGACATTGTCTAATCCGCAATCATTACGCATTTGAATTTTGAGTTCTGACTGGCAAAATTTAAATTTTATTATTATTATTTTTTACCTTGAAGAATCGCAATTTCAAGTAGTTTTTATGACATGTCAGTCTGACATTACTTTTGTCATTTAGCTTACGGATACGTCTGCTAGGTTTTGATGGCATAATACAACTTCAATGTTCAATAAATCGATTTTATTTGCGGTAAAAAAATTATTAATTTGCGGTTGTAGGCACTTAACTTGTTCTTAGTAATGTTTACTGTTTATTTATTTAATTAATTAAATTAACAATTCATACATACATATATATATATATATATATATATATATATATATATATATATATATATATATATATATATATATATATGAATCAATTTTTAATTAAATGCAATACTAATTCAAATTAACAGAACATCTGAAAGAGTTCCTCTTCAAACATGCAAACAAAGTTAAATAGCTGACTCAAGAGCTGGTGTACACTGTAAACAGTAGTCGTAAAGTGTATGACTAAATACAGAGTCATTTCAAGAAAACCAAATGAGTTTTCAGATAGAATTTTACTTTGTTGTCAAAAGCTGTGTCATTTTCATTTTAAGTAAAAAAAAAAAACTTTATTTACTGATTTATGAATATAAAAGATTTTTATATGAGTTTTTTTTTCTTTACCTCCGGCCTTAGCCACTAGACAGTGGTACTATTTCATAGATAAAATCATATATAATTTCCTTATTGTAATTTCTTAATGATAAATGCACGTTTAAACTACTACATACATATAAAAAATTGAATTTAAAATATTTATCTAGGTTAAAAAATTTACCAAAAAGGTATGGAACTTGAAATTATAATCAATAAACTATTAGAAAGAACTCGTAATTAAATAATTAATCTATTTAAAATGTCATATAGCAATTGTCAATTTATTAAATCATTGATAATCAATTCTCTAGTTAACGAAACGGTTATATTCATGGTCATATGACACAAATCATTATTGGAATAGTAACAGTGGCAACATAATAGTAAGGTACCTCCTACCGAAACAAAATTAACCAAGACAAAAAAATATATACCACGCATATAGAATTACTCTTTTTATGTTTTTATGTAACATAATTTTTTGCGTTAAGCACAAAAACTTTATTTAACGAATTGTTTATTCATAATAGCAATCTAATTTTCGCACATGACATAATGCTAGTCTTGACTTTGACTTTAATAATAGTGCATTACTTATAATCTAGTATTGTTGTCTATACGTATTTATATTATTTAATTATTATTGTTAAGAAGTTATGCACACATTGTAAACAATTTTCATAAATTAAAAATATATTCTAGAATAATAAAATTAGAACAATACAATTAAATTTTATTAAATAAATTCCTTACGACAGATCCAAATAATCTACTGGACCAGAATAAATGGGTTTCCCCTAATGAAACACAAGTAAAACTGTCTTATTTTTAATCAAAGATAGTCTTGACTGAAATTTATTGATTGGGAAGCTGGAAAAACCAATTTGCTTTTGTAAACAAATTTAATAAAAGTATAAATCAAAACAACACTTTCTCCAATGTCATTTTCTATTACCAGGTTTACACCAAATTCTGATAACTTATAAATATAGGTATACGGAAGTATAAATGAACATACATTTCTCTATTCCCAAGAAATTTAATTGTCATGTATGTAATGTTGTAACTATTTTAATATTTAAGCGAAATATACAAAATTTACTCGACATTTTCTGTTTTGTATATTTAAATAATTGACGTCACTGGTGTCGTTTGTTATAAATAATAATTCTAGCAAACTCTAATCTCTTTTATTTAGTTTTCATTGTAAATTTACATTTCGCATTTAACCTCAGTTGACGGCCTTAGATGCCATCGTAGATATAATAAAACCGTACGCTTAGTACTATAAGTTGCAAAACCCTGATACTTTGGCGATATACATCATTTCGGGTAAATTAACAAAGGAATATTATATAAATATTGTTGCAATAAACTTTTGTTGTGTGTAATATGCAAATATACTAACGTGTTTTGCTTAATTCGGTCACTATATATATTAGAAAAATATTTGTTGTTCAGAAGTAGTATTCGGTGAAATTTATTCCAATCTGTGGTCAACAAACGTACGGGAATTACCTGCATTCTAAAAAACAAAAAAACAAAACTCATTCATGTTTTTCAAACCAGTTTGTTGATGAGTGAAGCAACTGTTTTTTGTTTGTAAATCTAACAAATGTTTACTTCGTATCTACAAAAAGGAATCTCTAGCAATAATATTCTTCTTGGGTACAGTGTACTGTAAATATTTAACTCATTACCAATTTAGATCTATATGCACCTTAATATTAGATTAAATTTCCTCAATAAAATACTGAAATATATATCGATAAGGCACATTTGAAATGTATTTTCGTGGAAATAGAGTGCACACACATTTGAGATAATAATATATCATTTTATCATGATACATGTTAGCTGTAAAAAAATAGCAAGGTCTCTACAGACGAAAAACAACGTTCATATTGTTCAAACAATTTAATTTTTTTAAATGGATCAGACAAGTAATTTCTTTCGATTCTTGTTTGCTCAACAGTAGTTGAGCTATTGGAGTAGCATTTGAAGAAACATGTGTCTTCGTTTCTGCAACGGTTTTTCAACCACTATAGACTTTTGTTTTTAATTCTCCTGCTTGAACTTGACTTTAAAATGTTTCGACTTTAAATTGGCACCGCTATTGACAGTTCTATAATTTACACTCGTAATTTCAGGGCACACTTAATATTCACCTCGCGCATTTGTATTTAAATAAATTTTAGGACAAGGCGGCAACCACCCTGTCTATGCAACCATGGAGGAAGCGATGGATTATATTAGATCGGCCATGCTCACAAATATTTAATTATATTACATTTATTCATTCATACTTATTGAAATTGTAATTAAGAAGAAAATATTTTAAATTCAAATTGATAAGTAATTACTCAATTTGGCATTTTCATAATTACTAGTTATAAAGTTAACTATAAATATTCTAAAAAAATGTTTTTCTTAATTTTAACGATACAGGTTTGCTATTTGCTATACGCGAATTACATATTTTACGACGTTACAACAAAGACAAGCACTGTAGGACAAGGTGAAGGTAAAGGTGTAACCTGCTCTACCTTACTTATGCTACGTTCTATGCACAAGGTCAGCCAATCGTTCAAATAATGAGTCTGTAGACTGAAAAAAAGGAGTCACAATTGAAGCTCAGGGCCGAAAGTAACCGCAGGCCAAGTTTACTTCAATATTATGACAAATCATCGTTATAAATCGGAAATGACACATAAGTGCGTTAGCTATCTGTATTGCAAATTATTGTTAACGTCAGACTTCGTCGTCATATATCAAAGATTTATTTATAAAAGATGTAAATATTAACAAACATGCATACTTCACATAGAATGTCGAATAAAAACACCAAAAAAGATTTACCCTACATTTAGTTCCTGTCTTCTAATAAAGGTATAGGTTATTGATACAACAGCTGACCTATTGACAAATTTAAACATCTAGGCATAAAAAATCAATCGTTTTAAATTATTTACTGAAGTAATCATATTTTAAAATAAGTTTAATTCGCTTAAAAATATTTGCATACTATTTAAATACTATTTTTTGCAGCCAAATTAAAACAATATAAATGCATATTTTTTACGATTTATATTATTTATTCGAATGTGATTCGAAACTAACATACATCAGGAAGTTCAAGGTATATTATGCCAAGGTGTCCAATTTCACTTAACACAATCGTTAAATAATTAATTTTTTTTTTTTAAATATATTTTACTTGACAACTTGAATAATATGAATACAATTAATATGAGTCTTAATATATAGGTCCCAAAGGCAAAAAATGGTTATTCATTCTTTGAACTGCAGCAATTTTTTAAATCGCATATGAACGAATGTAAAAAGGTTTTCTGCCACCCTATTACAAGGGAATAGGCATGAATTTATATGTATGTATGTGTGTGTGTGTATATATGTAGGTATGAATTCTCTGCTCTGGGGAAAATACTACTATTAATTTTTGAATACTCAAGGAATTCTTAATAAAGTATAAGAAAAAAAAACATACATGAATAAAAAATGTGCAATAAATTGTTTATTCATTCTTCGAAGTGAAGCAATTCGTTTTTTTAAATCAATTATCCTGGTAGCAAACCAACATCAAAATTACATTTATGTTTTTATAATAAGAGAAGAACGTTTTTGTTACCATAAAAAATTAAGATTACAACAAATTTTTTTCTCAATTTTCGACCTAGTCAAATTAGCAAGATATTAAAAAAAATAACTATTTCACTTTGATTTATATTAAAATCATCAAATCGTCGTTGGCGGTAATTTAAACATTCAATTATTTACACCTAATTATTTTTATATCATATTTAATTGTAGCGTGAAATCTAATTATTTTTCTAAATTAAAAAATCACGGTCATCTACTATTCATTACCAATGTCATTGCTGTATTCCACATTAGTTTTAATTTAAGAAATTATAATAGAATTACACATATCCGACAGAACTACCTGGAATGCAATAATAATTATAATAAATCATTCTCTTATTCAGTAACTAACACAACACATTTTTTGCTTATAAAATTAGTTATGTGGTATATCTTGTTAACTGCGCCTACTGCATACAAGATTAACGCCAAGAATATAAAACGCAGTCGCCTTTGTGCAAATAATTGAAAAAAAAATTTTTTTTTTCTGTTTTCTTGCTTATTGTACTCATACACTTAACCGACTAGACTCAACGAAAAAACGATATAATTGTAATGGATACATGAGTAAAACAGTGTTTGTTGCTTTAATAAATTATACGTTTGAATAAGAAACACATAAAAACTTTCGTATGGCGTGGACGCTACACCATAAGAGTATGTGATCCAACATTAACCTGGCTTGGAAATATTAACGTTATGGAGAAAACATACTTAAAGAGATTTGTTATTATTATTAGAAGAATGCGTTTATTTTCGTAATAAAGCTTTGTGACAAATATTATTTGTTATAATAATGTTTGAATAAAGCTTAATAATTCTTCTTCTTCACGCCGATATGATCATTTTTAATAATCTACTTTATAAAACATAAAAAATAAATTTAATTTCGCGAATTACCGATTTTAATGCACTCTTCGTATCAAGATTATTTAAAACTATTCCATTTGCGATAATACATTCCAGTAGATGAATTTCTCTTCAGTTTTAATTAAATTTTGCAAATGATGGCCCCACTTATAGTAAAAAAGTAGATTGTATTTAACGATTTCGAAATTTCGTTAAGCAAGCAATTTCGTTTACGTCGAAAAGGATTTATGTTATTTACTTTATAAATTATAATTATATATGTTTCACAATTGAACGACTTATTGTTAAATTCTTTTGCCAATAAGTATCTCAAAAATATATCGATTAATTCGAGCCTGAGTCACGAGTGCTTTCGTCTGGTATTCGCATACCATTCCTTCAGTCAGGTTAAGGTCACGCAACCAGCCCAGCCTCCCAGATATTGATGATCGTGTAAAAGAAGAAGATTGTGAAGGAAGTAGATAGAGGAAAACTTTGGAATGAAATGAAATGAACCGGGTTATCCGGTATAGCAATTATACTCAGTTCCATTTAGAATTAGTAGTCTTGGTCGTACGTCGTATCGAATGTGTTACATTATTTGTTTTAATATTAAATACTATTTCTTCTATAATCCAGATAAAATTAAACATTAAAATCAAATCTGCTTGACATTGTATTTGGTTCGGTTTATCTGAGTTCCACTATATTATATTTAAGAACTCTAGTTTAGATTCATCTATTATTTTCATTCATTTAGGCCGTTATAGTTGATAATTAAAATATAACGAACAATAAAAAATCATCGCTGCAAATACATTATGAAATTGAGTATAGTATTTAGTCTCCGATGACAAACACGGTCTCTCTCTCGTTTATGTCGAGGAAAACTCTTCCGTTGTATGTACGTTCTTCATCAATCACATTATTAAAGTGCGGACTGCTCACGGCTGGTGCTCCAATGCGATATCTGTCTGTACTAATGATGGCACATCTCGAGGAAACTGAATTATACCAACGCGCTTTTGAAGCACCACAAATTCGGGTTTGAAAATTGTTTTCATTCATCGTTAACGTTTTATGGAAAAATATTTCCTGTTTGGGAATTACGTTCTTGTGCAAGATATTTGAGTTGAACATTTATTAATCTTATTCAGCTTACTGTTAAACTGTTCAATGACAATCGCTTCTCTAACATTACTAATGATATTTCGAGGAACACATTTATTTATAAATAATAATAAATCTTATTTATAATATAACATTATATGTACTCTGCATAGCAAAACGTAACACATAAACAATCCCTCTACATTCTACATAAACTAATGGTTATAAATTGGATCTGACATTAAGTTAGAGCGTACAGAGAAAGCGAGATGGATTTAACTAGGATCCTGTCGGGAACAACTTCCCGAAATAAGGACGGACATAAACACTGTACTGTTTCAACCCATTCAAGTATGCAATGAACATGATCCATATATCATGTTACAAACGCATAGCCCTGTCACATACAAATTACATCATACAGATTAATTATTACAACTGTTGTAATTGTGCCCTACATTTTAGCGTACTAAGCTTTTTTTTTCGGAAGTTTATTTAATGGTCATAATTTTATAGTGTTTTTAAACTTAATCATAAAAAATTGCTTTTGAAATTAATATTATTTCCTTCCATCTATAGAAGTAATTGTTTTTGCTAACATGTATTCTGAATATGTAAAAAATGTTCGTGTATTTCTTATCAGATTGATAATATAACGCCAATCATACGCAACCCACGATGCGTGTTAGTTTACTTCGTTGCTATAGTTACGTAATTTTATTACAGAATCAATCAATCAAAATGTTTAACTTATTTTGATAATCATATACTTATTTATAAATTGAAATATACATCTGTAATATATTTACTAGAACAATTACGCGGTGCTACAAGAACTTATATCATACTTTAATTTAAAATGCAAACAAATAATTCCGCATGACACAATCAAATCCTGATACATACAATTTGAATGCATTGGCGGATATTGTTTATAACTTCGCATACTATTTATGTAAATTAGCATTCAACACTGGTTTGCATAGCATAATATTATTAAAGGCACACATGATGTAGGTTGTAAACAATAAATAGATCGTGACATTATCTCTCAAGATCTCGAACAAACATGTGTTTAGTTTCATAACTGTCACAACTTAATTTTAACAAGTTTACGTAAATAATTACGCATCTCAAAATAATAAAGGCTAAAATAGCAATAAAATATTTTTTTCATGATCATTTAATTTATCTAAAGATGGGTTTTCGGAATCGCATTCTATGTGTCCAAACAATTATCATTCGAATAGCATTACCTACGTGTACTGAATTTTTAACAATTTTTTAATTATTGTTATTCAAAATACATTTTTGAAACATGTTTAAAATTAACAATGGTATAATAACAAACCAACGCATTCATTAAATAATAAACAAGAATTTAAATTTGTAACCTTCTTCAAAAAGTGTGCTTGGATTCAAAAATGTCAATTACACTTTCAATTAAGCTCAAACTTTTTCAAAATAGTTTTTTTAGAATTAATTTCACATCACAGTCAATATTTTATATTATTTTATCAATCTAATAGCTTTATTTGTATTGTAAAATTTACTGCTGCATTTAACAATAAATTTATTGATATTATAAATGTCGATTACACATATAGCTATATAATTACACGTTCGAAAATAACTCTAGTGTACTTATACTTGAAATTTATCTCAATTTTAAATTTATATCTCACGACAAATGATACAGGATAATAGATAAATACAGGTATTAATTCACCTTAACCTATATTTAGTAGGAATTTGATATTTATATCTATAGCATTTATCAGCTTTGGAAACAGTCAACTTTTGTCCTGAATTTTGAGATTTCGCTTACGTAATAGTAATTTTATTTTTAAAAAGAAACTTTTATAATTCCCTTGACATGTAAATGTTAAATTTAAATTATTCAAGAATGTATATATATATATATATATATATATATATATATATATATATATATATATATATATAAATATACAAATAAAAATGTGTTTTATTAACGTCAAGATAATTATCGAATTGAACTTTCAAAATAACAATTAATTAGTATCCACTTCAAGGACCTTACTTAAATTACTATAATTCATTAAAAAATGGTTGTGGCCTAATTGTTTCCAAAATCACTCAAAAACAACATTACATTACATATTAATTCTATCATAAAAAATAGAAACTTTTGCATTTTAAATAATGTTTAATAAAATAAACAAATAACGGTGATATCTTACTATTTATGTGTTAGTATAAAAATGTACTAGAATTGTGTTTTTGTAGGATACAGGATACTTAACAACAACAATTGTATTATATTAAATATCAAATCTATGTTGTTACATTTTTTTTTTAAAAGTATTACACATTTGCAAGGCTGCTAGGATGGGTGTGACAATAAACATTCTAGAAGTAAAAGAATAAAATTAAATGTCAGACAGTTATTAATATTACAAGCACTATTTATTAAACAGTTGGTATAATGAGCATTTCTCCCAACGTCTGCTACTTAAACAAAGTCCATTGTTTTTGTCAAATGAAAATGAGGTGAAGGGTGCGAATACATGTACTTTTGTGCAATCAAGATCAACGACAATATAAATGTGTATTTCACCATACGGTAACTGCTACATGTACAAAATTGTCATGGTTTACATGTAGTGCGATTTATAGAGTACCTGTTTAAAAATAAAGGTCTTTGTTTCAATTGATTTTAAGAAGGAAACCTTGATACATTTATTTGTTTAATTTCTATAAATAATTAATAAACGGCATGGTTTAAAACAGAGAAAGAGAATGTGATAAATGCAGATTAAATTATAAAATATTCATTTGTGTAAAACTATGAAACATTTACTGAGACAACATTTTATTCAACTTAAGAGTACAAAGCGGAACAACACAGATCTGTTATTAGTTATTTTACTAGAACAACTGCACGAATAATCTATATAATAAGCAATGCCATATTTCATTTATGAAAGCAAAAGAAAAGCAGTAGGCACCTATAAATCATGTCTATAAGGGTGTGGTCGATCATGATCGTCAGTTAATCTTGTAATTTTTTTTTTCGAACTGCAGTTCAATTGCAAAGGTTACAAGTTATTTATAAGCCCGGCAAACATAGTTATTTACAGTCACTTTGAGATTTTATTGTTGTGTACCGCCTTTAGATTTATCGATCTTTCCGTTCTATCTAGGTAATTTATGAACTTCCTGTTTCCGGTTTCTCTCCAAACTTCCAAAACGACTACTATTCCGCGTGTCAAAAGATATTACATAAGTACTCCAGAAATAAATAAACATTTATCATGGCGTAATGTTATTATATTTCACTTATCTTCTAAAGCCTTTTGTTTATCTTTTCTCATAAATTACTCCAATTTATATTCGTTTATAAACGTTTTTTTAAACTAAGAAAGATCTCTTCTACTAGATTCATTATAATTTTTTTCTTTAAAACGGAATTATATATACCTATCTATATATTTGTATTAATTTTTTTAAATATTTCTATAGACCAGAATCTGTTTAGTAATGAATGAATTTCTACTAACTAATCAATCCCTTTGATTTTATTTCAAATTTTATTTAAATTTGTCATTTCCGTGTTGTATTTTTATTTTATAAAATGTAATTGTGAAAGTAGAAAAGAATATGAAAAAAAGGTATTTAAAAAATATGAATACAAGTCAATATTTTACAATTTTTCTTGTATGCATTGCTCAACTCGAATATATAGAACTCTATATTCAGAAAATATAAGTTCAACACTTCCAATGTACAGACACTCAAAACGAAATGAACTAGATACTAATACGTGACTTACTGGATATAGGACGGGCTCATCCCGGTTTAGTGTGTTTGCCGGAGGTGTTGCTCGGAGTTTAACACGACCGCTGTTTCCGGAAGCCTGAGTACGTGACTCGTTCCCGGAATGCATTATATAGGTCGGCGACTACATTACTGTTTCCTAAACATTCTTCTAACTTATACTTAGCGTAGTCATAGTTAACACCAATTTTAGTCTCTGTTCAATAAATCCTCGTCAAAAAAGCAACACTTCAAAACAGGGCATTGAAACCGGGTTGAATGAAACTCAACAAACGTAAACAACTATTATTAAATACAAAAATTACAAATTGCAGGTGTTTGTAGTCGCAATTTATCGGTTATTCAATACAACTTAGAAATGACAACGTAAACGACATATTTATTGTAATATTCCCAGTACCAGTATCATGTCAATTATTTACGATTGAGTTTAATGTTTGGCTATTTATTAACTGTTAATCCGCTGACATTTGATACGCCATTAGTAATAGTAGTATATATGTTATATGTACTAAACTAAAAAGTGTTTTATAACATATGATTAAAAACTGATATAATTGATTATGTTACTTATATCAATAATTGCACTTAATCAGTAAACAGATTATTAGATATGTAACTAGATATAAATATTAAATTTTGCGATTATGGATTGATACACTAATTAATTTATAAAGTAATTAATTATAAAATTTAGCTTTTTGTAATTTTATCTTACAAATAACACATAGGAAGTTGCAAAAAATAGGTTGTATATGACATGTGTCCAATAAGTATCAATAACTAATTAGTTACCATACTTAAGTGAAATAAATTAATAATTTATACGATTGTTAAATGTAGCTATAGTTTAGTATATTTGATTACATAATAACTTCTATAATTCAATAAGTATGCTTTGACGTACTTACATTGTACCTATATTATGACTTAACCAATTTCCTACTTATCTTTTTTAAGCGCAATAAAAATGGTATATGAATAGGTAATTTAAAAACTATAGTATATCATATGTATTTATTTTGTAAAAGTGATATAATTTTAGATTACTTTTTTAGAAGTTTTACTGTAAGCACACTGTAAGTTAAGTTTAATTAAGTTTTAAATTTCTGTAAGATTTGATTTAAATGTTAGTAAAATTTAGGTTACCTAACAAAACGGAAGCAGCATATTTTAAAGTTAATAAATTAACTTTTCAGCGTTTGATAATAATAATTTCGTGCAAAATCACAAATATATATTTTTTCATAAAATACTAGATTACCGAATGGGACAATTCAAATAAGTATGATTATCATCATAAAAAAAGCATAAACAGGAAGTCAGAAACATATTATTATTCAAATGAAGTTTTTGTTTTGTATTTTAAAACGCAGGAACAAGTTGTCACATAATTGTTTTTTTCTAATCTCTTAATTAAATGTTGTTAACCATTGATTGATTTTAGAAGGTAACGTACCCGAAGATCATTAATCAAAAATAATTCAAGTTTTAATTAAACGCGATAATAAATTTTATTCTACAGATTATAAGTACTTAATTCAAATTAGCAAAAATGAATGTAAATGTTACAGAATTTCTGTCCATTACTTCAACAAACAAAAGTGTTGCTGGTATTATATCCTATTTTTATAAAAATTTATAGTATACATTTCAACAAAATTGAAATGATTTTTTTTCTAATACTATTATACAAAAATTTTATAATTTAAAACTTAAAAAATGTCCTTGGATTGCAGTAATATAATATACCGATATGTTTTAAATGCGCGTGTACTGACATTCAATACTGCTGTTGTTTGAGAAACTGATTGTTCACCCACGATTCTAAGAACCTTGCATTTCTGTGAGAAATGCAAGTAATGTAACATATGTATTCAGGACACTTAATTTTTGTTTAATTAAACAAAAACCACAAGTGCAGTGATTACTCTTTACGTAAATGTACAAGATTTACTTTTTTCTGTGCATAAAAACAAAACTCATAAATATATGAAAGTTCCCTGTATTTATACAGTAATTATAAGTTATTAATTACTGTCCGTTGTAATAAAGCTTCTTTTTTTTGTTTATAAATTAGTATCCGAAAAAACAATTTGGACAGGTATATCAATATACTTTCCATAACCACACAATTATTAACAGTTAATGTATTTATTGTTGTAGTATATATATATATATATATATATATATATATATATATATATATATATATATATATATATATATATATATATAAATATATATATATATATATATATAAATATATATATATATATATATATATATATATATATATATATAATATATATATATATATATATATATATATATATATATAAATATATATATATATATATATATATATATATAAATATATATATATATATATATATATATATAAATATATATATATATATATATATATATATATATATATATATATTAGGTAAAGCTTTACTATGAGGGACACAACGTCAAAAATGAGTATTACTTATCAAGCTGTGTCTATATAAATATATATATATATATATATATATATATATATATATATATATATATATAATATATATATATATATATATATATATATATAAATATATATATATATATATATATATATATATATATATATATATATATATATATATATTAGGTAAAGCTTTACTATGAGGGACACAACGTCAAAAATGAGTATTACTTATCAAGCTGTGTCTATATAAATATATATATATATATATATATATATATATATATATATAATATATATATATATATATATATATATATATATATATATATATATATAATATATATATATATATATATATATATATATATATATATATATATATTAGGTAAAGCTTTACTATGAGGGACACAACGTCAAAAATGAGTATTACTTATCAAGCTGTGTCTACTATAGTAAAGTTTAAATATATTTTCATATGTATAAATATATTATTTTTTCTCATTACATTAATGCCTCAAAGAGGGATACAGATATAAAAATAAGTGACAATTAATACATTTGTTTATAAATAAAGAAATATTGATAAGACTGAGACAACATATATACTGGTGTTGTTATATTTTGTACACTTCCACAAAACATTTCATTTAGTAGACTTTGCACCAAGTAAGTGCGAAATATTTTGAATAGATTCCCATATGTTTGGATCTTATTTTGTTTCATGTTTCTTTGATGTTATGCATACGCAGAAACGTGTGTGTATCAAAAGAAATCGGATACTCAATGAAGGAAAAAACATAAACCATATGGAAACAGTTTAAATATGAAAACGATACTCGTGATATAGAAATATTTTAATGATGCTTTATTTATTAGAAAAAATAAAACCTTATATTATTTGATTTGCAATTCTTTATATACAAATTAGAAGCCGCTACTTAAACCGCATTCAAAAATGTATGTTCATATTTTATGAATAAAATAATTAATCAACCATCTGTAACTTTAAAGTATGGTGCATATGTTTGGATTTATTCCACAATAATTTGGCACCGAAAACACAGCGCCGTTTCTATTTATAAATATACGCATTATTGACAGAGATAAACACTTATTATATCATAAGTTTGGTTCATTAGAAAAAATAGGGCAAACTAGATAAAAAGCCAATTACATATTATCTATTTACTGTTTTATATAACTTCTTAATATTCAAATAGTCACAATATTTAATAAATGAGAGTTTAAGTCATTTAGACCTATAACAGCAATTTTGATTTAATAACATTAGTTGATCAAACAAACTCAAAAGAAATCAATGTTTATAACAAGTTGTTTGATTTTATATTATTATTTATATATTACAAATATACTGAGTCATAAAATGTAAACTTATCACAAACGAATTGTAAATATAGGTGTGGATTAAATCAAGAATGATAAACCTATATTAGCTTACCTGTTTTAAAAGTATTTTCCGTTCAAAATCAGAGATGTCTTTCACTGTAATTGGCGGGGTGGTTTAAGATTAGCACGAAAATGTATTAGATGCAAACAGTTTTAAGTCCAGCGTCACACTATATTTTGTTTGCAGTGTCAATCTGTTTTTAATGCGCTGATGAACCAATATAAAAAAAACGTTTTCATATGATAAGCGTTATCGCCTGGCGTGAGATACAACAGCAGCACTTGACGTGTATGTGCTATAGCCGAAAGGATGCGATACAAATACGAGTGTTCATTGCACGCATCCTGGTTCCCATACGGGATGCACTATAATATAATAAAACAGCGACACGTTTCTGCAAATGGAATTTAACCCTTTTGACCTTGAAATTCTTACAAATTCAACTATTCGATCAGTCATAATATTTGCGCTAGTATTCATAATTTTAAAAAAGTTTTTAAAAAAAATTACTTACATAGAAATAAATACATTTTTAATAATAACGGCAGTTGTATAAAGAGATTATAAAGTAACACATTTCTAAAATCCCCCATATAAACTTTGATAATGAATCTTTCAAACTCGAGACAAAGTTCTTTAAAACCTTCACAAAGATGTTTATGCAAATGAGATTTATAAAAATAACGAAGTTTTCAACATGCTAATATGAAATTGCACATAGATTTGAAATGCAAAGATATACAATTATAAATTACTAAATAAATAAAAATATATACAAGAAGATATATTTTTTAACAATGTTTTATGTTAAAGTAGTAACTTTAACTTGTTATTCTGGTTTAGTATAGACATGTTGTAATCGGTAGTCTCTGCCAGGCCCACTGATTAGAGTGCAACAACTAGAGAAATTAAAACATATGGTTTGCTTTTTTACTCTAAAGGTCTTATGCAGTGTTGCGACTATTAATTTTAAAATATATACATATATATACTTCATTTCTTTAAAACTAAACAAATATCATCGTTTTAGGTCTTGTAACAAATCCCCTTAAAAACAGCACATATAAAATGTATTTTATGATTCATCCCAACCATTCACAAGCAACTGGTGGCATATGTATGGAACTCAACTTTAAAACAAATTGCCTGTATACTTTATATACTTACATGTTTCTCGTTGTTTTGATGATTATTAAATATTTTCACTTCACGTCACTCTCAGAGTGTTCTATTTTAAAATTATATATTTTAAAGTAACACATTTTTATCTATTTTTGTCTGAATTAAAGTTTAAAAAATGAATTTAATAAAATTGTTTATTAATTCAAACAATTTATTAGTTAAATCATGTACTATTAGAAAGAACCGATTAAATTAGAATTTAAAAAATACTATTTATCAGTATTCTTTTTGATTGATGTAATTGAAATAATTGTACGCCGCACAAATCGTACTCGCAGGACAGCAACGCGGTAACTGTATTTCCGGGTCCGGTATCTCTTCAGCCAAGAGCCACGTGCGCCTGGAGCCAGCCCGGAACACAGCCGCGGCTTCCAGCGAGCCCGGACTCTGTACGTTCACTGTGTGTAAGTCCCTTCGTTGTTGTTTGCTTAGAAACGAAGATATACGAATCCGAACCGCGTTGTATATAGGCAGGGTTGCGTTTACTTGTGTATGAGTACGTTTATTTATAAGTATTTGTGTGTATATATAATAGATATATAATAATAAGTGGATAGGTAGGTATATAAAATAAAATTTTCTTATAATCAAATTGGAAAAACATGTTTTAACAAGTCAAATATATGTAACCATGTAACTCAAAATATGATGTTCTTTTTATGCACCTACATTTTCGAACAACATTAAAATGACCACATGAAACGAAGTTTTTTATAGGTAACTTAATTTTTTTAGCGACCTTTGAAATTTAATATAAATACAATTTTTTGGTGGAGGAGCTAATTGTTTCTCGTTTAAAGTTTCTTATAATTTCATAAATAGTTTACAATCATTTTTGACATAAAAATACAAAATAGATAACATATTCAACGAAAATATTTTAAACACTTATAGGTACTTGCACCACTTCTTGTATTTCTTTTTTTAATTTCCACTAAATCAAAAACATTACAAAGACCACTTATTTATACTAAATAAATACGACTCAAGGATAACGAACATTAAAATTAATTTTGTGTAATAATCATTTTCAAATCAAATTTAAAAAAGTGCTGATGTTCATTTCACGCAACTATGAACATAGAAACAACATTTAGTGCATCCACTTTATTATTATATCTGTGGTATATATCGCTCCAGATCGGAACCCTTAAAACTGTACATGCTCATATTGCTCCATCACGCTTACTCCCACGGGGTTACATTAGTCGCTATAAGCTTTTTGGATCTCTTTGTTCTACTCGAAAGTTCACAACAACACATCACAGTTTTGTTTGCACTCTGGCGACGCGACGGAAGATTCAATTGCGCATGTCCCTTTTTTTGTTCCGATTGTATAAACGTTGAACAACAATGTTATATTGTCTCATATATAGGGGCGTGGTTTATTTTAATGATCAGCGCTTTATTGTTTCAATAAATGCGACTCACATTATCCTTTTGTTATGTCTGTATTTGACTCGATTCAGCGTTATAGTTAACAATTTGGTTGTTAGTTATCAGGTTTTATTACCTACATAAAAATAGTTTCTGGTTTTGAAAGGGCTTTTTTTTATTAAATAATTGGTTGCGCTCTGAATGAGATCGTTTTTTTTCTGTGAAAATTTATTAAAATTTTCCAATTATTCACTTACGTACTCAGGTGGAGTGGAGGTGGAGTTTTACAACTCCCATAACGCTCAATAATATGTAAATCCATGGCACGGAATACTTCCGTCGAATAAGTACATTGCGAAACTTTAAATACAATCAAATCAGGTCGCCTTTTGCGGTAAATTGAATTACAAAAGTACTCTGATATACTATACAATTAAACTAAAATGTTTTTAATGCATTTATTCTGATTTTATTGTAATTTACGTATAGTAATACTTATTCCTACTTATCACCAAAAAAAAACATAAAAAAGATATTTGCTATATCCTATATTGGGTTTTCTCAAGGAAATATGATTGTTAATTTTACATAATGCAAATGTTATATATTTTTAAATAATTTCAATAATTGAGATAATTCAAGCGACTTTCTTCTGAGGAGAATGCTAATCTTAAATTTAAATATGTTCAACGATTTCGGAACTAGAGCGTTCACACACAGACAGACGTCATCGAGAAATATCAATATGGATTAGGGGATGCTTAAAATGGATATTTCGCGATCAGACTTATTACTTCGTATAAAAAAGTTTTAGCCAGTACAGAAAACTTGTCAGCCGACGTGTAAATTACTACTACGAATTTTAAATTAAAACAGCAATAAATCTAAATTTGTTCCTCATCGTGTAAATAGCAAAATAATTAATAGTTTATAGCAGCCTAACAACAATATGCTTTTAGTTAAAACAACGATAAAAATTTACTACCCCATTATTATTCGAGTTTAATTAGCTATTCCAATTTGTGTCGTAAATCCACGTGCGTTGCCAGCGCATTACAGTATTACAATTACACTACAATCGATGTAATGTACCAAAAGTCACATCTCTGTAATATAATTGGTAAACAAGCTGTCTATTTAAATCGCATCATTGAATTGCTGTAGAACTGATAGAATTTTATGTTTAGCAACAAAACAATTATGTTAGATCATTGTAATTGCCGCTAAAGTTTTAGAAATTGTATATGTGTAATTTATTTTACATTTGAGCGAATACAGTGTTGGGAGAGACATCTGCCGGCCAGAAATACGATAGCTTGTCGCGCTAGAGGTTGGAAAGGCAGAATCAGACGAACTGATTATGTTAGTATATAAAAGTGCCGTTATTTTAATATATTATTATTACTATTTTAAATTATTATAAAACACGAATATAGATCTATTATTAATAGCCATTAGTTTGATATCTATTTTTAGCTGAACTTTTAGCTAGGATGACCTTTTCATTGCCTACAGATATCGTGAACTTTAAATTTGTGATATTTTAAAAGGACATTTTTTATTCTTGGCTAAAAAAACATGTCAAAAATTATTTTATAAAATCATTTGTTTATTGTAGCTCCTAAAACGAGTATACAATATTGAATTTTATATTTTAAATTCCAGACGCTTATTGGTATCTTATATAGAATTTCTGTAACACTATAGACGCTATAGACCCATTTAAAGTTGTTGAAGGTTACAGAGCTATAGCGTTTGTACAGAATAACATCATTAATCACCGCAATTGTGCTGCATAGCAGTACTGCGATACTGCATCATTAGAAATAATAATATTACAAATTAGTGCAATAAAATCAATGTTGTCTTAGTGTAAATCCTCAAAAATAATTACATTTTAGAAAATGTTGCCCTCTTGACAATCTAGTTAACTTTAATTTTATGTTTGTTGAAGCTTGTGGTGTTAAATTTTTTTCAAATTTAGAAGAGCCACGTGCTATTGTACAGTAGCATGTAGCATCTGTCTGTAAATAAAATGCATGTGTTGTGAATGAGATTAGAAGAAAGGTCGTGGCTTCGGTGATAACGTCGATAACACAGAACACCGTGCAGGTCGTAGATATAGCGCAACATCTGGATGCTGTGTGTCGCATGAGCATGTACCAAACCAAGAGATCATAAACGACCTACTGGAGGGCAAAATGACATAGGCATGGGTCATAGTGGGTGATGTGCGCACGCGTTACTCCGCATTCGAGTCGATCGTTTGGCGCGACACAGGGCTAAGTAACGCGCTTCGTTCGCGCTGTCAGTTTGGTGTGGTGCTTTGTTTGTGTGGGACGCTATGAGGGACATGGTTAGTAAAATGGCGGAACTCAAATTTGAGGCGCCACTTGCACAGTTTGAAGAAACAGACGATTGGGGCTCAATTGAATTTCAATCAAACACGAATCTTAAAAACGAAAACGCCCTCAACAACATAAATCTAAACAATCTGAATCTAAAAGATCCAGACCAAGTGACAGATGTATTCTCGTCGAAAAACGAGGATATTTTGATAAATGACAAACTTGACAATTGTGCAAATGCTAAATCGCCAAAGACTAACATCATCCTCTCGAACGGAGTGGACACATCAGTTTCCGATAATTTCACGGAAACATTTTCTGGTTCATTGGAGGATCTCGTCAACACTTTCGACGATAAAATCACGAAATGTTTCGGGAATTACGAAGAAAACGTCGAGAAACTCGCGCCTGTTCAAGTGCGGACACAAGAAGAAATCATGAATGAATGCCAGTAAGTTGAATATATTTTACTAAACAACATACGAAAGTGTCTTACGCGAGCGTAGGTATTTTATTGTATTCATAATATTGATCTATATATATATATATACATATAACGCACATATACCCTAGCCAGCATTATTTTGCGCAATGCTGTTTCGTGATGATAATTTGAATCTAGTTGATTAGAGGGACATGCAACACGATTTACATTTGAACTGATGACTCACTGGGATCAAGACGGTCAATATGAACACCATACATCACACATGAGTTCGCTTTTTATATTTTGGTGTCAAGTATCACAAAAACAACTTAAAATGTCATGTTAAGTCGTTCTATGGGACGGAATTAAATCAGTTTCAAAACAATTGCCATTAGAAAAACTGTTGCATTTTTCCTTTATCTAGTATTATTCTAGTTGCCTTTGTGATTATATTTAGACTTGAGCATTTAGAAATTTGTATACATTTAAGCTATTTGCGGAGTATGCATCTTTATTATTTTGTTTCGACGATATTGAGCAAGGATAGTAAAGTAAACATCTTTTGGGTTGTATTGTGTTTGTACGTTTATTTGTGGGGTGTATATTGGACTGCGCAGACTCATAGTAATAGAGGCTGTGGGGTTCTTGGTGTAGTCGCTCGGGAAGGTAGATCAATATTTCTGCGGGAGTGTTACTTCGCAATATACACACACAGTATGAGGCATCGGCAGAACCCCCTGTGATGCGTGCGTACAGCCCCGAACGAACACGGAACTTGTTGTGACGCCAACAGGGTTGACCTATGCTGTATAATAATATATATTCAAGAAGAGAAAAATCAATGTCGTGGTTTTAATGTTTCTAAAATGCCATTTTATACTATAATAAATTGACATTTTATAGATAATGTCTCTTCACATGTTTATACTTCTTAACCTTAACCTAAAAATGTATTACCTACACATATTTGTGTTTGCAATATGAGCAAACGATATTAATTATATAAATTACTTAACACTTATTGGTTTAATCAAATCTTTATCTAATCAATGACATAATTAAGAAACGTTATTTTTTTATACAATGAAAAAAAAGCAACTTTCGTAGTCTAATTTCTTATATAAGCGAATACGCTAATTTAATTAATTAATACATATATGTCTATTAAATAGCCACGACATTTACAAGTCTTCCCGTAGATAAATTAATGCAATCGGTATTTAATGTTTGTATAAAATTGTCACGTCTCAGATGTTTCCTTTTTCCGCAATATTGCTACAGACGAAATCGTCTATGCATTACCCTTTGTCAAGGTTATGCTCAAATGATTTTAGTTTCTAAACCAGAATAAAACATTTAAGGAGCACTCATGTGCAACTACAGTAAAATATATTATTTAAAAAAAAAACACTAATTAATTTGTGATATGTATACCAATTAAAATCATATGTAGGCGATAAATATATTATATAAATGTCTAAACAATATTGTCATATAATCTTATAAGTATAGAATCGCCATTTAAAAACATGTTAGATATATATTTTTCTATTCTAGAGAAATAAATATATAATTAATGCTTTCCACACCTATAGTAAATTTCCACCCAAAAATAATATATTTAACTGCACATACCATCCATCTTGATAAAAGTTGTTTTATTGGCGCACAGATTATTAAACTTTACGATCACTTAAATTGCAATACCATCATTGATGTTCGATTTTAATTAAAACTATGTGAACATCCTACAACGCATTGAAATTATTATCTTTGGTTGGAGAAGTTTCATTAGTCGTTTAATTTTATTGAGAGAATCGAAACAAAGGAACTTTTTTAACAAAACGGAAAAGACAAAAGAAGATAAATGTGTATCATCTGCCGCGTTTAGGAACAGTAACTGGTCAACCAATACGTAAAGCGGCCAAGGAAGATAGGTTAATAAAATTGTTGCGAAAACAAATATATATGGTTATACCAAGATATTTATGTAGTATATGTGTCGATTTCGTTGGGAATCTCGATTAAGAGCTATTTTTTAAATAACAATTTGTTAAAATGAACGTTTACTGATTACATGTTTATAAAAGAAAAAACATGTTTACAGTGTTTAAATATCGTAATAGTTACGATTTCAATGATGAGTATTTTCCATATCGCTAATTAATGACCACATTTGCAAAATGCACTAATTACTTGTGCCATTAGAAGCAACAGTAATCTAAACTCGATCTGAAATTTACGCTGTTAATGTGATCGCAAAACATGCGCCATATATACATACAGATAAAAAGCTGATGAGTAAAAATTGGGTATTATCTGTGACTTTGTTGGTTATTATAGTAATCAGCGACTGCTACCACAAAATATATAGGTAATTTAGTGATATACATATATCGTTTACATCGATTCTGTGTTCGTTGCAAACTTCGATTATTTAAACTTGAATACGGAAGAAAAAAAATCACAAAATAAAACTTGGCACACAATATTTCATGACGCATCGAAATTCACCATCTCGAATTTTGGTGTCACGGCCGCTTTCGTGTTTTGTCCGTTGGTCTCACGAAGTAGAATGCATTTCTTGCCCCCTAACAAGTACAAAGCTGTCATAAATTCATAAAGTGTCCAATTTTCTTTCCATGTCTCACTACCCGCACCAGTTAATGATTTCTATGATAGATCTGAAAGTAATTGTCTGTTGGAGTAGTGGTTTCAGTGTCACTGCAGTGAAGAGCGCGTTCTATGTTCTATTCGGCCTGGCGTCTAGTTCAACAGACAGCCGGCGCCAAGGCGTCTCCTATAAAAGCCCCGCATGTTATGTATTATGGATCACGTGGCTTTCGCTTTGCCTGTCCTCGGACGTCTGCGCCACGGCGGCCTAGATGCAGCCGACGACGTCGAACGAACTAAGATGCTTGCGACTGACGGTGTTCACGCAACGCAGCCCTTACTCATTGTTAAGTTGTCCAGCTTTTGTTGTCGTTAGATTTTAAATAATAACAAAAAAAGTGATAAGGGGAATAATCTTTTGGTTAAATCGATTTCATTCTAACTGAATCAACTCAATTTTCGGAGTTTATTTATATATATATATATATATATATATATATATATATATATATATATATATATATATATATATATTATATATATATATATATATATAAATCAATTTTCTGACAAGTAATTTATATAATTAAATTTTCGGAAGAAGTACTTTATATATATAATACAATTTTTGGAAATTGCTAATTAAAAGTAATATTGTATTGTATATCAAATATAGGCACATTAATTGACATTTTGTGATACACGATTAAATTATGATTTCCTTTGATTCCGGGCCTGGAAAGGGAATACCGTTGTACAGGCTTTATAATTAAGTTCCCTTCGTCTGTCGAAGTAATTCAACATTTAATTATATTTTGCGATAGATAGATAGATGTTTATTCAAATATGCTAAAGTTGGTATTTTGTTCCTCCATTTAAGACAAACTTTGTGATATTGTTTTATCACGTTGAAGCATCTTTTTTAGGGCACAGGTACGGTTTGTCTGTGGTTGAAGTTTAGACAAAAGAAACGTCTTTATCGTATTATTAACTTCAATGAACGAGAATACATGTTTTAGAAATATTCATCTAGATATAAACAATTTTTTTGGACATTGTTTCACGAATTGAGAGATGTATGTTTTACCAAGTGCCAAACATATAAACAATTAATTGTATTAAGAATATATAAATAAATAATTTAATTTACTAGAATTACTTCAAAGAAGATAAATTAATGATACAGTTGCTTCCACGAAGTAATTAAAGAATAAAATTAATTGTTAAACTCATGAATGGCCACTTAAAAAAAGTCAATTTTTGTTTAGGAAGTTTGGAAATTTAATTTAATAACTTAATTTTGAAATTTATTATGGTGACAAATGAACTTTCAGTTAATTCTATTTAAGATGGTTCAATTTGAAATATTTATCTTTTTTTTTACAAAAACGAACAGTTTCATAAAAAAAAAGCTTAAATATAAAGTGATGACAAAGTTCCTGTGCTACCATATGGAATCAACATTAATTCTGTTGTTAATTACACATAACATATTAGGTTATTTATAACTCATATTAGGCGTCGACTATGGGAATTTAAAAAAAAACATGTGTAATGCCCCTTGATAATAATTTGTTTTATTTGTTTTTTTAATTGAGAGATAATAATAAATATTGTTGTGTAGAATCCGTATTGTAAAAAAGATGTAAATTTAGACTAAATTTCATTTTTGGCGTAATTAACAAAATGATGAATAATTCCCTATTTTAAATTATTATCTAATCTATATAAATTACCATCGTCCATATTCTTCTTGGTATGAATTAATTTTTGCTAAAGTAAATAACATAATTATACTGTTCAAATATTTAGGCAGCTTTTGTTTACGTTAGCTTCCGGTGGTGTAGGTATAAAATATGTATATATAAGCGATATTCTAATTTCAACCTAATTATAAATTTCATAACGCTTCGTTCATCCTAGCAGACAATTTCACCCACTGAATCTGACCGGAAATCAAACTTCCGTCAGTTACTCAGTTTTATCCGAAACAATGTAAACAGCTTTGTAATCATTCAAAATATGACAACAATATCTGCAAATAGACACAACGATATATCTAGTAAATTTCTTAAAAGTTACTAAATTATTTTTAAGATCAAAAATCCCAAAAGAAATTCTGTAAATTTCGCATATATTTAATTGAAGTAATCTCTTCGGTGTTTTATGTTTAAAACCCCGTATGCTATTTTCTGATACGGATGCGGATAACGATGCAGATGTTTATTAGCTTGTTGGTGACATTTTGTGTCTGGAATCTAGAATCAATTCTGCTTCTTACCGTTCATAAATAGATTTTAAATAAATTGAAGTAATATCACCGACCTTCAAGTAGCTGCATCGATTGACCTCAATCTGAAGCATTCTTGTTCAATACACGAATATTACACGCAAATCTATTTGTCTTCAATACAGATATTGATTATACTTCTAACAAGGCACTTGTAGAAAATGATGCAAACTATTTTCCATACTTACTTATACATCTAGACCAAGTTAAATGAGGTGTTAAAATTATGGGCTGCTTATGATAAAATTGTGGGGTAAAAAGAAAAAGGTCGAGAAATTGCTGCAATTTCGTTATACAAAAGCGAGTCAATTGGGTTTACCGCGCGTGTATTTTACAAGAACGAATCTCAGACATTTCTATAGCAACGCAATCATCATAGTGAATTTTCGTGAAGAATAAAGGCTAATGGAAAAATATTTTGTTTTCCTGGTAGGGAAGAGTGGTGCAAAGCGGAATTATTTATCAGGTTCTGCTACGGCGAGTTAAGAAATGAATCGATGATGGTTTTTGGAAATGGTAAAAATGGTTGAGAAATCAATATTGGTGCGAACTACAATGAAAATTGTATACGTTATATACTGGACAACAAGTGCCTTTGTTTTATGATAATATGGAAAATTTTAGCTTTCCTTTAAATATATTGAGAAATTCTTTGGACTATAGAAAATCTAAAATTGTTATATCTAATAGATTTATTTATGGGTTATATTGAAAATATAATCAGTTTATCGTTATTAATATAAACGATAACGATAAGAAACATTTAGATAATTTAAAGGTATCTGGAATAATTTCTGGATAGGAATTTGAAAGTATAAAAACATTTTTATAATAACGAGACTGCTAAAAATATCTTAGGCATTTTAGTACGAAAATGTAAATCGATTCAAACTACGTAACCTAAAATTAGATTTAAAAATAAATTACTTTTTCCGACGAGCATTTCTGAGCGTTATATTTAAAATTCCTAAAGATCAGAAGATTCATTTTTCATAAATAAACAACGTGTACAGAAAAATGTAAGTTACGTATTTCTGAGTACTGTGACTTATGTATATATATAGTAGTACATAGCAAAAACAAGTCAAAGGAGAGTTGTTATAAAATCTTATCCGTATGTGACACAGATAACACAAGACACTCACAAAGGTTTCCTGTTTGCATGAGTACATTTAACCCCACCGTCCTCCACTAGTTCCGCCGCCTATGTTGTGTGTATACTTTGTGACGTCATTGTATATTGGATTATATTGGTCGCTTCCTTTTTGCACGAATTGTATTGCGAAAAGGAAATTGCATACATCCAAATAATACAATGATTAATCTCTGAGTAAATATTATTAACCATACACAAATCGAATACTACTTAATATGCCTAAAGGCTTTAAATAGGCAAGTCCAATACCAAAAGTGATATATTTTTTAAAAGAATGTAGAGATCAATACAGTTATAAGAGAATTGCATACACAGGAATTTTGCAATCTTGTAGCAGAAGAGTAGCATCTATAAGTGTATATTCTCCAGAATGCGCAGTTATTTATATGTGCAGAGTGTCAAGGGTATAAAGAGCAACCTTGGAATATTCAAGAACCAGTTTTCTCACAAAAATATTTGCAAAATTCATATATATATATAAATATTATTAATAATATTTACATATCCCTGTTGCTGATATGAATATCACATTTTCTAGTTAAATTCGGCACATTTGGTTTGGTTTTTAACCAGGCCGTACTACATTCTAAATATACACGTCTTGGTATGAGAGGACTTCGCTCCAAATAATTGCTTCTCTTTCGCTAACCTTCTACTAAGTTATTTCTTCACATTTAGATGCAATTCGCTAACCCAATTAATAGACATTATTTTCACGTGAATTGCTCTAAAATTCGTTAATATTCACTACCAAAGTCCAAAGAATGCAAATAAATTTTCTATGTCATATTTTAAATTTTCGATTGGTTGCAGTGTACTTTGAGATGATAAATGGAGATAAGACGTGACTAGAATTTATATTTTATAGGATTTCTTAAAAACCTATGTGTATGAACTACCAAATTAGATTTTACATAACCAAACTCATGTTTAAATATCATTTTCGTAACTTTCACCATAAGATTGACCCAATTCTACATATTGTATAAATCCCCAAGCGTGTGAAACATGTTTATATTAAAATACAAGCTATAACTATGGAGATTTAAGTGTTTGCAATTGTTATTCGTTATAACGAAAACGATTTGCTATGTTTATCAACGATAATAGTTATTAGCATCATGTATAATAAGTTTGATAAGATAGTATAATAAAAACTTATCTGTAATCTATATAATTTATGGACGCCGTAACAGTAGTTTTTCTCACGTCTCTTCTAATTTTTTTTTGAAAAGTATCACTTTCATTTTTATGATTTATGTAGTTATGTGTGTTTCAATACAATTAATAATATTTAGTCAATTTTATCTTACGTTCGATTTCGTTTTAAAATAATATGTATTTACTCTTTGCATGATTGGTTCTCAACTGACTATAAATTATATATAGAGTTGTTGGTATCAGATTTAACTCAACACCTTTTTATGAAAGCCTTGTAAGAGTTTTACGTTATTACCATATCATCAAATCTTTGAATCAACGGAAAGCGTAAAAGAATATGCGCGATCACGTTTCAATTTGAAAGTGGAACATTGCAAGTGGGGAACGACTACTAACTTTTCATTCAATAAACATATTATAGTATATATATACTATTATGGTGTAAATATTTACACAGGAAATTCAAATTCAATATATGTACGAACCACGATTGAAAATGGTTTATTTTTTGAACACTTTATATCATATATGACGTAATAAAAAAAAAATGGGGCTGATTGAAGTTATTTTATTATAATTCAAAAGCGTTTATTTTGAGCAGCTTTCAAAAAGTATATATATATTATTTGTATCCAAGGCAAAATGTGTTTTCTGAAATTATAATTGAGATTCAGTGTTATTATAGCAATATATTGAGGAGAAGATTGATAATGGTATCTAAAAATATTGTTAGGAAGAAAATACTTTAGTAAACGTAATTTATTGGAAATGTCACACAGAATGAACCAATTTTAGTTGTCCATATAGATAATTATATGTGAATTTATTATGTTGATAGTTGTATAATTTATTTTTATTGTTAGTGTGTGGTATGGTATTTCGGTCATTGTACTACTTATGCATATTTGTCAAAGTTTATATTATCGAATCTAAAACATTTTGCATGTTGACACGTATCTATTTGTATAAATTAGTTTGTTTTTTAAACAATGTAAACTGCCAACCTTAGTTTTGAATTAAACAAAAATGTTTTATAACTTCATAGAAAACAGAAATGTTTCTCGGAAAAGCCAATGCACATATTAGAAAATGTAACAAGTATGTGAAAATATATTTATTACAAAACCAAAACACGTAATCTCATAAATAAATATACACCATCTATTAACAACATATGTATGACTATAAATGGCAACCACATGAGAAACAAGCTAGGTTACATAAGTGCATTCACTGAAAATTGCATGTTCATCTATCGATAAAACGAACAAAAATTAACAATTCATTATGTAATATTATATTTTTAAAACTATTCCTAAATGTATGCACATAGAATTTTTGTAGCGTATAATATATTTCTTCCCATAAAAATTTTACTTAAAAATCAAAATACTTTTATGAGAAGTACATACATCAATTCCTCCCGAATGGTTATTACAAATTAGATTTGTAAAACAAAATGTGTAGATAATATGCAAAACAATTTTGCCACACAACGCTACCACATAAATTAGAACTAAATATATACAATTTTAAAAGACAGGTGTCTTAATAACTATTCATGCAGCTTGTTTATTGTTTGAATATTTTCCCGTCGCATCTATTAAAGTTTCATTTTGTGGATTTTAATTCGAAGAATTTTTGCGAGATTAATTTGTGAAAAGGAGAACAATGTATAATAATTATCTGGTCGTAAATATTTCTATGGGGTTATACTTTTCGGATATCCTGTCTAAATATTCTTCATTGTTAATTCGTTTTTATCTTTTATACTTCCGAAATGAAACGCCTACTCTCAAAAGAATATATGATTTATTGAATTAAATATGCATATACTAACTAACCGCTAGTCGCACTTCCTAAACTAAACTTATTTTGAACTAAAGTTTATTAAATCAAATAAATAACTTGCTAATTTATATATTATTCGTCAATTGTTAGAAATGAAAAATTATCATTTTTAAATATTTTAAACATATATTCCTATACAATCTACAAGTATTATTATGTAGAACGATCCAGAAAACAAGATCTAGTCATACGTTACCATAAAAAGCATTAGCGTTTCGCAAGCAATCAGATTCTTTTTGAAACGCCATATCTCTGTATAATATTTCACACTGTTTGCCTTTTACGTTCTCAGTTCACCTGCGCGTTTGTAAATCGGCCTACCTGTGTGTGCGGCTTTTAGAATTCAACACAAAGCAATATCTTTTGCTTACATTTACTTGAAACTTTCCAAAAGGGGTGATTTTCTAAGGTTTCAAATTTGCAAAAATGTTCTTCACAAATATTTGATCTCGATTTAATTTAATCTATTTTCAAATAATTTAATTGCTAATATACTTTCACCGATACATCTACTTTCTAATTATAATATTTAACTTCTGTTTATTATAATCTTGTTATTAGAATTCTATCCACATCTGCATTAATATTTGTTATATTTAAAAATCGATATGTAAGTACTATTTTTAGTTAGTAATTTGTGGAGGAGAATGACATTTCTAAATTTGTCTGATCGGTTTTAATATTAGTTATTAATTTTACAATTGAATCGATCAAAGGTACTGACTATATTTTTCGATTAACTCTAAACAAATTAAATTTGTTTATTAGCGTTTCGATTCCCTATAAGTATTGTATGAAATTATTGTCATTATAAAGTTAATTTAAATAAAATTGTTTTTCTATTCAATGGACAATATACAATTATTATTAGATTATCAGACATCTTAAATTATATGTGTAATGACGATAGAGATTGATTAGCCTGACAGGTCGAATAGTTTACAAGAATCGCTTTTGTACCCAATGTACACGAAATTAAATCTTATGGTTTTTCTACACAAAGAAAGCGCTGCAGTTGATGCATTCCTCGACTTAACGTAACTGGTTTTTATTCGAAGACTGAAAAAGTTACGGTTATTTTTAAAATCTGACGTTGACGATGCATTCTTTCCAACCGTCAAATTGCTCATCCTAATGAACCAAAGGATTTTGTAATTGCATTTAATTAACTTAATTGGCAAGTAATTTAAAGTTATGACACCCTATACTGTTTACAATCTTTTACAAAACATATATACAAGATTATTTGTACTTTTTTTTTTTTTAATATTAGTGACTTCTCGGTATTATTTTGTACTTGAAAACTTTTAATATAATGAGGTAAACTATAATACATTATTTTTTAAAATAATTGAATAAAAAATATACCACAATATTGATTGCATAGGCAAAAATGTAATATGAAACTTCATCAAGTTTATTATGTAAATTATTTTTTGTTTGTTCCCTGTCTAGTTATATTCACTTTTTTTTATAAATATACACGTTCAATAACCCGGTTATTACAATGCTAGTTATAGTATAAAATACTTAAGATAAAAACGTATTATACAGTTAATAATGGTCAGTTTTTGCGAATATATAATCTCATTTATGTAAGCATCATGCTCCTGATTGATAATCTTTTAAAAATTAAAGACATTCGTTAAACTTTTAGTAGAGATAGTGAAGATAATCGGTGTATCTATGTTGGTAATGTTTATGTGTATTAAACATCGAGTGGAAGTTTTCGGAAACAGAATTTGGGGGAGTTTGATGCTAAGCAGACGAAAACCGAAAATGTTACAGTTTCCTTGAATTTGAGAGGTTCTCATAATGTCGTTCATAAATAGATCTTTTCATTACCATTTTTTAAAATTATTATACCTATGTATGTTCAGTCCACGAAATGATGTATACAAACAACTAAATGAGATATTTCCAATAATATAAAATTTTATAAAATACAAGAATGTGGAAGTGATAAGATACAAGTTGTTGCTAGCATCCACCTCACAATTCCCTGCTGTTGTAGCATTTTGTAGAAACCACAAACGCATAAAACACTCAAGCACTCCCGGCCGTTGAGCTGAACTCGAACTCGACATCCGATACGATTTAAAAGCCACAAGAACGTTTTTTTAATGGTCAGTATAGGTAGATGCAGCAATGCAGTGCTCTAAAGGCGGTTTTCTAGTTAGTTTAGTTCCGTGGTTACCTGAAATGCATTTACTACAGGTGGTGGGCTGAGAGACGCGGAGCAGACATACAACGGTCTGCTGTTGTTTTTGACCCCAAGGTTAACTGGTCCTCTACTACAACAGGCATAACGATAACGTGGGTACTACCTAGCCTACTACGGTAACCACCACCTTCAATATTACTCTATAACCACGCATAATGCCCACTACCACAACATACATCATCATATCCTATTCGCAGAAATATTTTACATCTATTGCTGATTCAAGCCAAATAATACGTCACATTCGAAAGATACTTTCTCCTTATACATAGAATCAGTATAGTTCGAAACAAAAATCTTATTTTATTATTCTAAGCTCAAACATTATGTATGTATATGTATACACTAGTCTGTATAACTCTATAACCATCAAAAGAACAGACAATTTTGAATGTGTCTAAAACAAGTTACAGAATAGCACCATATAGCCTGTAATGTCTCTATGAGGTACAGAATAGAACCATAAGTCTTTTTATAGAAGAAACACGACCCCATATATTCTTCGTCAGTAGGTATACATATCAAACTTTAGAGTAAAATAATCATTTTATGAATGAATACAAAATGAGTCATTTTTTATATAGCTAATGTTAAAAATTCATATTTTTATCTTCACTTTCAGTAAAAAGTTCTATTTAATAAAACTTTCATTTTTATTCTCATATTCAACGAAAAATCATGTTATGGCAGAAAAGTTTTACTGTCACTATTCATTGCTCTAAGAAGTTGGAGATGAATCGTTAATGGTCAAATAATTTTACAATTACTCACAATAGTGCCCCTTCGCAATCGCAATAGAACGCGTGATTATGTTTACAGTTTTCTGTATTTTGTAATTTTTAATAAAAAATTATTGATGCGATTCTGAGCAAGTTTAAATATCTGTAAAATTTCGAAAGGATTTAAAGTATTGTAATTTAATTGCAAATCAAATATTTGTGGAATCTATGAAATATATCGAACATATTTCTTCTTTTTAGCAATGAATTATCCTTAAATATGTATTTATTAAGGAACTACAGGTTTTTCCAAATTTTACAGCTTACGGAGTTATAGATTTGCTCAGAATTGCAGTACAAGTCGCGATATTTACTAACATATATATTAAGCGTAGTGATGAAACTTGACATGTGTTTTGTTCACGTAATTGAAATTGGTTTTCGGACTGTTATGAAATCAAACCATTATTAGCTTTGTTGTAACAGTGTCTGATATTTAATACTCAGTTTGTAAATATATCCCGACAGTATAATAGTATTGTTCAATTATTTACGCTAGATTTGAGGATAATTACAACATTAACCTGCGGTCAGCTAGAAACTGGATTTCTCGTTAAAAATTAAATTGCGCATACAACGCCTGAAGCGAACGCATCAATATTCTAAATGAATCAATTACTCTTATTATAATCAATCTATGTAATGAATTTCTACGTGATTACAAACCGTTAACTTTCTATCTACCTACCTATAATTATCTAAATGGATTGTAGTAACAATTAATTAACTTACCTGTATTAAATAAACGCGCTTTTAGTTTCTATGCAAAATTATCATCTTTCTTGAAGAAAGTGAATCTATTATAATCTAGACAGAAGACAATTTAGTCTTAATTCAAAATTAATAGTGGTGTTATTAAATGCATTTTTTGTTACAGGATGTGGTGGACAATAACAGGAAATTTCGGAAATATTTTACCTATCGATTGGTCTAAATCATACGCAAGGAAACTTCACATGCCTGCTTTAAATCTAAACGACAACAAAGTAAGTTTATTACGAATAATTGAAGAAAAACAGTTAAATTCTGAAATAAATTATTTTAAAAATAAAACACAATAAAATATTTTCTGGTATGGCAGAAACTCTTGAGCAAATATATATGATTGCAATAATACTTAATTTTCCTCTCCATATGAGTCAAGTGTTATACATGCGACCATATGCGTGAGTAATCATAGCCGTGCTGATGGCCATACTTATTATTAAATGATGTTAACAGCTCAACCGCCAACATAATTTCGCACTAAATATATTATCTACAATATGAACCAATTCTAAACAAGACTATATTAATAGAAATGACATTCTCTGATGTTTCATTCTTAAAATTAAAGTTTTATGATACCAAAAAATAATACTAAAAATTCACCCTGTGATACCGTAAAATATTTTCAATGACCAAAAATAAGTATTAAATAGGAAAAACACATGTTATATATGTTATAATATATATATATTATATATATATATATATAATAATATATATATATATATATATATATACATGTTTGAATATAAAAGAAAATAAAACGAATCAGTAATATCAAATATTAGATTGCAAAATAAACATAAACAACGTAAATAGTCAAATTTAATATCGTATGACCAGAAATTCTTGATAAAATATTAGCCAAGGTTAAAATATTTAAATGCATTTCTGCTAACGCAAATGTTTTTCTTCGCAGGAAGTCATGTCACCTGATGATGATTTAGAACTTAGCTCAGAAGATGAAGCAGTCGCTAGCGATTTAGATATGCACGCTTTAATACTTGGTGGTTTGCACCAGGACACAGAACCATTGAAAACGGCTGAAGAAGTCATCCAGGAGATCGATGATATGATGCAAGAAGAAAGTCCGTCCTTGGAAAGATCATCCAGGGCATCCCTAGACGATCCCAATGAAACGATTGAAAAAGGAAAAGAAGTTTTAAGCTCACCGCTTTATGAAGACAGTAAGTTATATATGTAGATACTAATTTGTAAAATGTTATTTTTATCGCTTTTGTTGTGCTGTATTGAAGTTAAGTTTAGTTTCAAACTTTTTTCTTTTTTTTTTTTGTTATAGAATTAAGAAGTCTTAGTCTATCGCAACTGAACGAATTGTACCTGGAACTGGAAGTTTTAATTAGAGAATTTTCTGAAACACTTATCTCAGAGTTAGCATTGAGGGATGAACTAGAATATGAAAAGGAATTGAAAAACACATTTATTTCTTTATTGTTGGCTGTACAGAATAAAAGACGACAGTATCATGTTGAAAAGAAACGGAATTCGAAATCGATGAGTGGCGTACGTACATCAAATGGTTTGGATCCAAAAGTAAGTTAATTATTTCTATATGTTTTGTCACATGTGTATGAATAAATTTATATATATATATATATATATATATATATATATATATATATATATATATATACATATATATATATATATATATATATATATATATATATATATATATATATATTATATATATACATGAAAAGATTTACTAATAGTTTCCATATTTTCTAGTATCTAACAACTGTAATTCCATATCATTTGGATAGTGGTCCACCGGATAATCAAGCATTGCAAGTTTTAATCAAAAGTAAGTACAGTGTCATAATTATCATATGAATACGATACTTAAAAATATTATTCAGTTTTGAAAGCTATAAATGAAGACAGTCCAACCGTACCCACCTTGCTTACGGATTACATTTTGAAAGGTAATTACAAATATATTTATAAATAAATTATGTGAAATTATCAATTTGTTTGTAGTTTTATGTCCAACATAAATATAGATGAAGAAATATTATTGCTTTAACAAGCATATTTGGAAAACCAGCACCCGACTCGATGAGTGTTTGATTTTAATTTTAAAATGTGCAAAACCATACATTTTTAGATAAATTAATATTTAAAAATAACACCCCTCTTTGATTGACTTCAAAGCTTTGGATATTTGCATTTTTGTTTTAATTTATTGTTATCAATATTGTTCCTTATTGTATATTATTATGATTATGAATTTTTTAAATTATATTTGTGAATGTTCGTATGTATTTGATTGCTTGTATAATTACAACTTCTAGTCTCTAGTCGTAATACAAATATTAGTTGTATTTATTATTATCGAATTTGAGGCTGTAAATCTAAAGAAAATAATAATAACACTGATATAATAGTTTATAAGACAAAAAAAAACCTACATTTTGTCCTTCAAGGCGATACAGAATTGCATTTCTTGTTAAGAAAAAAATATTTAAAGAAAACTGATAACGACGATTGTAAATGAATAATTTGCACAAAATTAAATCGCTTGTCTAGTATTTGTGTACATGCGTGTAATTATATGTAAGGTCGTGATAAGGATTCTTTTTATTATGGTGATTTTTATTTATAATTTTAAATCATTTCTATTGTACAATTTACTACGTTCAAGCTTCTTGCCACTTGTCGATATACAACTCTTATTGTTGCCTATATTATTTATTTTAAATGAAAATAAAAAAATGTAGTGTTTGAAAAACATAAAATAACTCAATATTTATTGTTTCAAGATGTAGATCTCAAATAATAAATAAAACTTATATCGATTTTAATCTATTTTCATAACTAAATATACCCAAGTAAATTATATTTATAAATTTCCCTATCATTTTATAATATGCACATATGTAAGGCGTATCCACATTTTCCATCTTTTGATTTTCAAACGAGGTAAATGTGTACATTTACTGAAGGCAGCATTGAACGAACAAAAGAAAGCTTATACAACATAAGAAATTTAAAACATAATCTTAAAATAAATATTGGCATCTCTTGTGCGTTAATACTAAAAAATACAAGTATAAAATACATATTTATCTAGTAATTGTAATGCATTATTATTATATATACTTAATTATTTACTTATCATTTCTTTACATGTTCTTTATGTTGCCAAGCTAAATATACGAAAGCATTACAAAGCAAACATACTAACATGAGACTAGCAGCGAGAAGTATTATTTATAATACAATTCATGCTATAACTCCATAAAACTACTATTTTTTTTAGAAATTAAGTACTTATTATCTACATTTATTTATGTGCCATATGTCTCTTGGTTCGATTCTTTATATTACATTGTTTATTAAAAATTAATTATACATCATACTTCGCATCAATACTGATTACTTTATCTTGATGAAGTGCCCGAATGGTAAAAGAGGAAGCAAAATTTTAACATGTTCTTCCATTTTTGAAGAACTATAGTAAATTTAAATTAGCTTACAATGTAATAACTAATAGTGTTTCAAGTTTATTTTAATATATTTTATTTGGGAAAGGTGGTGGAAATATTTTAAAACCAAAAGTTATCAATATCGCCCAACAATATGATCGACATAGATAACTCACATTTCGACTATACTGAGGTATGTCAAATTACTATTTCCAAATGATTTACCTGCATCCTCCTTTCCAAAATCACATACCTGGTTTCGCGTTTAATCAAATTTCGATGTATACTAACTAGAAATTTTATACCAAACAGATGTGGATTGGCATACATTTTGGCGCGATTTTGTATACTTATTAAGCTTCCCTTCTTTTTAAAAGCTAAACAGCAATAATTTATTTTAAAATGAAATATTACACACTAGTTGCTGGTTGACGACATTTTAAATACTATAGTTTTCAATGTAATTCGAAACCTCTACCAAATCTCCGACACACAGAGTATTCGAGATATTTATAATAATCGTGTTCTATAATAGAATATAAATTGTAAATGTTTAGATTTTTTTATATTATAAATGTATAAATAAATGTTACTTCTTACAATAAAAACAATTAATATTTGAATTAATTTTCATTTTTTAATTGTGTTAAGATGAATCACGTTTCGGATCAAATATCAGTTCCAACTTTTGTTGATACATTACCGGTGATACCATCTTACATCGACTATCAATGTACTATGCAAGAAATCATTCCTGGCGTATTTCTTGGTCCGTACGCAGCTGCTATGAAGACTCGGCTTCACAATCTTATGAAGCACGGCATTACACATATAATCTGTGTAAGACAAGAATTGGAAGCTCCATACATTCGCCCACAATTCATGAACCGGTTCAAGTACTTAACATTAGACATCGTTGATTCAGCGAACGAGAATATCATACCACATTTCTCAAAAGTGCGGCAATTCATTGAAGAATGCTTGTCTTTAGAGGGTAAGGTGCTCATACATGGATACTACGGTGTTTCTAGAAGTGCTGCTCTTGTTTTGGCGTATGCAATGCAGAAATTCGGATTATCATACAGGTATAGTTTACACTTAAAAAATGTTCACTCTTAAAAGTTTGTCATATATAACAAATTTAGTTAGTAAAAATCATTAGGAATTTAAAATAAGTATGAGTGTTAGTTTTAATTTTAGTAACATTTTTCTACGATTGTACACCCTAAATATCTTTAAATATAAAATAATGAATGTAGAACTTCAAATATATTTAGTGAATTTTATGTTACATATTCAACGTTAATATAATTATTTAATAAATCGCAGCAATCATGACTCGGGATTTAAAACAAAACGATTTGTTTTTCCTTTTAGGCAGGCATATGCTTTGGTGAAAAACCGTCGTTATTGTATCAAACCCAACGAGGGTTTCGTGGCTCAGTTGCTTGAGTTTGAGCCTATTTATCGCGCTCAACAAACTCTACAACATGGACAAAGTTCCACTTGTAACTTATCAAAAAAACGTAAATCCGAACAACTGGAAGTTGAAACGGAAATGCTGCCTCTGCCACCTCCACCATCACCAGTTTCAGAGGTAGATATTATGGAGTGCCTAACGTAAGACTTTAAAACATTTTGGTTACTACTATTAATCGTACTTTCCATGACAATTGTTTCATAATATTCCAGAATGGATGTTCCGTTACATTATTTGTATTTTTTTCTTTCTGTTATATTATTACATTTTTCTTCATTGTGTTGGTGTTTTTAAACATAAGTGCCATCAATGTTGGATCATATGCATAGTGTATGTTTATTCAGTATAAGATATTTTAAGTGCAAGTTTAATTTTGTGCACCATCCGTCCGTATGTGATAAAATTTTGTTTCAATCAATTGTTTTATATTTCGATTGCACCAACAGATAACTAGCCGATCGCAATTTTTAAGAAATTGTGAAGAAATGATTAATTACATTTCGTATCAGCTGATTTGTTTGTTGGAGGAATCTATTCGTTCATTTCGTAGTACTTTTTAAAAATATATTTCATAATATTATCGCTTAAATTTACACAAAAAAAATTACTTGACAAAGCGCATATTTACGTCTTTTGAGATTATATTTTTCTATCAATTTTTATTTAGTCAACCATTTTTTAATTTTGCATAAATAAGAACAGAATAATTTTTACTTTACGTCATAAAATTAAAAATACCATACACCTGCATTAAATACAATAGTCCGAGAGTCCACAATATCTCATCTAATTTTCACAAATAGATTTAACCTCGAGTTCGTGCATCAGTATCGAAGTATTTATATTTCATTTAACATTTTGCCGTGGATATATTTATTTTTACTATTTCGATGCAAGATATAAATAATTTACACTGTTATTTTATATCAAACGCATTTCACACGTTTTAATTTCTAAACGAAATTTATCGATGAAACAAAACAAATTGGTTGCACCTATAATCGCTATTTTCGGAAGAAATACACTGAAAATATGATCACACAAAATACTCCTTCACATCACTTGATTTATTTTCATTTTAAAATTATATATTTAATTATAATATACTCTTTTTTTCGAAATGTGGAACGAAAATTTAATTTAATTTTTATAATATGAATAATTTTAGATTGTTGGAGGTTATTGTAGAACCAAAAAATATATATCTATTACTTTTTTCTAATCATACTAGAAATGTAACGAATTATCAGCTTATATGTATTTAGATATTTGAAAACTGCCTAAACAAATTCTGTATAATAAACAGATTCATTTTAATTTCACTTTCTATTATATGGTGCTACAATATTATAATTACGTAATTTTATTATTATAAAATATAAGAAATGAGTGTGATAAATCGTATAAGAATGATCTTCTGTTAAAACTGTATTTTTTCAGGAGTTGTACAAATTGTACATTATTTTTTGAAGTAAAGTTGTTATATTTATAATATTTAAAAATCTTTTTATTCCGAATATTAAAATTGGCCCTATCCAACCTTATAAGTTTCATTTCTCTAACCAGGTTGGCCAACAAAAATACATAATTTCAGAGTAAAATATATTAAAATACTTTTATTCATTTCTAAAATTTAAATTTATTCATGTAGATATATATGTACATATTTAAAAATTGATTAGTATTCTATTTTTCGAATTATCTAAAGAAGAAAACATAAATAAATCAGTGAATTTTTGATGGTATCAATACGCATAAAATATCTTCATGGTTTTCATTTTGTAGTTCCCATTTTACATCAACGGTTACCTGTAAATCGTGAAATAACACATGATCAAATTTAGTTAGAGAAAATCAAACTAACCTTAGGGTAACTCTTTTCTACTGGCAGAGTAGCTGTATAAGTATATGGACCACCTTTTTTGACTGGACAAGTTAATCCAGATTTATCACAGCCATTTGGTTGGGGTAGATTGAATGGGATTGGAATACCCAGTATCACACCATGTACAACAGATTTTACATGTGTGACGTCATTATCTAAATATATTATTTATAAGTTAGCAAACATTTTTTTTGTGCGAAAATAGAAAATACATTTCTCAATTGCTTTATTTTTGTTGCGTTATATGAATCTAATAGTTGCAAATTTTAAAATTTACTAATAATAATTGGCAGAAGAAGTAAATGCAGTTATTTCAATGACTGTAAGCCGTTTAATTGCAATAGTAGTCAAGTATAAGGTGATTTACTGAGCACTTTTGTAGTAATCAACGAAATTGAATGGTTTCCAGCACTAATTTAATAAAAGTCTTACATACTACAACTTTGTGTAGTTTTAGATTTTTGTAGTTTTCAATATTAAATAATTTATGGTTTTGTGTCACAATTTTTTTTTTTAAGGACAATCTTATCGCATAACGATACCAAAGTGCTTTTATCACTCTTATATTTATGCTGTGTTTGACATTTCGATTATGTTTCTACGAATTGATATATTTTGATGAAAATAAGGAAAGTTTACATATTGCAAAATATTCAAATAACATAGTTCTTCTGATAGTATAATTATAAAATGAATAACAGTTTAATTCTTGATTGTATACACCAATCGAAATAAATTAACCGAAAATCTCGCTTGACCCGTTTGGGTATTATGTATCAAAAATATACTCTTAAAAGTTGCTGCTAAATAAAAAAACAATTTTAATAATCTATCAGTAATTTTTAAGTTTAATAAAATGATTTCGAATTGATAAAAAGTTACAATCGCTCTTAGATATCTCGTGACTTATAACAATATGACGGCAGCCCTGAAATATAATAACTATAATAAATAAAAATAGATAACATTACTCAAGTTAAACTGCATTGTCAGTGTGACATTTTCGTCCCGGCGTAGAATACATCGTTGATCAAGATTTTCGCAACCTGAGACGGTCAGTTTGATAAGTTCACCTAAAGTAGAACCTAAGTAAACAAAGATATGCATATTATCATGAGTAACGATCGGCCTTTGACCTTTTATTAAACAAAAATATCCGTCTATAAGAATAGTCTGAGACATTGGAATACTCTAGACATATAATATGAAAGAAAGCATATGTCTATATACATATATATTGTTTCGGATAGATTAGTAATTATGTTAACATTTGAGGAATTTAAAATCAAAAAGTACAATGTCCATGCAGTACAGTTCCCCTAAACAAAATATTATTTAGTTATTTATATTGATATAAAATTAGAATAGTTTCGGAAACTGATTTCGTAAATAATTTATCTTTAAATTTAATTTGTAGTTTTTTTTTTCATTTTTATTAATCCTGGTCAGTGAAACTTTTTAGATATCAATATAGATAAAGTCATAAAACATTTTAAAGGGTCACCAAAATTAAAAAAAAAACATGTATGTATATGTTACATATCTGATATATTCAGAGAACTAGACGCAAATAATATGTATCAATTGAATGTTTAAAACTTTCTTTTTATCAGGGGTGATTATAAATAGAGAACAAAATTTTATTTATACAATATTATATAGTTTGTTACAAAAACTTTAAATATCTGAATTAGCTATGTTCAATAGTTTTTGATAACGAAAATAAACGATTTTTTAAACTATAAAAGATGAAATAAGCTATGAAAGCGACTTTAATTTGGGTATCCTTGATAAGATTAAATAAAATTTATGTGGGAAGTAATAAATATACTTTTATACTCATAACAGAAAATATAATTTTTTTATAAAATACAATGAAATAAAACCTTACCGCAGTCTTCAATTCCATGGCATTGGGACACAAAAAGAATTGCTACAACTAGTGTTAACCCGTATTTGATCATTTTGTATTATAAATTTGAACTATCTTTGTTCGTAAACAACACAAAAAATGCCAGTGAATAATAGTGTTGTTGTCTTGCTGACTAACTTGGCAATAATGAATGTGAAATGTGAATGAAGGCATATTTTCTATGTACAAATGTGACGCATATAAGATATCAAGTACAGGATGTTCAAATTTATATGAGAGCGAAGTGTATTGCATAGTAGTAAATTTGGTACAGTAATATAACTATATTATTGTGAACTATATAATATAATATTTAAAATTTGTGTATTTAGTTTTATTTTAAATGTTACACAATAGTAGTAAAATCTATTTTTATTTTGATATTTTCTAAACGCAAAGATTATTTGAGCAATCGAAGAATACATTGAACAATGCAATAATTCCTATCTACATAAACAATTATTTAAATCATTATATAATATAACAATAAAAATAATATATGCATTTAATTTATCGTTAAACAGTAACTTGCGGCAATTATCTTTTTTATTACAAGAAATCCTGATGATACATACATATATTGCTAATATATGAGTTTTATATTTAATTTTGACAAAGAAAGTAAATTATACAATGCTAACCCTTCAAAATATTAATTTTTATAATATAATATAATTTTTACATATTTCGAACAAACGAAGAAATTATTTAAAATGATTTTGGAAATGAACTCTAAAGTAGAGTTTTAAAACAAACTATTTTAAGTTATTTGCTGTTATTACTTATGAGCAAAGAAAATTTATCATTAAGAGTACGAATTTGTATTTCTGTAAGGAAAATCTTTAACATGTGAATTTGCAAATTAGAAATTTATGCAATTTATTAAATGCTGAAAATATATAATAATAGACTCTCTTTACTGATACAAACATGAACACGTGCAAAGTATATTATTTCGATCGCATTGAATAATGTAATTTGTATGCTATTTTAATCAATGCCGATCGTTAATATCTGGTCTGCAACATGTTACGCATAGGTGTGGTGTCAAAGTATCATGAACATTTTCTAAGAGCCCTCCTAGTATTTTTGTTTGACTACGGCAATGCCTCAAACGAGATTTAAGTTCCACATGCGTTTTATAAACTGCGGAGAAGGTATGCGTTGGAGCCTAACAAACATAGTACCGACACGTCATTTGTTTTACTGCCATCGTGGCGTATATGTCAAATCTCTTAGAGAGGTGGTAATTTTTGATACGGAAGACTCGAATACATCGTCACTTCTATTTTACAAACACAGTCGGCTGGTAAATATAACAATTTCGAAATATTTTATCATAAATTATTGTCAATAATCCATCAATCGATTACTAATTTACGTGTTTTACTTTGCAGCTTTTTAACAAAAATGGATCAAGTCACAAAATTTCTTGAACCTGCAAGGCAGTTCTCCAAAGATTCCATACGGTTGGTCAAACGCTGCACGAAACCAGACAGAAAAGGTAAGACAAAGCTATTATTATTGTTAATATTGATCAAATATATTTTGTGTATTAATATATTTATAATATTGAATAGTTGCCAGCAATATTGCACATAAATAGTATGAGATTGTGCCATATAACATATGTGTTTAATTTGATTTATATTAATACTGTTTACTGCATATGCACACGTAAAATTTAATATACATATAGAACATTTATTTATTAATTATGCGATGTATAAAAATATCAATTTTACCTATATAACCGTAAAATCTAACCTCAATACATTGCCAAGTATGCAAGCATGAAGTATATACATAAATGTTGCATGCGCTGAATACTGGATAATTGGAATATATAAACAAATTTTATTTATATTACTCTTATTTATTTTAATTTTGTTTAAAACTATGTTTTTATTTGAAACTTATAGATATACAATTGGTGTGTTGTGTTTTAGTCATTTAGTGTCATGTATAAACATTTGATTGGGTCAATTATTTGTTGATTTATTATAAATGAGAAGCAACCTCATATAAAATGTATATGTTTTTCAATGTTTATGTCGCATGCATTGTTCAAATATGTGCAAAACTGCACTCGTATGTACCAATGTTAAATCTTTGTTTGTAGAATTCCAGAAAATTGCGATTGCAACAGCCATTGGTTTCTGCATCATGGGCTTCATTGGATTCTTCGTAAAACTCATCCATATACCAATCAACAATATTATCGTTGGTTCATAAATATATTTAAACATAAGACATCTTTTATTTACACATTAATTTAAATCATCTAAAACTGTCCCGATTGTTGAGTTCATAAATACATTTTTTTAATAAAAATGATGTTTATTTATTTTGCTATATTTTATTTATCTATTTCTTTATTACTTTTCAATCACATTCCAAACTGTGTAGCTGTTGATCATTCATTTTTGTTAGGTGTCGATACTCGGATTTCAACTGAAGCAGTCAAGATTATTGATGCTATTCTGTATCTTCTATTCTATAACAAACAAAATTGTATATTTTAAAGGTTACAGAGCTTATAGATTCATATAGAATAGCACCATATATAATCTAATTTTTTTGTCATATTGGTTGACCTCTATATGTCTCTGTTATTTAGATATATGGTAAAATGCATGGGGTTATACATATATAAAATACATTCTTTAGTGAAGATTGATTTAGAACAAATCAATTTTGTTTTAAATATGTAATACTTTAGTTATACTTACGTACAAGTTACACTGTCGAATGACAAGACAAAATAAATTTTAAATTGCGTGGTTTGGGTAGTAATGAAAGGTCTTTGGAAGAAAGTTTGCTAATGAAGGAAAATAAATTTGTAAGGATAGAGTTGAATGGATATAATGGGTTTTCTGCCACCCCATTTGATGGGAATAGGCATGAAATTATGTATGTAATATATATTTTTTGTGATAGAAGGATTTCTGGAAGTAAAAATACTTCCTAATTTTGAATTTGTTAGTGGAGTATAATTTGAATTAAGGATAAATAATTTCAAATATATTTGAATTTGTATGATAGTAATAGAAATTTTTGTAATAGAAGGATTTGGATAGTAAAAAACAAATTCTTTCCAATTTCGAATTTATTATTGGAGTATAATTTTAATAAAGGCACAACTTTACAATTGCTAATGATCAGGTCTCTTAGATATCCCATTATTCGACTTAAATACAGGTAACCACGCGGAATCAAGCTCAATGAGACAAATTAAAAATGTGAGCACCGCTTATCATTTTCGTTCATTCAAAATGGAATATTCAGCTGGGTACAATTGTATAGAAAAATAATGTTACAATTTTTTAAAAATAAGTAAATAAATTATGAAATGGACGCATGGCATGCATTTTGATTCACTTTGTGAGATTGAAAAAGCATCGCAATACAAATACTATATGTGTGCGTTTTAAATATGGCTTTTAATTATTTCTGCACCAGTTAAAAAACTTACCACTAAAGCACATTTAACAATATCTTAAAGAGACAATATCGAATTCATTCTTTGTGCCTACATATTTGGCTATAAACCCGAGATTGTCGCAGAAAATATAGATTTGAGAAACAAACAGTATTTAAAATACTATATCATTTAATAACTTATATTATATATTGAATAGAACAACAATTTATAAAGTTATTTATTCTTTAACCCCCACTTTGGGATCCTCGTAAACAAGGCACAAATGGCACATTCGGTTTTAAGCTATTGACCAAGATTATTCTCCATTAGTTTTAACAGTTATAGAATACGGTCAAAGAAATCTAAGCGATGGTAACTCAAATATATAGCACGGAAGATATTTTCGAATGTAAATATCACAAAATGACAATGGGTATATATGTAATTCAATATGTTCTAGAAAACTATTTCAAATCTTTGTCAAATGTTGAACTAGCTTTCAAAAATGATACAGAACGTAGTTGTCTTTCATAAATTATAAAAATATATTTACTGGGTAATTTCTAAGTAGCTCTATGAACTACAAAAATAAATCAAGTAATTAAAAAGTTCACACTGATAGGGTAACGTGCGGCAAATAACACTATTACACATTTTTTTTATAATAGCAGTTTGAAGCACGTTATTCTTGGTAAGTAGACACCATCGCAATAATACTTGTATGAAATATAGTCGTATATATTAATAAAAGTATTTTTGCAGTAGGTAACGTAAAGCGAGTATTTTAAAGCATTTGGAAGTTATCGTCATTGGTTGGATAGCTGGTACATGTAAAGCTATAATGGAGTCATACATTTTCACGACATGTGCAGCAGTCAAATTTGAGAATTGACGAGAATCAACATGTATGTTTTTTATGTGCGTTAAGTAAGTATACGGTTGCTAATGCGCATTGCAACATGTAGACTACCATTTAGAAATAGAATAGTATTTTCTGGTATTTATATCATTTATGATAGTAAGAGATTTTTTATATATTAATTAAATAATATATACTTTCAAAATGAATACATTTTCCATTAAAGCTTTATCAGCACGGATGGGTTCATATCGTTTGAAACGACATTTAAAATGAATCCATCCTAGTTATAAAAATGATTTCTAGTTTCGAGACAAGGTAACAAAATTAGTGCATGGACGTAAATAACCATAAAAAACATTACAACATATAAGCAAACTTTGATATATGTAAAAAATAATTAGAAAAAATTAAAGCGGAACCGCAGATTGAAACGTGGTAAAAATTCAATCAAACAGTTACCATTTCTTGCAGTAAACAATAGGTTTGTCATCATCATCACAATAAATAACTATTTATTCTACTCAGAGTAGAGAGAGGTAAATGGAAAGAAGGTACTTTCTTGTACAATAAATATCTCTAATGTGATAAGAGTAAATAAAAGCAAATAGAAAAATATGTAATATATAAAAAACGAAACAACATTATTTATATATTTATATATAAGTAGTATGAATCTATAACATTTGGCAGTTAACGAAAAGTAATGAATTTTTTCTCTTTTTTAATTTTACGTAAGAGTCATACTACGTATGAGGAATGCATAGTAACTGTACTTATAACATAATTTTGCACGAATTTTGACACTTAAATACTAAAGATATGTTCTTAATATGTACAAATTCAGATCATTTTTAAATGAAAATTCAATTAAGTATTTGTCATTCGATGCACATTTTACGCCATGCATCCGTTATCCATAGTAGGACTACTGTAATTTTGACTGGTGCCATTTGGGGAATTATAGTTATGACACTGTTGTGTATTGTAATGGTATGAAATGTCTGAGTTATCTAGATTGGTCAGCTGCGAGGAAGGCGAATAATTATCACCATCGACTATAATTGTCGGTGGTTTCGTATACTGAATATTCGAACGGTTACAAAAATCCAAATTCTGGTTCCGAAACGAAGGACCAATGTCGATTGATTCCGGCCGGTTGTATGTGTGATTCGGTTCGATTACGGACGTTGCCAATGAGGTAACAGGTGGTAAACGTCCCTCTGAACTATAGGTTTCGTCATCATTTACGATGTATCTACCGTTGTTTCTTGACTGGTTGTTAAAGTTAGCCGTGTTGTTCGTTGGCTTAATACAAGATGGCGTATGCAAAGTCAGCATATCCACAAGTCGTCTTCTTTGATTTTCCAATTCTTGTATTTGCGTTTTTAAGTCAATGTTTTGTGTTTCTAATACTTCGGATTCTTGTACTAGAATTACTGTTTTTTCTCGTTTTTTTAGACGGCATTTCGTTGCTGCTATTTTGTTACGTTCTCGACGGCGACGTCTGCGTTCTTCATCTTCTGGTGTCAGCTGGAAGTTAAAATATTTTATTTATATTTCGAAAGGAATTTAAATATTATATTTTATATGAAATCTTTCTTTATATAAAAAAACTACTTTAAAAAATACATATTTTATAAAAAATAGTAATTAGGGTATGTCCTATTTTGTAGTTTTTTTATACAGATAGGCTAGTTACTTTGCGAAATTTAGCATTTTGTACTAAATTTTACATGGGCTAAATTTAGGTACCTATATAAAGCAATTGAAATGATATCAAAAATTTATCTCTCATAAATGACCGATAACTTTTAGATTGCATTCAAACAACAACTTATTTATAAATTATAATTTTATGACTTGTACTTGTATTATTTTACAATTCAATCGTTTTAAACATACCCCTTGGCTTGGCGACAAAGACCGATCACAGTCGTCGTCTTCAATCTCAGTTTTTCGCATTTTCGACATGCTCAAATCTAGATCTAATAAATCGTCATGGTCTGCCGAATGTTTTCGCTTCGATTCGATCGAAAGTTTGAGGCCGGCTTTGATAAGTTGTGAGCAGGTATGTTGTACACTGGGTGGTGATGTGTTCGATGATGATTCCCCTTGGTTACTACACGAACTATTAGAATCATTGCAAAAATTCTGCGTACAGTTGCCGCCAGCTTTTGCAGATTCGCTGTGGTTAAAGCTGTAGTTGTCCAACGGATTTGTCATGGCAATCAGAGAGTTAAGAATCTCTGGTGTGCGAGGAGTGGTGCATGCACTTTCCACCGCTAGCAAATTGTTTACAGCAGTGCCGGCTGCCGATACGTTTACGTTTAAATTATACATTATATTTTATTTTTAATATCACGGTATTTATACAAAAAAAAACACTAAATTACTATAGATCACAGTGCAAATTTCTATTCGATTTGCAGGTTTTTCCCTCGTATTTTTCGGTACGAGAATATTCTTTTTTAAATGTTTATTTACAAGTACAGGTATTTATGGTAGAGGAACGGAATTTTTATTGACTCCAATGCACCACTCTTTATAAGGCGGTTGTGTGGCGTACTTCTATCTCCAAGGCGAGTGTAGTCTGAAAAATAAAAATTCTATTAGTGATATTCTATTTAAATTTCACATAATCTGCAATAGTTTCTAAACTCTTTAAGATATTGTAATTACAAAATGAAACCGCACACAATTTGTTCTATTTTTCGTGATCTACACTCAAAATAAATCAAAATAAAATAAAATAAATTAATTAAGAGATTAATTAGAGATGGTTTGGTGGCAGCGCACAATTTATTTTTGTGTTTAGAAGACTATCTAGTTAGCTCAGAGTATTTTGTGTAAAATGTGCAAAGAATTTAGCAAAAATAAAATCATATCTAGTCGTAAGTCTATTTATAATCATTTTCTTATTTGTTCATAAAACACAGATATATCGTAATCCGTTGAAATATTATCGTCATTTTGTATTTGCCTTTATTTATAGTAGACAACTTGTAAGTTATATTGATGCGTTTCTTTTTTGTGTTGGTGTGTGTTGTGACGTGTACCGACGAAATGTAGAACTAAAATAAAACAGACAACATGTGGTTGTATGTAACACACCAACTCAATTCACATATTCGTCGGGCCTCAAACTCTTGAATTGACAGACACTCCCATATTCATTCGCGAAATTCGTGTGTTGTGTAGTCGTATTATTATTTATTTTGTTTATTTTGACACGGTCCGGTTATTTATTTTATTTTTATTTCTGTTTCGTTCATTAGCAAAACAATATTCCAAATATTAAATTTTGTATGCTTTGTGCTTGTTCAGTGATTATCATTGTAGCAATATTTTTCTTATTGGAATTTGAGTAGCTGTCCTAAACCGAATATCTGGTTACACAATTCATAATTTTTGTATGTTGTACATACAATTAAATAAACCGCACATATACGGTGTTACTAACACCATTGTTGAAATACAAAAATGCTTAATGGTTGAGTAAATCCAAGGTTACATCACAAAATATGGTTTGAGACAATCATTCGAAAAAAAAAACTACACCATTGTAAGTTTTGATATATTTAAGTTTCAAAGCATTAACCAAAAACGAGAACTACGCATTGCGTTTCAGTATGTTGTATTGGGATATAAATTTATTTTCAAACTTCTACTGGAGTTTAAAATTACTTCCTTGCAACTACAATGAAAGTTGTGAAACATTTATTTGTGTATTAGCCAAAACTTGTTATAAATTATTTAATAATATTTTACAAGATTTTCAATACTAAAATGTTTATTGTGAAGAGTAAAATCTGGACGTTTTGAGTTAATGATTTGCATCTTTTGTCACCCTATTTTTGTGTTATGATGCTATGTATATTAATTTACACGGAGGTCGGAGCTGTTTAAAATGCATTAGAATGATGTAATTTACTTATTTGAGTTACTTTTCCGTTGAATAAGATGTAGGAAATGTAACAATTTTTTATGTTTTTTAATAGAACAGCTACCACGCAGAATACAGATTGTCTAGATACTAATTGCTACAATTTTAAATGCGCGGAATTGCTTATATTTCGCCTCAAAACCTCAATTATTTCAAGTAATAAAGATGAATAGTTTAAATGTTGTTATTAGGTGAATTATTCAAAAGTATGTTTCTGATTTGAGTATACTAAACATACATATTTCTTATTGGCATGAGGTGTGACTTGTAGGCTGTAGGGATTGGAGAATATAATAATAAAATCTCCAAGGTCTTACACAGTAGCTAGTTCTGAGGCAGTAAAATTATGTTTCATTTACAAAAATTTAGATTCGAATATTGAAATGTAAAAATACGAACCAAAACCGTATTTAAATTAGACTCATATATGCATACACGAAATGAATTTTTGTTCTATTGTACTGTATGAAGGTATGTGCATAGAAAATGACTGTATAAGTTTTATTGTATTTCGTGACAAGCCTACTTGCTTTGATAACAATTGCGGCGGTGTGGTGCGCATGCGTGTCGAAATGAAAATATAAACATATAATACGAGATGTTTATCCAAGAGACCAAATCTGTGTTTCTTTCCTTTTGTTTCCTCCGACACATGCAAATGCTAGTCGTGTTCGGCTCGCGAGTTTTGCAGGAAGATCACGTACAATGGTGGACAACCCACGCGGGGCCTCTTACATATAAAAAATAGCTAAAATTTACGAAACAACAAATTTTAGTACCGTTGACCAAAACCCTTGACCCTATTTGATTTATATTCAAATATCGATGATTTACATGTGTAATAATGAATAATTAGCTGTAAATTGTGTGCATATATATTTTTTATTCTGTGGAATAGATCAGCAAGATGCTATCAGTATGGCAGTATTTTTTTACATTCAAGGCCATTCGGATGTTGTTTTATGATCCTTTCTATAGTACACTACACACTGTACAATGGTTCGTTGTTAATTCGTGATATACGTATGCATATGTACATTGTATATTTTTATACTTACGTTCCATAGGGAACAAGTTCCGTTAAATGGCACCAGTCGTAAAGTGTGTTTTATTATAATGTATGTATGTCCACCCGCACACAAACCGCCATAAAACATATTAATGGTTCTTTCTTTGTGGACTGACCAACATGCGTGCATGAGTGATTGCACGCATTCAAAATTCTCTCCTAAAATTTCCATTTGTATTATGTACCTATATTGTGTCAAGTTTATTATTTATCTGATACTATTCAACAATATATACATACATACATAGAAGTACAATTATAATATCGTTGAGATTTATTATTAATAGCTACATCAGAACTTAGCTTGGTAAAACTTTAATACCAGGGGCACAGCGTCAGAAATGACAAAACTATCGACTGATGTAGAGCCACTTTTGTTATATTGAAACTACACACAAACTTGGTTTCTGGGACCCCTGACGGACTTACGTATCATATTTATTCTAACTATTGTTAAACTACGAGGATCTTGCTTTCCGGGAGCCCTGAGGGACTTACTAGCTTCAATTGACTCGTAACTAATATCAAATTTGATTTAAAAATCTCCACCAATCAACTGATTTGTTTGTAGTTACAATTTTACTTATTTCGCATTTTAATTTATAATATTATAATTTATTATAATAAATTAAATATTATGAAAGTTATAATAATACTTTTCTCCGTGAAGGATTCATGAATAAATTATTATTATTTCTACGGAAACTAAATTGATGTTAACCGTTTGTTTCCTAGTTGTTTTACGCTTAAACTTTATAAATTTATTTCAAGTTTCCTAGCGATTTTCTACTAAAACCACAAACAGTGTACGTTTATATAAATCCCTTATTCGCAATTTCTAGATACGCCGAATTTGTTTTATAATTACCGCAGATTTATAAATTAATATTGAATTAACTTTTTTTTTAATCTGGCAATAAAGGGTTAAATGTTATATATATATATATATATATATATATATATATATATATATATATATTTAAATATATATATATATATATATATATATATATATATATATATATATATATATATATATATATATATATATATATAAAACTTGCAAATTTTGTTAAAAATGCGGTTGCCTATAGTAGAAAATCTAAAATAAAAGTTAAAAACCGCATCCGCTTGCCAGTTACAAAAATCTCGAATTGTTTATACTTTCACTAAGAATTGATAAGGAATATTGTAGATTTGTGGCGTATTTGTATGCCGCGCTCATACGGAATTAGGTCAAGATAGGTAAAGGTTGCCATGTACAATTAAACACTTCTACGTTTGTTTTCAAAGTGCCCGAGGTGCTCGCCGACTCACCTTCAGCGGTTAAAAAATGCAGCTAAAGGATGGGCTGCTGGGTAATATTCATCAAATAGCATGTTAGTATGGGTGTGTAACTAATGTTTTACTAAATTACATATTACACGAGCAAAACTGCGTAGTAGGTATAATATATATGATTATCTAAAAATGTTGTAGTTTAATTTTTGGCAGAACTAGAACATAATTTACCGTTCATGCAGATCGTTGCGATAATTTTACAATTTCATTTTTGCTAGATTTAATTATAAGTTAACCAGAAGCGTTATCGTGCCATTACCGCACTACAGGAACAAGTATAAAAATACTTCATTACCTCCGTAAATTTATTCCATTTGTTACAACTAATAAATCAAAATATTTAATAAATATGCGTTATACATTTTAAATGATAAGAATAATTAAATGTTGATAAGTTCAAAAATAAAAATAGGTAGAAATAAATAACAAATAATTTAAGATAAAAACGATATTAAAAAGTTTGCAAACTAAACAAAAATCCACATTTGCGCATTAGTTATAATAATACAAATTTGTACATGTATTTATATTTTAACATTTCTTCCACCTATGGATCTCGTCTAAAACACTACAGAATTGAATTTCAAGCGAAACTCGCTACAATGTTTGGAGTACTCTGATAAACAAAAAAGATTTGATTTAAAAAAAAAATCACAATTGGTCACGAATTACGAATATAAACGAGCGAAGCCGCTTGCTATATTAAATCAATTAGTCATGATAATTATACGTATATTACATATTTAAATCCACAACAATAAAAGGTGTAATTTATATATTTCATAAATCTTAATGTATTCATTATTTTTATATATGAACAAATAACATGTTTAGAATAAATTAATTGTATGGTTAAATAATCACTGTCGAAATTTGATCTTAAAATTTATTTTACATACGTGAGTTGATACTCTGCAATTATATTCAATGATTATTGCAACATAACGAAATAAACAAAATTTAACCATTTTTTGCAAGCCATGACATTTTGAGAGAGATAATTGAATTATTTATAATAATAAATAATCGTAATTAATAAAGTTTATATATGCCCGTCAATTAAAACATTTGTTTCCTTTTAAACTGTATTATTTGTAAATAAAAATTCATAATTATCTCGTAACGATGTAATATGTTAAATATAACCTCATCAAACAAATGAAAACGCGTTACTACGGATTAATTGACCAAGTTCAATTTCTAGTTAACGTGACCAATGAGTGTGTTAGAAACCCGAACTTATCACTTGGTAATAAAATGTCGCCAACCGTATAACGTAGAAAAACCTAGATATCCTATCTTTGTTTCGTCACAATAGGGGCTTGGCAAACGACTCATATTAATCTAAGTATAAACTTTCAATTATTAAATTAAATAATTCGCATTACATTTTGTGGGTTGTAAATATTTATATAATTTATCTATAAAATGCACATTATGATTTTTTATCCTTGAAAGCAATTACTTATTGCGTTGTTTCTATAAACCAAAGTCAAACATGAGACTTTATATTTTCATATATGTATAAATGATATTTTATAAGTATTTTGTTTTGTATTAGCAACATATATTTTAAATCAAATTATCCATAAAAATATGTGTAAGCGTTTTGCCGAAATATTTATTGTTTAAGAGGATTCTTACATAACTAGTTAATGTTCATATATTGAAAATTACTTTCAGTCATAAACATTCGCGTAATAATATTCTATGATCGATGTTGAAACCGTTTCACACATTTGAAATAAAATTACAACTTTAATTTGTATTTATTATTTATCGTTTAAAAAAATTGTAAAATCAATACAATCGACATAATAAATACTAGAAATCGAAGATGATTTATTTGTAATTAAATCCGTGTGAAACAAATGATCTAAACAAAGATAAAAGCAAAAATAAATAGTCTTTCAAACAAATCTAACGATTTGTCAACAGTGTTTAACGCATAAACAGCCAATAAATCATAGTATAAACGTTTCGATTAGTCGATTGCACAAGTGGTATAGAGGTTATAGAAGCGAAGCGACTTTTGCTTCGATATCCGAAACATTTTTCATTAGTTGTTACTTAAAAACTGGTCGCCCGCTGTGCGAGTACATACATTCAAATTGCATTAGCATAAACTTTGGATATTGTGGGAGGAGCAAAGAGAGCGATAGAAATATTCAGATACACAGGTGTGCAACAGAGATACTTGCACCCACATACAAGGTTTATACAAGGATGTTTTTTCTGTGAAAAAATTTCGAATATTTGATATGTGTGAATTGTTAATATTATATAGTATATCATATAAATATATTTCAAGGTAGTTTATAACTAATTATTATGATTGATTTTCTACTCAGATTTGACAGGGTCTATCGATCAGGTATCAAAATATCATTACAGTAAGTGTCAGGAATACATTAGGCAATTTACATAATTTATTACATCCGTATTTTTTTTAAACTTCTCATATGTACATAAAAAATATATGTAAAATTGTGATTTTAACGGATTGTACGTTTTAAGCATCCATATTGACTATTTATGTAATTCTACAAATAAGCTTTAGTGCTTAATTTAATAACTATCATAGAAACTATTATAGAAATAGAATTGGACCACTGCAAATTATAATATAACATTTCCTCATTTTTTTCTCACAACAAACCGAAGTCTACTGGCCTATCTAACGTTTTAATTAAACGATGACTAATATAGAGATCAAGATCTGTCCAGTGACGTATTGATCTTAGTAAGGAAAAAAAAGTCGCTACGAAAACTCCAAAACAACTATTTATGAATGGATTATACCGTTTTAAATGATTTATTTACTATGTTGCTGCAATGTTTAGACCATCAATTCATTTAGAAATGTGAAATATTTCTTAAAACACACCTCTGTCGGCCACACAGGCTACTAAAACAGTTTCTGAAGTTTTTCGTCCAGACAGAAAGCAATTTATATTATTATAATACAGTCCCTGGGTGTATGTATGGTGACTTATAATTGAACAGGGACAGATGTTCTGAAATAGCGTCCGAGACACCAATGGACGAACCCCACTAAATAAATCATTGTATTTCGCCTTTTTTCTTGTTATGCTACATTTGTTAACGCGTATAAATATTTAGGCGTTTCGAATGTCTGAAATAGTTTACGAGTCAAACAAATTTTTTTACTCGCACGTAAATTTCACAATGTTTTTCATTTTTCGTTTTTATTTGTTGTTGATTTGTAATTTATCGATATTCAATGCTATAAAATTGTAGGTATTGTTTGCTTATTGAAATATTTACAACCTACAGTTTTCGTTCCCACGTTGTGGAAGCTGTATATCTCTTGACGAGAGATTTTGACTGGTTGAAATGTGATAAATTTTAAAATGCAATGTTTTTATTTTGATACTTTTTTACTGCTTTAGTCAAATATAAATGAGTTTCTGATTGTATAATATCTTTATAAACGTTATAGCGTAGATAAAAAATAAAATGTAGACCACTATTGTGCAAGTTTACATATTAACAAACACTTATTTGATATGTTTGTGTTTCTACATCAGTTGTTAAGAACAAAGACCCACAAAACCATCAAATGTGTGTTAGGGTTAGTGATGCAGTTCCTGAGATAACATCTTCATCTATAAATAAAATGAAACGCCATAACGAGGCGTCGCGTACTCCTAAAAGCTTCCGGTGTCCGATGTTTTAACACATTTCAACCGCATTATAAACGGCGTTACTTCAATTAATACCTTTCTTAATTAAATTTTTTTTTAAAGTCTTTTTTAATAAATTATTGATCTTAATTTTATTGTTTAAAATATATATATAGTTAAAATCATGATTTTTTTTTAAGTTACGCGTTGACACCCTTACTTATAATGAAACAAAAAAATATAATCTAGTGTTTTTTACACTATAGACTTGGTGACACTTAGTTTGTAAATTATTTGCTTCATTTAGAACACAATCTACGCGAAAGAATATAATATAAGAATATACATATATAGTTTTTGTTTCCATTTAATTTTTGAAAATGGAGATATAAATTGCGAAATCAAATCATGGATTTAGTCCGCTTGAAAACGTATCTTTAATCCTGGATTAAACTTTAATAGATTGTATAGTACAATGTTCATGTTGGAAAAAATGTACTACGTGTATTCGTCATGATACGTCATATAAACATAATTATGCACAGATAGCTTCTTAAACATAAATATATTTTTTTTTCTTATTTAGTTATAAATAAACAAATTGGCTTAGTACAAATGAAAAATGAGGTTTCCAGCAAATACATCTCTGGTAACCTACATATTTTAAAAGGCTTGGTGTAGACAGGTCGTTTATTTCTAAGTTATATTTTATAAATAATATTTGGAAATAAATTTCATACGTCGTGCTGTCGTGCATATTAATCAGTATGCCTTGTACTGGAAATATAATCACTAGGTTTATTATTATAAATAAAACAACAAAAACAATAATCATTATAATTTGTACAAGTCATAAATTTAATTTTATACTGCATAATTACGGTGCTAAAAATACAAAAACTAATCAATGTCTACTTTTATAGTCGAAATTAAATAAGTATTTAATAAAATTATCAAATAGAGGTCCAAACATATCTTTCTATAATATATAATACACTGTGCAGTGTGAGCATATGCATATAATCATATTCATTTGAATTCTAATGGGTTTCGTTCGCCAAATATATATTGTGCAAAATTTAATGAAAACAATTCAATTTTGATGGAAAATCGGTGATTTTAATAACAAAAATATATTAACTATGTTTTAATGGCGAATTAGTAAAATTTTTATTTATTATTTTCATTTTGATTCCAAGTCAAGTTGGTTCAATGAAAATTGGTCAACCATAAAATGATAAAAATGTGTACGAATAATATTTACTTTTTTCGTCAAATAATATTTTAATTGGTTTATTCACAACAAATTATTCGACATGTAAATATCTGTGCAGTTTACTTATACGAAGTAATAAGCGGGTATTGTGATCACAAAACGAAAACAAGTAAATTAATTATATGTGAAAATAACAGCTTGACTAAGGTGAACATTTGACAATTTGACAATTATTTATAGCACGATAGTATTTACATTATTTAAAACTGTAAAATGAATTGTGGTTTGTCCTTGAATTTTTATATTTGTATTTTAGTATGTTTACTATTTAAACAGATATTCTGCGTATAAGAAAGTGCAGTGTAGGACACTGTAGGATCTTTAAAAAAATAATCGTATCCTTATAGCTTGAGAAATTAAATTACTACTAGCTAGTTATATGTTAATAATTAGTAATTGTTGTTATACATAAATCAATATTACCTATATATAAAATGGGGTGGCTAATGCAGTTTCTGCGACACTGTTCACACTATTTCGCATTACTTGTCCAATAAAAATAAGCTAATTATTAGCGGTTTTTCAAAATTAGCAACTATACCAATGATAATAAATGCTAATAAATATAATTGGAATTCTACAAGACTATTATAATTTTATGAATATAGAGAACTAGTTAACATTTTATATTTTCTGAATATTTATTCTTATAAATTTGAATGACTGACTTATTCTGGGAAAATATTTTAACAATATTAGAAAATCTATAAATGGGCTTCTGACTATTACAAAAGATATTGAACAGAAAAGAATAATAAACCGCATAAGAGGAAACCGCATTTGACTATTTGATATTGAAACATGTGTTAAAAAATTATTATTATTTATATATAAATATTTAGACGATGTTTTATATAGACGCATTGATTTTAAATTATGTTTCATGTATTTCATATTACACATTTTCTTACACTATAATTTAAATCGTGTTTTACTATATATAATTTAGTTTAAAAAATTCGTTGGTTGCGCCTAATTTTATTGTCACGTTTTTTTCAAAACAAAACTGCATAACCTTGCATTAAACATTCTCATCCTTGAGCCCAAGATGAAATAAAATATCATTAATTTTATCCTAGTGAAAATGCATGAAGCTATTAATTTTATTATATATAAATACCCAGACAAGTTTTTATCTTTAAATAAATAAATAAAAATTATTTTTTCTTATTTTTGTAATAATAATTAATATAAAATACAATACAAGTAATTTATTTTGATTCCATAGAGATAATTATTTTAATTAAAATATAAACAAATATTTTACTTTTATTGATTTAAACCATGTTCTACCTATATTGCATCGATATACACCCAGGACTTATAAATTCGTTGCCAGTGCAGTAAGCATGGGCCACTCCAATTTTTTTTACACAATCATAAAAAATTGTTTTGCAAAGTTTTTATTGCAATATGAACTTTACAAAAATGTCGACGGTAATATAACTGTCAGATGCTGCACATTAAATAATGATTTAAAGATAGAAATTATCTTCAAAGTTATTAAAACTAAACTATCGAAATTATATACATATAGGTATGTATATATTTTTTTGTGCTTAGTCAAATTGATTAAACTATTTTATAGCAGTATCGCTTCTGCTCAAATTTTGACGAGTTAGTTTAATAGAAATATAAAATAAAAATAACGGTATAACATAATTACACTTATACTATTAATCTGATATGGTTTTTTGTGTGCGTCCAGTGTGTATTCTTCCATTGGATAGCGATAGGTCGTTTTGTTAAACACGCAGCCATAAAAAACACCATTTACTTTTTGTGTTTTAAATTTAATTATAAAGTATAAAAGCGGGTGTTATTTTCAGGTAAAAATCAGAGAGAACAAAAAATTTAAAGATTGCAAGGAGATATCATATAATTTCACAAATATATATTAAATGTTAATATATGTATGGCTGTGATAAACATATTTGTCTAGCTGAGTCAAAATATTTCTTTTAGAATATATACATTTATATATATATATATATATATATATATATATATATATATATATATATATATATATATATATATATATATATTTTCGTAATCAGAAAAATTAGAAACGATCAAAAATATGAAATAAGTAAATTTTAAAAAGAGACGGTAATTCATTCTTCTTGTAATTTTGAAACTGTTACTCTGGTAATTCATGTTATTTTAAAGGAATTTTCCGATTTATCAACATCGTCTGCCTCTTTAAGCAATGCGAAATTGAATCGGTTAAATAATATTATGACCTTGAAGCTATACCACATCTGTTAAACTAATTATAAATGCATTAAAGATAGTTCTGTTTTTTATTCGTAACTGTGACTATCTCCCTCTGGAACACTGAAAAAGCCGTGCAACGCCGGCTTTCATTTATGAGGAGACGGATGTGTGTGAATGTGTGTTTAGTTTGGCAAGATTGATCGTAAAACCGGACATTCGTAGAAAATGAAATGAGTGTTGAAATAAAATAAACAAATGCCACTATTATTTGGAGGCAACATGTTGACTGGTTTTGATTAATTATTGACGTTTTATGTACTGAGTTTTATGAATACATAATAATATTTGTTTAAGACAATCGAAAGACTTTTAAAAATGGTTTGGCTCTGAATTGTTCTCATACTTATGTTGTTTAACAACCACGCCTACCGAAACAGCGCCAGTGTGAAATATATAAATGTATATGTCGCCTCTGTCCACGTTATAGGTCAACTCTTGTAACATGCCTACACGTCGCGTTTTACATTTAAAAAATTGCAATGAATTTAAACAGAGACTGATCTCTTTCATGAATGAATTGATTTTGGCACGTGGCACATCTATTATTTTTCATAATACCTAACATATCAGCAATATTCATAAAAATTTCAAGTATTTTAAAATATTTCAAAACGAATAATTTTTTTTAATACTTATAATTATAAGTATATATGTATAAAATCCCATAAATTGTTTCTTCTTGTGAGTATAAAGACTTATTATTTATTTTAATATTTAGTTTTAATTTATTAATTAAAATGCAGATCACAGGTAACTACTTCGATCAACACTGTTATTAAAACGTTTTTCTAATTAGAAAAAATAACAAAGTATACAAATTGTCTAGAATGACAATTAGTATCTTATTAATTAGATGCTATAGAACGATTACCCTTGATAACTTAATCCATAATAATTATGGGCAGTGATTTTCTGTTTCCTTTATGATCCATCGCAGTAAGGACACACAAAAAAGTATGATGAATGCATTTAATTTTTTTTTAAATACTCAATAAAAAGTGCTAAATAAAAAAATTCCACAATAGAATAAAATGTTAAATACTATATATGCTTCCGGTAACAACTTAATTGGGACATACATTACTAAATACTAATTCTGAACACTTGGCGTTGTGTAAACATACTATTATTTAGTTGTTCTCATTTTGCGTGTATAAACCTCATTTAGTATTTAGATGAAAAATTGACATGAATTTATATAATTAATAAATGTTTGATAAATAAAATATAAATGTGACTATACCGAAATGGATAATTGCGGATTATATTTTATTATTTATTCTAAAGCAAATTATTTAAATATACTAAACAATGCATATATTTCGGAATTAATTAAATATTTTATTACAGCAAGTAAAATTACTTTAAATTTACATCAATTTTTAACTGTGTCTATCTGTTTTGAATAACTTCAGAAACTCCATTCGTTTATTTATGTATTTAATAATATATATTATATGTAAAAAAGAATAAGGGAAAACAAAATTACTATCCGACAATTTACATGCAAGACAAGAGATTACATATGTTCCAAATTAAATGTTTTTATCCATAGATCAAAAAAAGCATCAAGTATTATCTATACGCAAGATGTCATATTTTCGTTATCATATTTCTGAACATAACCTATTTACAAAACAGTAAAACATATTCGCGTCACAAGTGCCAAAACCTGGGTGGTCGTTTCGAATATGCAAAACAACATAAAACCGTATGCAAGTCCATATTTTATGAATATCGATGTCATAAAATGATATTATTTATACAGTTTATAGCATTAGATATGTTTAATGAAGGATACATGTATCTAATTAAAATATATATGTATGTATGTATGTATGTATACGTACTACAAAAATCGTTGTAATCGAAAGTGAATACTTTTTCAAAGTATCTTGGTACGTCATGTGGATGATTGGTGTAAATACTAAAATACTGGTTTCAACTTTCAACTAATTGCTATTTGGTTGCGGTTATGGTTAATAGAATTGCAAAAAGAACATCTTTCTTTAATGTTTAATTTATATCTGTCATTGTTAAGGTCAGGCATTTACGTTGTGAATTTTAAAAATTATTTTAAATCTTTATCGCGTTCATGTGTGCGCCGTATCACTCAATGAGAGGAATTTCATAACATATTTTCAAATATTAGCATTTTTTTGAAACGCTTCTTTCCAAAATGTATACATTTTTAAATGTATTATTGAGCTTTTAATCGAATTTCCCTGTTCTGTTTTGATGAATAAGATATATGTACATAACAAATTCACAATGTTTATATTTACAATAAATAACAAAGATTTGCCAATCTCTATGAATAATATACATAAATGGTTATATCTGCATTTAGCAAAACACGAGAAGTGGTAAGGTAAATCATACTATTTAAAAAATGTATTCGTGACTAAATATTGTGAAATATTTTAGCCCCGCTCGAATCTTTTATCATCGAGTAAAGATGTTTATAAAGACAAAAGGTCAACCAATCAATATCTGTGTGCAATATACCTACATTCATAGCTTTATTTTCGAATTAAGGTTATATGCGTATTTTATAAATACTGGAATAGTAATAATTAATCTAGATTAAAATACAGGAATGTGCGGTTTATTAAAAATTTACTTGTACATTATGCCCTCGATAGTTTAACATTTTAACCGTTCGCTAACCTATAACCGGATCTCAAGTGTGTTGTCCTTGTAAGTTGATGGCACACTGTTTATATATATACTTGGATCAAACATTTGGATTACTGCGGTTCTAGCCAAACGATTTTTTATTAACTTTGCAAATTTAAATCCCAATATTTCAATTGTCCGATACACTAGATTACTATTATTATAAATGTTGTTTATTACTGTTTAGTTGTCTCATAACACAATTGGTTGCACACATGTGTGTATTTTTAGGGATATAATCATAGATATACAAATATATTTTAATTTAATTGTTAAGTAAGCTTTGGGGAAAACATATAGCACTTTTAATTGAGAATCAGAACTTATTTTCGCAAACTATTTATTTATTAAGGTTGAACCATGGTGGAAACTAAACCATATCACAGTATGGTTGGTGTAAAATAGACAAAAAATTAAATATAAAATTTCGTTTCATCAATATTCAAAAAAATAGTTTAATATTTTTTGTTTCGGAAGAACCGAGGTCATATAACAACAAGAACCGTTTTATATAACGAAATAAAACATCTGGACCAATACTAAAACGAACATATAAAAACGCTTGCATCTATATATTCTAACATGTTTTAAGAGTTTTTGTAGACCATGGGGCAAACATCACGGGCTATTTCTCACCAGTAAACACACAGACACACACACAGACACACACACACGTGAAACGCGCAAAGGCCTTGAAAATCGCTAGGTTCCAAATAGTTTTCGGCTTCTACCTATAATTTATCGTTCAACTATTGTTCTACCGGCTAATCATTAGTAAATCTTTTTTCGTTTTTGTTTCACAGTCGACTAAATTCGTTTTCTGTTTATTATAATTGAAGCATTTATATCTGTCACGATTAAATGATAACTACATTCGTTTCGCATATTGCACATTATTATATAACCAAATGTGTTTAAATTAACATGTAAGTAAACCAGTATTTTATAGTTAATTTGAATTAATTTTATCTGCGGAAAATGACCACCAAAATAGACGGGATGTAATATATAAATGTCTAATTTTCGTAGTACGTTTTTGCGTTAATATATCAAATAGTTATTTAAGTATGTGTTGAACAGACTACGAGTGTAACTGAATCGTTTTAAAAACTGTTCTACACATATTTATTTATAATTGTGTATAATTATAGAGATATACATCAAAAGTGGTGATCATATTATCGATAAAGTAATCAACGAAATTTAACGAAACTGGCATTTGAGATGCGGGTCGAAAATGAATGGACATCATGTGTGATGATGGCCAGTAAATACACATCATATTTATACGGGTATTATTCGTTTTGGTAATTAAAACGTTCATATTCGAATCACGATTTATCATCAATTATTACTTCATGTGATAGTGATTTTGTAATTTTATACCAAACATACAACACGCATTTTTACTTTCATTATTGTTTTTTCCCACTAACCGCAAATCTATGAATATTTAAAATTGATCTTGTTGATATGCTGTCAAAATATTAAATGAGCGCAACTGTAATAAGTGGTAATCTGAATTTTTAAAGTTGAACGTTGATAATCAACCTGACGACGAAACAAAGATAAGATATCTAGTGTTTTTGGTAGTATATCGTTGGTGCTACATCGTTACTAAGTGATAAGCTCAGTTTTCTAACATGCGCATTGGTCTACAGTTGAGCTAGATCAACTCATTCGTAACACCACGTTTTTATTTATTTTATTTATGTTTCTTTTGTCGTCAGGAGTTTCGCTATAATTACGAATATTTGGTTGCAAATAATTAATTAATAAAGCGATTTAAATACGAATTAAATTACAATTTAATAATAATATATATACGAGGGTGGTCTGAAAAGTTTCCGACCTCAACATGAAGATAGCAGCACTCGTAAATAAAAGCTAGGGAATTTCGTTGTTCATCTGTGTATGGGGACTCTGCACCATCATTTACCACAGTGAAATTTTGGGCAGCTGAATTTAAACGTGGCCGTAAGAGCTTGGGAGACGATGAACGTTCGGGACGTCTAAAAACTGCAACTACCAACGAAAACATCGCCAATGAACTGCTTGGCCATCCGCCTTACTCACCAGCTCTAGCCCCAAGCGACTTCTTTTTGTTCCCTCATCTAAAAATTGCGCTCGGAGGACAGAGATTTTCGTCAAATGAAGAGGCAATCACCTTCGTGAACAATTATTTTGCAGAGAAGAATGCCGAGTACTATTTGGACGGGTTACAGAGATGGGAGCATCGCTGGGAGAAGTGTGTAGAGTTACAAGGAGACTATGTTGAAAAATAAAAAAATAAATTCTGAAATAATGTCTTGTATCTTTGTTAGGTCGGAAACTTTTCAGACCACCCTCGTATATAGATCCCAATGAATAATAAAGTTTTATTGCGATCATAAAGGGACGTGCATGTATCTTAGTTAGAGAATCAAATGTAAGATTTGTCTTTTATCTATTTTTAATTTAGAATTTATAGCTATGCCTTTGTTGTTTTATCGGAAGCAGTTGGCAATGGCCCAAGTAGTAATGCTTCCCCCTTAAGACGGATCTATAACTGCATAATCCGTTTCTAGTGTTTTAAAAAACAAATATAATTTAGCATTGAGGTTAGAATTTATTTTAAACTATTTTTCTTGACTTCCGTCAGACCAATTTAACGACATCGTAAACGTTAAACCATAGTATTTGAGTTAATATTTTTATGTTTGTTTCATGCTTAAAATAGGCTTGATTTTTAATGGCGTTTAGTTTCGGCACTGTTTATATAACTAATAAGCGGACTACTTTAACAAATCTATTGATTAATGTAATTAATTAGTGTAATCAACGTATATGGATAGTTATTTTAATTGATCGAAATAAGACTCCACTTATGACACGTTTACATATATTTATGTAAGATATTTATGCTATATATTTTTCATCACGTTTGAAATAAATAAAGTGTTATTTATTTATTTACGCTTTTCTAATGTATAGGGCAGCTTATGAAGTGGTGGGGTTATTTTAGTTAATTAAGTGCTAACTTGTAATTAGGATTTTAGCGGTTTTTGTCAAAGTGTTTTAAATGTAGTAGAACCAATCATTAGGTGATTGAGGTGTGTTTAAACTTAAAGCAGCTCTAATCTGTATGATTATTATTTTGAAATATAAGCACTTGTATAGTATATAATTTTAATGTATGTATATGCGTTAAAAATGTAGAAATAATCACGTTATTTTTCATATACCTATATTATTATTATTTACGGATTCAATCAATCAATGTATAACAACGGAATTGATCTTTTTTGCTAATATTAAATAAGAAATAGAAAATCGCTGGTTGTGATACATTTATACATAAAAGATGAATAGTTATTGCGGATCGGATATGGTTTAGTATAAATGAAATTCTCGTTGTGTGTGACTTGTGTTTCACACGTATTAGATGTGCAGGCATAGATAATTGTTGAAGCTTTATAATTGCTAGAATGCTTACATTCACTATGCATATCAGTTGCGCTTTGATGTTGCTTATATGACCGACGAATAATATTATGATAGTACACGTTACGTCGGTATTTACAGAAAATATAAACGTTTCAATAGACAGTTTATCAGCTGTTGCACAAACGTTCTTTCAACTATTTATTTGTGAAATACTTCATTCAAATTAACACCCTTTATTTCCTAGTAGGTTTATAAATTTATTTGAAATTTTCTAGCAGTTTTACACTGGTGTAGCGAATTTTTTTCTTGAAATTTTTATAATTAATGAAGAAATATTTTTTTAATTTGGCAATAAAGGGTTAACATCCAAAAATGAATACCACAAATACATATACGAGTAAATTGCATGAGAATATAAATGCATTTTATGTTTGGATAAAACATGTTTAATGCTTCAATAAAAGCTTATAAAGTTGGTTTATTATAAAATTTGTAACCATTTCATATATGTATGTAATACATGCAATCATAGCATTACTTTTTATGGGACTCCATAAAAAAAAATACGAATGAGTCTAAAACTTTTACCCTTTTGGTATTTGCGACACAATATTTAAATAAAAAACATCTAAACAAGAAAATCTTACATATGTTGGTATAATATGCAATTTTAAATAAAAAGTCACTATTTGTTTAAACTTCATGATAAAACTCATGAGAAAATACATTTAGATTATAACTATTCATTAATTACGTTATCGATATTTATCATAGACTTGATTGTTTATTTATAAATAAAAATCTAATTATCGGTATTACACAAAAGAATTGCCAATCAACAATAGCTAAATATAAATAATGCTTCTTGTATTGAGAAATGATAATTTACTATGACGGCCTTCTATAAAATAGAAAAGATGGCGTACCCTTTCGTCCTTGTTGTGATTGGACAACGAACAAGAAGCAGCAAAAAAATGTAGAATACGAATATCGGTTTGTAAGTCATATTCGTTTTTAAATACATGAACTCATCGGTATTAGACATCATTGAGGTCATAGGAGGCAGGTAGATTGTTACTTATGAATTCCTAATAAATGCAAATCAACAATTAATAGGAATTGGAATTATTGTTATTACGACAGCTACTTTTAGCATTGAACTCTGATGGCTTTTGAGGTTAGTTTTACACATGGTCACGTGTCTCTACGTTCGACCAATCCCACGTTACGAAACTTATGCATTTCGTTATATTACAAATATGCATTGTAACACTTTAAAAGGGTGCAACCAGTAACTTCATTTCTGTACTTTAATTTGTGCTATTTATTATTTTTGAGAATATTTACAGGAGTTTTTATATATTTATTTACGCGACATTAAGTTGTTCTTCATTTAAATTTAGCTCCAATGTGTATACCCTACCTATATAAGCCCCACGACATCACAAATGAAAACGAATTGATTTATAGTATTATTGTAATGATATATTATTAAAAGAAATAATAAATAATTCTATTTTTTGTTTACACTTTCTACTAATGGCCCAAAATTACATATAGATTTTGTTAACGCTTAATTTATGTAAATATTTACGTAGCTTACTACTATATTACAATAAGTATAATATAATGTTTGCTCCCTCATGATGTGAAAATTAGGCCAGAGCATAAATGGCTCCTTATTTATCATATTTAGATGCATACTAGTCTTCTTCTTCATATAATACAATACAGGCATGTCAGTTGACCGACATAAATTTTAATTCTCGTCAGGTTTATATTTGTCACTCCCTAACACGGTATATTTATATTTTGCAGTAGAGTGTCGATATTATTTTACGACATTTTCTCTGATATCAGCGTTTATGTCCTAGTCGACAAAAAAAAATAGCTTTTCATAAAGTTTCTAATCATATTATGTAATTTTATAGTTTTAAGATCATTAAGCTTTAGTTTAAAAAAGTTTTACAACTTTAAATCCCATAATGATACATTTTTAAATATAGACTTTTCATAATATTACATATGAAAAAAATGTTATTTTCATGAAAAACTACATTTTAATATGTTAACTGAAATATTATATATTAGATTCAAAACATATTTATACAAGAAATAAACGTTAGAATATTTTCGGTACAATGTGAAGTTTTGGTAGATTGAAATAAATTTAAAAATCTTAATAGGATAAGAAAAAATAAATAGACTTTCGAATAAAATATTTATAATTTATAATTATTATAATCAAACAATTTTAATGAGTTTTTTGATAAAGATGATGAGAACAAGTTGTATGAGCAATGCATATATTTATATATATTGATGCAGCTCAATTCAATAATAGTTCGAAGAAAACAATCCGTTTTGTCTGGAAATGAAACATTTTACAGCTTCAGCTGAATTTAAGAACCGCTTCCTGTTCATAATTATTAGTTTTACCACAAGAATTTTCTACTCAGACAACGAAAATATATCTTGTGATTAATCAAACTGAATTGTGTTGCGCATAAATCCTTCAAAAATAATTTATTTTAAAAGCAACATCAATTTTGAGCTACTTTACGAAACATTGCATATTGCGGTAACATCAAATGAACACACACACACACACGCATGATTAGATCAATCGTTTTATAAATAATGTTCTATTTAATATTAAATCACTATTTAAGAGTTCTAAAATTCGTGTTTAGATGTATGCAATTTTGTTTCGTGTATCGTTTATAACATAAGCATATCAAGCGTGCGCCTAGGGCCCCCCAAAAGGTGAAATTTATTTATTATTCTGTTGTAGTAGGAGCCTAAAAATGTCAAAAACCTATATAGAATTTGATTTGTGTTACCGCGGCTTCTCCGCTTATAAGCACCCTTTTATGTTCGAATTAAGCGTCGTGCTTTAATTATTTTATGTTTTGTTATTTAATAAAATTAGTTGATAAAATACCGCAGATAATAAATTAAGCAAAAATTAGATGTATTTTGTATTGAAAACATTTCATTAATTGAAGTTTATTTGTGTTTGAGTAAAAATATAAACAACATATTTTTTTTAGTAATTTATAAAAACGTGTGCTATATAAATATTTGCTCCTTTCGTCGCAGTTTTGAAAGCATTGTAAAGCAGATAAAGCGATACGGGAATGGTATGTATATATAATATATATTAAAGAAGATATTTTGTTTACATTGTTGTATGATCGCATGCGAATGATTTGATGAAATGTATTTAGCATTTTGTTGTTATAAACAAGGGGTTTCGGCAGAATTCATTTGAGATGTTCTCACATTCAGGAAGCAAAATTAAGGGAATAGACATGTGTATCTTATTACCTCACGTTTTGCCACCTGCCGTTGTTTGGATTTGAATCGCCGCTGCACAACAACCGAATAATATTTACGTCCGCAATTCTGTGTAGTACAAAAAACAACAATCGTCCGATAGAATTGGGGCACTTTTTCACATACTCGCAACAAGAACACTGACTATTTGTTAAATGTGTAGTGTTATAGATAATATTCATTTCATTTATATCAACGATAACGTTTGATTAGATGTTGCCCACACGCCGCGCTGTACCCAAACCAAACCCACATACAATCGCGCCCAGCTTTATATACGAGCTAAAAATATCCAGTGATGTCATTTTTCTCTGTTGTTATTGGTGTATTGTGATGTCATTCCGAATGATCATTGGTTGTGTGAGAGAGCACGAAGTCACGAAGTTTTAGATATATGTTACCCGCCGAGCTGCGCCTAGTCCGAACACATCAACATTCAAGAATAAAATTTAGAATGTAAAATTACTCAAATTGTTATCTTAATCAATATCAATACATCCCTTTCATACAATTTTTTCCTTATTTATTATATTTATACTAAATCAGTACTGATTATTTGAAATATCTTGTATTATAGGTGGTACTTTTGATTGAAGCATCAATTTAGAACATATTAATTTGAAGGTTCTTATGTAGTTCCGCCTAAAGATAAAAGATAAAGAATGCAATAATATAAAAAAAAAATCCTGTAAATCTCGTAACGGTAATAATTTCTAAATTGAAACTAAATATTAAAAAATAATAATGATTGATTTATAATAAATAATATAGATTAGTCTTCCTTAAGTATATAAACACAGAAAACACTATACAAATTACAACATTATTTAATTTTGCAAAAAAACTGCATTGCCAAAAGTTCAATAAATTTATTGATCTTGTTTTTTATTAACTTTTAGGAAATCATTTTAAATGAAATACAACGCTTGTCTTTTATAGTCGATATAAATATATTTTTCAAATTTCAGTAACTTTTAACATAATATTTAAAATTGTATTAATTCAAGCAAAAAGCAGTAACTAAATTATAAATTCTTGTTCGAAATAATATGTGATTCAAAATATGGTAATATATGAGTATAAAGACGATTATGATTGGAGATTATAATATAGTATAAATTAATGTTGCTAATTTAAAATGTTCAATTTTTGTATTCTTATATACATAAGTAGTGTCATCTAGTAAAGAAAGTTTAGAAGTTCAAGAAATTAACAAAAAAAAATTGTATTATTAAATAATTTATAAATAAGTATAAGTGGAATGCAAAAATGACTTCAAATTATAATTTGTTATTGCTTTTGGCTTGCAAGTTGAAATTGCTATTATCTATATTCCCGCCATAGAAAAAATGCTGCCCTATAGTGCCATCTATGACGCGTTGCTACCTCCATTAAATTAAGCGCCGTTATATTGGTGTAGCGAGTGCTACAAATATATATTTATTTTGATATTTATCGAAAGATTTGAAGAAATACAATTTTTATTTGTTATATTATCTGTTATTGGTTATTTAAATACATTTTATAAGAGAGAATTTAAGTTGCATTTGGAATAAATCGAAGGTAATGACGCATATTACATGAACACAACCACACTTACCAACCAAGCCTGCAAACAACAATTTGAGAGGGCAAAATTAGAAACGATTTGTGCTATTTTACGTGTATTGGATGTCGTGAAAAGTGGTGCATGAAACATGGAAACAAGCGAATCAGTGCAAAATCCTGAAAATGGTAAAGATAGTTCAGAAGATTTAGAAGAAACAACTTCGCTAAGCCCAGTTACGGATATCAAACAAGAACTCGATTCAGAACATAATGATGACAACGACAATGCAATGGAAATTGATGAGAGTTCTACCATCGAGGAGGATACTAAATCGGTAGATAGTGAAATTCTTATAAAGAAAGAGAATATTGAGAGTCTGGAAATAGAAACAAATGCACAATGTAGAAAACGAAAACTGGACGATTTAGATGATGATGTGGAAGAGGAGGAGGAGGAATTGTGTGATACTGAAAATTCATCACCCATTGATTTCCTTGGTTTCCCTGATAGCCATTCGGATGAAGGTATGTTACAAACATGTGTTTTCATACAGTATTATTGATATTTCACTTCGATTTTTAAAGGAAATGACAATCGATGTGCAAATAATAGCAAATTTTTCCTTAATTTTATACGAAATCATCGTAAGTTATTCCAACGATTCTGATACTACAATGTTAGATTTCACAAATATGTATCCTTTAAAAAATACTAAGAAACGTGGCACTCGATCCATTCTAAATTTCCTCCTGCAACTATATTCTATCCCGAATAATATTTACATTTTAATATTTTTCTCTAAATGCACAAAAAATTGTCCAAATATACAATATATATATATATTTTTTTGGGAAATTCTGTGTTCTCAAAATTATGAATCAAACTGTCTTCGATATTTTAAGTAATAGATGGCGTGTAATATATTTTTGGAATCATAATTGTAGTTGATCAATATTTGTATTATTCATTTCGTAAATCGTTACTAAAATATCTACGATTTGTATAAACAGTGAAACGTCATGAAGAAAAAAAGGAAAAATTCGAAAAACCTAGTGTGAAGTCTGATAACTTAGTTTTTGATACAGCATTAGGAAAAGGAAAACGTTCACGTATTCCAAACAAAAAATATGAGACTCCAACGATAAGATCATTTTCGAAAAAATCTACTGATAACATCGATTTTGAAGGTGGACCAGGTAAGAAAGCAAACATGATAACAATTTAGAATTTGTTGATAAACATTTAAACATATAATTTTATGGTAACCTCAATTTATCAAAATAAATACAATTAATTTATAAAAATGCAAATAGAGCATTTTAAATAAGAATTATATTTTATTTACGATATAAATATTAATGTATGTTATATCTCTGGTGTCATGGTAAAAGCGTTATTTTAAATAAATAGTTTTAATTTAACTTCTTTTCTGTGGAATCACAATCACAATTTTTGTTTAAAATATTGAAATATAATATTGAATAAAAGAATCGAAATATAAAGTGAATTCTTCAGAAGTGACTAGTTCGGAAGATGGACGAAACGAGGATGAAAATGAAATACACAAAATGGACGATATATCATCGGAAGTATCTAGTTCAGCCCACAGTAGCCCATCTGTCGGTAATCGGGCGAAGAACTCACGATTGGCGAGTAGCGTTGCAAGTCCGCATAACAAAAAACCGAAATTCACCGTCGATATGACAAACCCGAACTTTTTAAAGCCATTTGACCTCGGCTGGCGACGTGAATTAGTGTATCGTTCCAGTTGCGATAATTACGGACGCCGCAATGGTGACGTTTATTATTACATGCCGACAGGACAAAAAATTCGATCGATGCGCGAATTAGTCGAAACCCTTGATTCACCAGACTTAACACCGGAAGATTTTACGTTTTTTAAAGAACCTGTTGGTTTAAATGACTTAACAAAAGAAATTGTCCGCAATGCTAAAGTAAAAGGAAGTTGGGGCGGTACGCCAGTTTCAAAAAAAGGCACACCGAAAAGCAAAAGTGGTCGAGACCGAACTGCACCAACTCCGGAAATTGGAAAATCGCCACGGTTAGGTGGATTTAAGGTTGATTTTCGAGTGATTTGCGTCACTTTTTCGGCTAATATAATTGGATTTTATAGGTCAAGATTCCTGGATCATCACGATTGAGCCAAGGAGCGCAGAAATCCGATCGTAAACGTTCCGTGGATAGTGATATGGAGATGGGTATGCTGCCACCGGTTTGGTCGCCCAAGAAGGGTTCCGCGTCAAAGCAGTCTACATGGCAGGCAAAGTATGTCTATCTTTTATTTAACATTTATTAATAATCGAAATAATATTTTATATCCGGAATACAATCGTAAACAATGGGGGTGTTGCACAGTAATCATTACACATACATAAATTATATACATGTGCCTGATTATCGGATACTGGTATATATGATGTATTAGTAAAGAATTGATTAAATCTAAAAAAAAAGTTGCTTAGCCGTTTTAAGCAGCGGTTATATAAAATATGTCTCTTGATAACATGTTAGCAAGTTACTGATAACATATTTTAATCTTGTTGTCACACATACACAAACTTATATAAAGCCGTAAATATTAATTTTATAAAATTATTATCATGAAAACTTGTTTTGGCGATATACTGTTTTGAAAACCAGTTCATACTTCATGACGTCATATTGCGTACTTTATAGTTTAAATCATTTTCATACCAGTATTTCGTCCAAAAATAAAATCAGCGGTAATTCTGCTGGAAATACAAAACAGTTATTATACCCTTAATATGTTGCCTATAAATGGCGTCAAATACTATTCTTATTGGTCTTCACAAGTCATCTGTAATTTTGTCGTCTCTCCCTTGAAGCAACCCCATTTAGCATCTCAGTGTATTACCATTATCTTTAAAACTACATGATGATTAATAGAAATATTATTGGATGCATAAAATCAATCTATTTTCCATAATGTGAAACTTCCCCATTCGTTAAAGTTAAAATTTGAGAGTTACTATAAGAGTTAGACAAGAGTATATAAATTGTATTGGAGTAAGTTTTGGAAACAAAAATACTTTAAAATTGAATGCGGATCTCCCATCATTCATTCCTTATCCTGTCCTGGCTATCGCTGGTCCTGTAACATTACAGAACTGGCAGCCTAACGATCGCACCGTTGGACTCTAAAAGATGTCATCCGTGCTCTATCCGGTGCCAGGGTGTATCGGGTCTAATACCGACATTGCAGTGTCGTTTATGTCTCTGCTTATACCACAAAGAGTGTGTTGGTGAAGCAAGCGATGATGTTCCGTCTGGCTACGTGTGTAAGGTACAAACCGATACACAAACATTGTATGCAGTGACTGGATTTATTACTGTTATTATTTTATTGATGCACATCCGGCTTTCTTATACGTAGATAATTAAAATATTAACTGATTATTTAATAGTTATATATTAAAAATGATCGTAGTTCGATTTATAAATATAAATATATATATATATATATATATATATATATATATATATATATATATATCGGCTTCCGAAAAATAAATTGCTTTCTGTGCATAGTAAAGACTTATACAGAAATAATACAAACCCTTATTGACTGATTTCTTTCTTAATTTGTGATAACGAATGCTAAAGGTGTAGGAATGAATTCTACTCAATATCCATGAATTCTACTTTGAGTAACCAAATTCGTAAACTGTGGATATTTTACATTATGCCTTGATACATTGTTCACGTGATCTGACTATTAGGCGTTGTCAAGGTCACTTTTTCGCTCAAATTTTGAATGAACAATATGTGTATATGAGAGTATGTATCATAACACAGCTCCTAAATAGTTCTGGATTTCAGCAACCGATACTTATACCACAATATGGTTATTATTACATGTCAGATCATATATCTTATATATACATATATATATATATATATATATATATATATATATATATATATATATATATATATAAATATTTAATTTTGTTAGAGCTATTAATTGTAGCAATGTATGTTATACTACGTATAAAAAAGTAACAACGCATGTGAATTTGAAAGAATCCAGTCGCTCGCTGTTCGATTCCTCTTAAAGTAATATTTGTTTTTTCCTCATAGAATTGCCAACTGGACAGTCAAGATAAATTAGATACTTCGTTTATTCCTACACCAGGTCCGCCTCCTTTAACTCCAATAAGTTCTCTGAAATCCAATAATTTACTATCCTCCTTGCCACCAAAACTCCATAAAATACCGCGGCCTGGCGAGAAATTATACCTTCAATCTAATACTCCTCATTTAACCAAACAAACTTTACTCCCTAAAAAATCTGATCTTAAATCAAACAAATTTGCACCGTCAGCACGTTATTCAAATAATATTGAACCCAGCAATAAAAGTTCAGTCAGATCTATGACTACATGGCTGGCACCTAATTCTACCATTAAAATGAATGCTAATAATAATAATAGTGTAAGTGATGATTTAATCTCACCCAAACCTCAAGGTTTGGTTATAATGGGAGAAAGAAAATTTTTAGTTGTTCCCAAAGGAAATGTATTATCTATTTCACCTACTGTTGGAGCAGCAGCTAATACTCCTAGTAGCAAACATTTGGTGTCGCCAACTGCTGACAAGGCACCGGTGTTTGAATCAAATTTTAAAGAAAAGAGTAAATTATTGGACGGTGCAATTCCGAATGCTCCAGTGTCTGCATCTTTCGGTCCTATATCCTTATCAGCAAATGCATCTTCTCCTGCGATTATAGATAAACCAACTCATCCCGATTCCTCTGAAGCACTTCCAGGGCCGGTTGATTCCAAACGGGACGTGGCTGCCAAGACTTCGTTCGGCGAAACGCTTAAAGAGTGAGTGTCTCTTTTACTGCACACCATTTTATATGGGAACTGTATTAATTTTTTGTTTTTTATATTTACAGATGGATTCAATTAAAAATCCCCTTTATACCTTTTACTAGACATCCTTTACCAAAACAAAATTCCAATACATATTTTGATTATTATTATTATTGAATGTTTAAAAATTGTTTTCAGTTCTCTTAATAGTCTATTGCTCTGGGTAGACGATTCTTTGACATACTCGAACGAAGATTAAATTGTTATTATCTAGATATGCGCTTGTACATATTTGAGTATGCGCAAGTCTAAATAATGGAAGTTTAATTCTTTGAATAAGAGTTTCAAAATTTGGTCTGCCCAAAGCATATGTAATGTGTGTGCGTGACCGAAATATGATTTAGCAGAATCATGATTTTAGTATCGATTTCTATCTATTAAAAAGTTCAAATTTATATATTTTTAATGAAATATTTCCATTTGAAGCTTGCTGAATAATATTAAACTTCAAATTCATATTAATTAGTAGTTCTAATAAAGACGTTTTCTATTATCCATTTCGATTATTATTGAATTAAATTCTGTAACATATTTGTATAGAATTAAATGATTGAACTTTTAAAGTACGGAGGAGCCAGAAAATAACTACTGGCACGCATATACATTGCACACCAAAAATGTGAAACTGTCTCAAAAATATGCAAAATATATATACATATATATAAATCCTTTAATTTTTTTTGTGTGTAAAGCAACATATACACAATGCAAAATAAAGTAAATATCTTATGCACAGATAAGTTAATCGGTTTTTAGCATATGCATAATTTTGCCATACTTTTTGAAGTGATTTTTGGTTTTGGATAAAACTAAATTTACGGTAAAATGTTTGAATACGACTTTTGTGTGTGATGAGGTTTTTATTCTGTTACAGAAATCAACGGGAACCATCGCCACCGAAAACCAGAAGAAGCGTTACTCGAAAAACAACATTAATCCCAGCCGCAGTTCCAAAGTTGGATGCCGAGACACGATTCATGCAAAACTACTTGCAGAATTTGTCGTACGGCTATCAGACACTTATGTATGTGTTTCAATACTTAAAAGTTCAAGATTTATTACGTGCTGGTTGTGTGTGTACGTTATGGCGTGACATCGCCGCACACCCAAGCTTGTGGAGGACTGTTCGTATGAAAAATTCACAAGTGTCGAACTGGGAAGGATTAGCAGACGCACTAAAAAAACACCGTACCGAAAACCTAGATCTCCGCAAAATGCTCTTGCCTAACTCTGGCGATGACATGTGGCCATTATTTTCAAAAGCAATAGTACGCGTCGATTCCCTAATTCGAATAGAATTGTGCCGTTGTCCAGCTTCTGTTATAGAAGAATTGGCTAAATCAAACAGCAATTTACAAGTTATTAACGCAGTAACAATCCGTTGCGAAACACTCGACGTTAGTTCAATGTCGAATGTTGCGAATTTACAAGAATTAAGACTAAAGTCTACAAATGGATTCGCGTTGACATCGGATTTATCACCATTGAAACAACTGACAAAGCTGAAACATTTGTCACTGACGTCAGTTAAAGAACTGAATAAACAGAACGTGGAAATCATTGGAAATTTAATCAATTTAGAATCGTTAGATTTGGGGGAATGTAGCGATTTTCCTGATCATTTTGGAACTGATGTTATTGGGAAATTGACAAAATTAGAAAAACTTCGTTTGGAAAAAGGACAAGGTACATGTTGTACCTTTGATATTTTGGACGCAGTTAGCAAAATTTCCTCTTTGGAACAATTGGAATTAGTTAATTTCGATGTTAAGGCTGGTTTTGATAAAGCACTTGGAGCATGTATGAATATAAAAAAGCTACTGATCATCCCTACATACATATCACAATCGGCAACTACAAATCACATGGTGCTGGGTGGTGTTATAAAATTGAAAGCGACGTTATCGCATTTCGTTTGGGGTGTAACACTGGAATTGCTGCGAGTCACAGAATTGTTTGTAGATCAATGCGAAGATTCACCGAATAAAGACAAAAAGAAATCCGCGGGTAACGGAGATAGCATACCTGTGCTGAAACCGGTACCAATAATGAAAATTGAGGAGACTAATGAAGTAACAAGTAAAGAACCACCACAAGTAGAAATATTACCGTTGCCGACCCTACAAAAATTATTGCTCAATGCGTTGCCGACGACGCGGGTGAAAATATTAAAAATCCCATTCCACGCGACATGGCGACAAAGCATCGTGGACACCGTTAATTAATTGAGCTTTATAAAACACAACCTTATTACTTAACTGTAAAGTATCGTGAGTTTCGTAAAGTCTATCAGACTGTAGATTACCTGATGTGCTCAAGCACATGTTTGAAGAATATATTTTTTTCTTGTTATTTTCATTAAATACATGTATTCCTTTCATGATATATATATAGGATAAAAAAAAGATATATTTACTTTTTGCATCATCTCGTCTTTCATTTGATAAGTCATGTCATATTCATTATCAATTGATAAATTAGTTCTTACAATTTTATTCCAAAATAAAAATTTTACTGCAATACTGTTATGTTGTTTTTTCGTTGATGTTTATATTTTAAAAAATCGAGTTTTTATATAATCGACTAGATTCGACCAACAACAACAGTTTATTATATTTCATCTTCATAAATAATCGATTTGATAAAACAATTCTATTAAGGTTAAATAAGAAATCGGTACAAACAAATAACTGATACTATACTTTGTAAAATGCATTACAATGTAAATTATGGATTAAAATAAAGATATTTGTAATAAAATCATTTTTAACATTACTTTCTAAATATGTTCTTTTCCGGGATATCTGTTTATTATTCACATTTTAACTTATATTACCTTAAATTATATTACAACTTGTTTATTTTTAAATATAAAGGAACATATTCATTTTACAACTATGTAACGTAATTGACTAATAACGAACTTTAAGATTTCACATCGTTACATCTCATTACAAACCACAATTTCATTTATATTTACACATTATTGCATGAACACATTGTTAAGTTTATTTTGCTATTCAACAATATATAATTATCATCCTAAAATTATAATTGTCACGTGGGCACTTGCAGGATATAAATGTTTAAAAAAATCTTTTATAAAACTTGTATTTTGTTATGTTTCATGTGAACATTTCAAAGCTATCCACATCAAGCGCTCATGAAGAAAATATCACTGATTTTTATGTCTGATAATATATAATTAATTTTATAAGCATTTTACTTATAATGATTCATTTATAAATCACAATATTCGTAATACTAAATTTGGCATGCTTATATATCAAATAGAATAATTTAAATAGTATAAAAAAATAAATCAACAACCAGTCGAATAACCGGTATATCAAATCAAATGACTGACGTCTGGCGGACAAAATTATTAACTTCCTAATTTGGTAAATTAAAACACGTGGTTGTAACAGTTGTATGTCGTATCACGTTTTATAGAATTGTGTCTAGTGCCTACCATTTTATAAGCCTTTTTTGGTAAGAAGAATATAATATAACTTGATCAGTTAAAAATTAACTATCGCATTTGTTTTTGCTAAACTATAAAAACGATAAATACATTTTATAGAGCATAGAGATATTTTAGGTAAAATCAATATATTACATATTGTGATTTTAATTAGTGTTAGTTTCATAATGCTTTCTAATTTATCGATAACAATTTTCTGCAGTAAGAAATATTTTTTTATAAAATATATTTTTTTGTATATGGCGGTTATATATATTTTTACCAAATTGAAAATTTAAATTACTGGTGCAGTTAATAATATTTTTTAAAATCAAATTTTCACGTAATTTATCGTAGTGCAAGAAACTAAACTGTGTTGTGCTTTCATCATCTGGTTGCTAGTGCTGGAATATGTAAGTACTGAATAAGTACATTTTATACGTATGTATGTGTAAAATAATGCTGTATGCTAAAATGTGTAAAATTTCCAATATATTAGCGAATGTGTAAATATATATTTGTATTAGACTGTTTTCGTAATATTTCACTTATTTACATAAAGTTAACAATATTTCATAAAATATATTCAACTTAGATATACATATAACGTAATAAATGTATGCAAAAGTACGAATAATTGATGAAAATGCAGTATTACAGCACATTTTCACCTAGAATAACAAAAACAGCATAAATGATGAATTAGAAAAATAAATAGTAGCCATTCCTACTACCTCGTGAAAATTGCCTAAGCCTGTCTAAGTTAATAGAATTAAAATAAACAATTTATCCCAACCTATAACTAGTATATGCAATTTTATGCAAAAGAATTTTTATTTGTTTAATTCTAATATATTAAGGCCTGAGAAATTCATCAAGAAAATTATGTGCTAATAATCGATGTGTAAAAAGTAAGCTTAAGTAAAATGATGTATTATTTATTTTCTCAAATACCTTACATGTGTTTTACACATTCGCTATAGCATCTATAGATTTTGTTCATTATTCTTCGTCGAATTACCGCTTATCGTCAGCAAGAGGCTTTACCAAATGCCCTCCAGTATAGCGAATGGATCCCATCATTCACAAGTCTTTTCGCGGCAGTATAACGTGATTTGGCAATCGTATTTTCTCTTCTTTCACTCGTTGTCCGGATTTAGATATTGATAGATAGCTATATGGATAATGGCGTTGAAATTCAGTTAGTGTCATTGTTGTGGTTGGAAATCGTAATATCGTATAGTATGAAACCGTAGGCGCTGTAGCTTTGTCGGTCAGTACGGTGATGATGTAGATGTTCGCGAATGATCGATGACAGGACTAAGTTCCGTGTTGATGTGCCGGTCCACCGCATAGGATTGCAGACGTAGTGATTACAGTGATTAGGAAAAACACGGTAAAGAGTAAACGGTCTAAGACAAGGGACGCTTGTTTCCACTCCAATTCGGTGAGTTCCCTACGCTCTTGTTCGGTGACCCGTTGCTCATTTCGGTCGATGCTTGCGTGCACTTTGTTTAGTATTCGTATGATCCGAGTCTCATAGCTGTCTGCCGCATGGAAAGACAAACATACACACAATATTAGTAAAGGTTAAATTGTCGGAAATGTGACATTTATTAGTCAGAGATGACACTTGCAGAACATTTAACTGACTGGGCTAGGAGGATAAATATTAAACATGTATGCATAAATGTTTTCTCAACTACCTGCTTGGAGCATATTCAAATTGACAGTAAAAGTATCGGTTTAGGGGATAATTATATGCTGCAATAACATTGTTATATTTGAATATGGTAGCTCCAACTCCAACAAGTAGGTAATTTTTTATGAAAACATACATTTTATATTTATTGTTTTACAAGTGATTATTATTTCACAAAAAATTGTGAATGAGCTTCTGAAAGTACTACGTTACTATTACCAATGTTTCCTATTTCGGTACTTTTCCGTTTTTGATACTTTTCCCCGTCATTCTAAAAAATACATTAATCACAAAAAAAAATGACGTTTTGAAATGATCTCATATTTTTCCCTATACATCATTCCGATAACACGTTGAAATATTCATAGAATGTCTTACGAATTTAACCTACTTAAATATAGTAATAAATAAACTACAACTGGACAGGTGATTTGAAAATCACTTAATATATAATATAACATTTTCTTGAAATTCATATATATAAGTACCTATTTCAAGTATATACTTGTAAATACGTATGTTTACGTATCTGAATAATATTCTTTGTATGTAAATACCGCCGGACGCTTTTAAAGCAACTATTGCCCTTAACCACAAAGCTCTTTCCGTTTCATATAATACTATGTTGTGAACGGATGAGTGAGTGAGTGAAATTTCGGGTTTTGCCTAACTTTTTTATGCCTACAACTAACTTAGAAAGCGAGAAGCTTAAAGAATAAGCAATGGACGATTGCTGTTCTACTGTTTTTTTTCTTCGCAACATGGCGATTGATCTTTTGAACTACCGGAGGCTAAATGTCCTTTCCACGTTGTATATAAGTTTCTACTTCGTTTTGTAACATTTCTAGAAACGGCTGCGTGGTTTGTTTAAGTAAGTACGGAATTGCATATATCTGCAGGGTAAAAATAAGTATATATTATAAATACAATATAATATAAAAAGCAGTGACAATTTGGATATTTGTTATTTTCAAAATCGTCTTATGCTTTAATTTACTTTTCGTTGAATTACAAAAATGTATATATATATATTATATATATATATATATATATATATATATATATATATATATATATATATATATATATAAAAACGCGGAGAAAATATAATAGCTTTTCCCAGTGACAAATATTACACAATTTGTGTTGACATTCGTTTTCTTTTGAATTCCATATTCTTATTAAGAATTAATTATTTTTCAAATACAAGCTGTATTTTCGCGTCTAAAATCGGCGAAAATTTATTTGTTCAATTTTCATGGAAATATTCACGGCATACTGTTGTTTATCCATTGAAATATAGTTGTTTTGTTCGACGAGGCTCATTTAATGTTCTCATCGGTGAAGCGACAAAATTAAATTGCTTGACTCTGCAGAATTTTGTCGTAGTAACTTCACGCTTCTTTCACTTTCATATTAAAACTAGATTAATCATATTTAACATTCTCATAAGAGCAGCTAAATATTAGGAGACATCCATATGAAGGCTTATTATATGATAAATAACTAGAAGTTTTGACACTCAAATATTTAGTTCTAAAGCTGTTCATACATAACTAGCACTAAAATTTATCCTTATAAAATAGCATGGCTTATAATTCTAATTCGTAAACAAAACGTATGAAGCTATTTAACACAATTTAGAGAGCTCCTGTATATATTAAAAAATTTGTACATACCATTATCATCCGATCGTAGGTTTCTTGGTATAAATCTTGGAGATATCTGCGCAAAAAGTCGATTCTTAAAAAACATAAAAATTACATTATTATCTTACCTAAACGTAAAATATATTTATGAAGGTGTGAAATAGGGGTAGGTTAGGTACTTCATGAAGATAGAAATGAATGTTTTTGCTTTATAAATGCCGTATATACCAGACAGGTACATTAGGAGAACAGAAGTATATTTTTTGCTGAAGTCACTGTAATCAAGTCGTATAAGCAGAGGTGGGTTTAATAATTTTGCTATTTCTAAAAAATCTCCGCCATTTTTGTAACTCATTAATGCTTTTATGAGAAAGTGATAACAAAGCACAATATTGTTCTGAACTGAATTTAGGTACCTATAATAATTTATTTGTCTAATAAAAATTTCTCAATTTTATTTCACGTTATCGTATATATCTTTTCGTTAAAATTTTACGAGTTACGCCGTGCACTGAGGTAAAAAAAACTTTTAAAATCAAAAGCATTTCTTGCAATCTGTTATTTCTACTTTTTGTATGTTTCTTTACAATTCGTTGCACATTTATAAGTTGCAAACCACAGAAAGAAATTACTTTGAAACAGATCTTTTCAACAAGAAGATGTTTTTATTATTAATATAAAAAGTATAACTTTCCTCTGAGTTGATAACGAAGTAAATACGTTTATATTGTTATTAAAAGACTTTAATAAATTTGTTTGTCTAGACGGTCAACTTTGTGTTAAATTCACTTGAAAGTAGAAATGATTTTTGTTAAAATAATTGTTAATTTAACAAAAATATTTATTTGTTTGAAAATATTTCTTACTGCATGTAAATGATAAAACAGGACAAAATTGTCAATAATAAAATCTAGATTATTTGAATGTATGATCTTTATCATGTAAAAGTTTTAACAAGGTTCTATAAACTCGGTTACTAATTAAGGAATATTTGGAGTTGTTTCAGTGACAAATAATCTCTAAAATGGCTGTATATATTCGCATAAAGAAATGAAAAAAGAAGTTTGATATTTAGTTTCAAGCCCTGTTATTGTGATTAAGATTTGTGACATTAAGTTTTCTTATTAATAAAGTTTGAAATTTATGTCAAGTGCAACAAGACCCCGAATTTGCTTCAGAATTTTTTTAAATTATACTCGAATTCTCAACTTAAACAAAACATTATATTGCTATAGTTTCTCGTATTTTTCTTTTATGTTAGTTTTCTGTATTGACATTTTATGATTTTTTGAGCATTCTTTATTGCTTATCCGTCAACATGTAATGTTATTCACATGGATGCTTCTTTCCTGTTGTTCATCAAAGATATGAAAAAACACGGAAAAGAACGTCGAAGAATTTTGGATTGTTACATTGAAATGTGGTGTAACTTGTGACTCGCTTATTCAACGATTTATCTTTATTCCACACTCTAAAGCGCAGTGAAATGCTATACATGTTTATCTCAGATAATTTAATAAATCCACTCACCTGTGGTGTTCTTTTATGTTCGTGTTTTTCAAATCGCATGAACACGAAACGCGCTAAATGTTTGAGCACCACTGTTCGAATCAGTGCAGGAACAGATCCTCCGCGTACTCCTCTGTAGTAGATGTTCAATGTCACCACTGACAAACCGGAAGCGAATGAAACCAGACATATACTCGCGCCATAGTATAAACCTGTTAATGTAAAATATTAGAAACCTATACCTCGTCTTTTTGGTTGGTATGTATGTATGTACTACATATGTATATATTTATATATGTATGTATGTATGTATGTAAAAAAAATGTCATCTTTACATATTCTTATGTCTAGCGCTACAGTTTTCCAGACTGATGTTATTAAATTTTGTTTTCGTATGGACACAATTTTCTAGATGGATTATCAATAAATTTAGATTTCGAAACGAACCGAGAAAGTTTACGATATTCAAATACTCGGTTCTCGCGTTCAGTACACGGGCACCCGGTTCCGAAACGGGATTCCGGATACGTATTTTACCTCATAATTGTGACGTACCGTCGTATATCTGGTTCAAAGTATCTGTATATACTTAAAATATGTAAATATTTATTATTAATTCAAAATTGCATTATTTTCTTGTTTTTTAGCATCCGGGTACACTGCAATCTGCGCATCAGACTAACGAGAGACCAAAGAAGGAAAGAAAGCAATCTCTGTCAATGTGGAGCCGACCTTGACGTGGTGACAGAGCTTACGCACTTACGGATCATTTACTATAACCATTTTGTCATCTCAACATGGTAAAATGAATATCGTAAATGGTCCTTGAGTACAAACTAACAGGCTCCACACTTTTCGCACCCTTTTTCTAAATAATTAAAATCATTTGCGATATACATATATATAAATAAATTAATTCTAATTATATTCTAGTCGCCTAAAAATGAATTTTGTTTTGAAATGCAATAAACGAAATACTCTGGTTTCGTATAGATAAATTATATATTCAAATTTCATATCGCCATGTACTAAAATTCCGTTGCTAATAATTAGTGTGTCATGGACGAACGAGATCAAATTCTAGTGTTTACTCTTTGATGCGACCAGTAAATTTTGTGTTAATTAATCGAGGATTTGATAAGGGTGGTTATAGTTGCAGTGGGGGTGAACCGGTGCAATATGTTTGAAGATATGGTGACTCATTTGCATTCACAGAACGTATTATTATAAAGCAAATGGACTATTTAACAAAACGTTCCCTTTGTTTAATATTCTCTATCTATTACATGATTTACGATTTTATGTTAAACGCTCTTATACATATAGAAAACATGGATTTCAATTAGATTAATTCTATAAATTTTAGGATTTTTTCAAATTGATATTAGCAACTATTTACGGTTACTACAGTCGAAGATATTTATGGATGTATGGATATATGAAAACTTACACCGTAAAAATATAAGAGTATATATTTAAAATCAACTTTTGATTTAAATTAATTTACAAAAATTGCGTTTTTTATCCATGTTTTGTTGTCAGAATATACTTTTTCATTATTCTTTTTTAATTTAATTAAAAAATAATAATAAAAAAAATACAATATTATTTTCATACCTTCTTCTTTTGCAAGACGAGTTATACTGATATTTATTCACGTTTTATATTGCAAAAAACATATAAAAATATCTGACACATAAAATAAATAATGTATGAATGGATTTTCAAATATATATTTTCTCATTTTGTTTACATTGACAGCGACAGTAAAACAGAGATGCTAATAACATAAGTTCCATCCTGAATAAATTTTCCGTTAGTAATATGCTGTATATTAGCATAGGTAAATCCGCTAAATGGTTTCGTAAATCGTAACGTGGGTGAAATTAATTTTGTGAAGTTGGATATTATTTTTCGCATAAAATACGGCACAATATGTCACAAAAATTTAATTTCACTCAATCGTGGCTTTTTTCACGGAATTAATTAAAATGCAATGAATACAGATCTACATATATTATCTTCAAAATTTTCCATCTGTTTGTTAAGTTTGATGTTTTGTAATTCGTGATTAAAATTTCACGTTGGAGTTTTGAAAGCGTAAAATTGAACTGTAGTCAGAAACTTACAGTTTGACAGTTTCTTTGTGGTACTTTTATAATGCGTATAACTTTGATACAACGTCGTGTTGCTAGTATACTTACTGATCAATGGCGTCTTTTCTGTAGGTGGTAAAGTTTCCCTTATTGTCATTAGAAATACAGTCATGGACAAAAGCGCGCTGATTCCCAACGTTACTTTTTCACCAGACTCTGACGGCACGTAGAATACGAGAAGTGCTGGAACAGTATAGACAAAATTCAATCAACTATAGGCTTTTTCCAATTGTGATAATTAAAGAATCCCGTGATATATATGTTACCTATTATTCACAATACTTTACTTTAGTTGTCAATGTACTTTTTGAAAAGTTATTTTGACTGAGAATAACATTTTATTTACTTGAAATATATATATATATATATATATATATATATATATATATATATATATATATATATATATATATATATATATATATATATATATATATATATATATATATATATATATATATATATATATATATATATATATATATATATATATATATATATATATATATATATATATATATATATATATATATATATATATATATATATATATGCGAATAAAAAATAATTACATGTAATTTAAAATTCCAATTAAAACGTTGAATTTTATTATAGGTATAAAATATTAATTTTTGCAGAAAACTATAAAATAGCTATATAAATACCGACGTTTTATTGCTTAGGGATCGCCCAACAATTGTGTTTGATATTATTTTGGGTTTTCACGCAATAGTTTAATTTATTTTAAAAGATGGTTCCTCAAGTTTATGTACACGAATTATTTAAAAATTTGAAGATATCCAGATAAATATCTCAGCTTTGCATCTAGGAAAAAAGAAGTTATCCTTGTTATTCACTAACGACGTCTAGTAACGTAGCAGTGTGAATAATAGACTAATCGGGTTTTTGAGTTTCATTATAAGATCCTAAACAGTTCTTCATTTGTTGGTCTAAATTTAGGTCAGATCTATGTGTTGCAATGCTATTTATAGTAATTATGAAATGTTTTGTTAATGTGACAAGCACAGAATTATTCTCACTTTGTAGTCTTTTGTTATGCAAAGTAGATGTGAATATATGTTGACTAGAGCATGAACTGTTAGGTGGTACGTAAAATATCATTTACAGTCACTGATTCGCATAGAAGACAGTAACGTTCGACTCTGATACGTTAGTTGCACGATTAATTATTCTTGTATTACAAATAGTTTGAAACTAAAAATAATTTAATATACAGCGCTAGCGCTAAAACGTTTGATCAATGAGACGCGATAAATTTTTTACCTTCAATCAAACTTATTCCGTAAACTTTATATAACTAATTATAATTTAACTTAAAAAAGCCATAATTAGCTATATGTTTGTAGAAACCAAGGATGTTTTCAACGGTTTTTTTGTTTGTTTCAACTTACCTACACCGTTGATAAGTATACAGGGAAGTATTAAGTTGAAAACATAAAACATCGGTCTTCGACGAAGCTTGATTGTGTACGTTATATCCGGATACGGTTCTGGACAACACGAATAAATTACGTTGTGTTTCTCTGATTCAAAACTGGTCAAATCGAATTCCCCATTCGCTTTATAATTACTAACGTCACCTTCTTCTGTTTGTTTCATAAGTTCCACCTGCAAAAAATATATATTCAAATATGTATCCAATCATTTAATCGTAGGAGTTCGATTTTTATCTCATCCCAGTATAATTATTTTCTTTATTGTAATGTAATTGCTGAATATTTTAAAATAACAGTTTATATACATATATATAACATATGAAACTCTATTTGCAAACTTCCTCTGGTACGTGTTTCGGTCAATTAATTTATAATTAGAAATTTCGAATATCAAAGATAATAATACTATTACCCATCGCCAATATTCAACACATTGGTAATTATTGTAGTAATTCAACACGATTTAAAGTTTCATATTGCCAATTAGAAATTTCGAATGGTATTTAATGAAAGTTATTTAGCCCTTTAATGTTATTACCTGGACAACCCTTAACTTTGAATCATAATTTTAACCCAATATCCCTATTTGCGACTAGAGAACAGTATAGATGACAGTGAAATCTGATATAATTAATTATTTTTAAATTAATGACTAAACTGTGGAAACAAAATTTCCTACAAAAATAACGTATTTAAAATACTAATTTGAGCGCAACCGCATGTTTTTCAATATGAAAAATGATTCTTCATAAAAAACAATGAATATTGCGGCGAATTTAATTTTGTAAAATATAAAAACCGCCCACAATGACAGCGTCATAATATAAATTAAGACTATAAATACTAGTGGAATAATATAAAAATTCTTTCAACACATGTGTGCAGTTTTTTTTAAATGCAATTTGTCATTGCCGAATGGAAGTTTCAGCTATTTGTTGTAAGTAAAACAAAGAGAAGAACGATATATTTTCATTTTATAATGTCGTTCCATATGGGCAGGGATCAGGGTAAACTATAAAATTTCTGAGCGTGATATGCTTTGAAATATATCGTATGTATGTACACTACTGTCAAATACAGAATACAATTTACATGTACAAAAGTCTGCAAAATATTGACAATTCAAACATTCACTGTGTATATGCGATATTAAAGCTTATCTGGATAAAAAGGGTTTGCTTGAACAATCACACCCCTTACATATGGTAGTTTTAAGGATTTTTTGAATATCTTTATGTTTTTCTTATAGAAACTTTTTTTTTGATAAAAAGTGGTCAGACATATTATTTATCATTTACTTATTCTACCAAAATAATGTATTGCTTTAAAAAATGAATACTTTTATATATATATATATATATATATATATATATATATATATATATATATATATATATATATATATATATATATATATATATATATATATATATATATATATATATATATATTTATTGAGTCTAATCTCACAATCTGTAAGCTCTAATGGCCCATTTTACGATATTTAATCATTATTAAATGATTTACATATAGGAATGATATTATCACATAGCAATATTCAAATACAATTTATAGATTTCATTGCACTATTTACTTTGATCTCGAATCTCAAAATAAATTTCCGAGAAAAAGTATACAGTATAGCCAATGTATGGCGCCAAAATTCTATTCATAGCGCACTCAGATGTTGACATCTAATATATGAAAAGCATTAGAATAGTACGTACTCATTTGTTTAAATTTAATCATTATATCATACAGCAATGACCGCCACTGGGATTTATACAGTGCAGATAATTAGTAGATTATGAATTAAATTATTTGTAATGAATAAGAATGCATTTGATGCTACTATTTTAGAAAAGAGAAATGCGGATCTAATTATCGATTGTTAAAACAATGATTCAATGCAATTCTATTGAAATTAATACCTACATACTGATTGATTCATGCATACAAAATTTGTAGAAAATGTTTATATTCAATAGTCATGTATCTACTCAGTATCCACTTATTGTTTACACTGTAAAAAATGTTTGTATCCTCATCTACAAATCTACAAATAATAACTACAACACATATTGAAATTAAAACATTACTTTGCTCAAACGATAATCAGATAAAATAGAGTGCGAAATTGGTTACAAAGAATCAGTGTATTCAGTTAAAAGCTTGATTTGATTTATTTTTGTAAAAACGTTAAAAAAAGTAATTAAATTGTGAATGCAATCTATTAAGTATTTCAAATGAGTCCGGAAATACTTAAATGAATTGGACAGTCTGGATTTACCAAAAAAATGTAATTCTAACCAAAATAATAAATTGTGAATGTAATAAAATTGTTTTCAGCGAATTGAAAGTATAGCTATTGACCGATTAATGAATATAATTGAAATTTAATTATAAAGTTAACATTTTTGTCTACACTGAAAAATAAACTTTATTAAAGCAAACAGCAATTTATGATTATAAATAAAATTTAGTATTGCGTAAACTAACAAAGTGAATGTTGTAAAGTAATATAATAAATATAATTGAAGAAGGAAATAAAAAACTTCAAAGATTGCATTTTTCTCTTTTTCTTCTTCGTCCGTCTATGAGAAATGAACTATGTGTCCTTTGTGGACAAGAAAACGTCTAGGTTAAAATATAATAAAGCCGTAACTTTAATATAACGGAAAGACAACAATAGCGACTCAATATCTGGTAAAATCTGTTTCACTTCTGTTAGTGCTAGTAGAGGACATAGGACATACAATCTTCGTCATACCTTCTTGACAGCTTTTCTTTTTGTGTTCGTTTCACGCTGTGTTATATGTGACATCATTGCTTCTCAATCTTTATCACATCCTTTCAGTTAGTTCATAGCAGTTGTCATTATCGGTGTACTTCAGAAAATAATGAATTGCTCGGCAATAATTTAAAAGCAAAAATTATAACTAGTTGTTGGTTTCTTAAGAAAAAGATATGTATGCAATATGATCACATTTTCTTCCATGTATGTACCTATCTTTCTTTTATGATTTAAACTTCTAATCTAATTCGTTTTAATGCGATTTTAATTGTTTTCGAAAATTCCTAAATAATATTGCTACAAATTCTAGTATTGATCTTAAAATTGTGAACTAACCAGTAAACTAGTTATTTTTTAAACAGTACGACACTGTCTCTCTTTGTAGCAGCTGCACTAACATGATATTCAATATTTTAAATATCAGAAGACGCGAAATAAGGGCAACTTTCATACTTTCAAAGAAATCAGAAAAGTAAATGCTCAGCAGACGAGATTTTCACAAAATTTTATTATAATTTTTTTATTTTTGCGTAAATATTTGTTAAACGACTCGGAAATTATTTCAGTTCAATACGTAATTGATTTGATTCCAACACTTTAGTATACTCGTATTTTATAAACTCAATAAACTTGAACGGTGAAAACCGTTTTACAGCAAATATTAGAGGTTGTTTTTTAATTTCAACAGATGAAAGCGATGACATCATAAATTTGTTTTTGCTCTAATTCAATACTAAACTATAGTATAATTAAAAATGTGTAAATTCTGATATCATTCGTAAACAAGGAAACCTTCAAATAAGATCCTAATATCACTACAGTTATAAATCAAATCGAATATCTCTTCTCACATGACTTATGCTCATATTATGATGTATGCTTTTCCATTATCACGCCGCGAATCATTAGCATTGAAAAATGCAGTTTGATTTATCGCAGAACCGTAAGACTGGGTTTGTTTGTCCAGTGCACACTGCTCAATGACCATTGTGTAATGCATATTGATGCAGACGCTTAACAGATTTATCTTATTTGTGTTTGTTTTGAAGATGCAATACTAGCGCATCTTTGCTTATGCAGTGTCATTGGTTTTCAAGTTTACGCCGGAAACTCAGCCAACCAGTATTTCATCCAAGTTTATTGTATTAGCAACAGTAATGAAATAGGATTAGTATATAGATTGCGAAATTATGAATTAATGTGTTTGTACTTATAAACTAATTTGATTTTACATTTATATCAAATGGGTTCAATTTAAAATTACTTGAATTCACCTGAAGTAGTTTTATTTCAATTTGAGTTAGTATAAAGTTATTGCAATAATAATATAAAATTGTATTGAAAAAGTATAAAATATATGAGTAATTCAATTTAAATTATATTTCTGGTTGGCAAACTGGCACGATTTTCTCAATTGAGTGAACAACATTTTTTAGTTTAAATTAGATTATTTGTTTGTTCTACCTTTGAGCAGCTTACGTTAAAATAGACACTCACTGATTTCGCGTTGCTAAATCTAATTCGGATTAACTATTAAACTGACCATTTCGCCTGAAAGACTCTTAAAAATGCAATGAATCAAAAAAATCAATGCTATCTCTCGACAGTGATTTTCACATTTGAATGCTGCATATATATATATATATATATATATATATATATATATATATATATATATATATATATATATATATATATATATATATATATATATATATATATATATATATATATATATATATATATATATATATATATATATATATATATATAAATGTTCATACACATATGAATTTTTATAAACGCCTGAGTTTATTTCAGAAGAATTAACTCATATCATGGATTTAAAAAAAAATGCAGACTTCATAAAAATCGAAAATATATTTTAGTAATAATAGTAAAAAAAATATATTTTATAACAGGAATAACACGCCATAATTACTACCGGTGGTAACATATAATTGATGAAAATTTATAACTTGTGACATTTTCTTATACTGATATATAGGCCTCTTGATGGTTGCCGCTCATAAGTATGAAAGTTATTCACTGTGTTGGTGACGTGAAACATATTCTCGTGATGTATTATTTTTTGCTTCTAATAGAAGAACGAAACCTTTTGGATGTTTGGATTTTATACAAAAACCTTTCTATATAATATATACCAAAAATATAAATTTGATCAACATTATCTGCAGATAGATCAGCTTCTGATTACATATGTGTCGTCAAAAATGATAAACTATGTGCCTTTTTTGTGATAATCCCTTCAAACACAAGGCTAGAGAACTATTCATAACCTTGACTTACATTGCAGTATAGATAGATACCTAATTAATATTCATATATTCATAAGGTTACTCATACAGCTGATACTGATTATTTGAAATGATACTCGTGCAAATTATACATGCCTAACTGCATCATGGTGGCATGTAATTGGCAATAAATAATTACTGCACAAACTATTTTATGTGGATACTAAATAAACATTAATCATATTGTCGTAGTCATTGCGCGATTATGTTAAAACTACTCAACATTTTTGCACTAACATTATTTATTGTTGTTATATGTAAATAATTGCAAAAATGGTTAATTTATTTTGTAATAATATCAATATGAAAGCATATTTTGGGCACAAATAATTTTAGTATTTTGCGGTTATAGAATGTTCGCGTTTGTGAGAATAGTTTGATTAGAGAAGATATATTAAATTCCATATGAGCAATTTCTAAACTTTGCTGCTCTTAATTTGGTTCTCTTTAGACTTCAATTCACACTATGATATGAGAAGAAACTTAAGTGTGAATTGGACATAACTTTTGTTCATTCTTGTTGTTTCTGTAGTACACCATACACGATTACTCTATTAACTAAACTAATTACAAAACACTTTAAGTGCATCTGTAGGACAATATTTTTATAAAACAACCAATTAAATAAGCGATTATTTTTTATATGGCTTGTAATTGTCTGGACAAACAAGATAATATTGTTAAAGTTTAACGTTCATTGAATTTACTCCATAATAAGAAGTTTACACTAATATAATATAAGTCCAAAATAGTAGCTAAACTTATATTTTTGTGAATAAAATATGAAAAAAATTCAGTTTTATTTTTTTATAAATTTCATTTAATTTTTCTGGAAATTAAGACGTAAAAAAATCATTTTATTATAATAATACATGTAACAATCTTATGTTTATCATTCCTTTGCTATATAGTGAAAATTGCAAAAAATATACGCAAATAAAGTGAACAAAGGGATGTATCATAACTGATCGCCATTTCCATTTCAATTTATTGCAATATTCAACAATATTTCACAGTGACAAAACAGCTAGCCTTTTCAATTTTTTTGTACCTTTGTACTGTGCCTATATTTGTTTTGTTTTCATTGTACCTAAATTGAATTTTATGATATTCAGTTTTTGCTCCATAAGTTTTTTTTTTTTGCACGTGGAAAATAACTGTCAAATCAAATAAAACATCTTGTTATAGTATATACGAAAGAGCAAAACAATACAATTGCATGAAGCAGTGAATAAAAACAGGACAAAATAGAGCAACCGAGACTTGCGTATTGTTTGGTTGATTATCAATTATTTTGAACAATTTGTCTCCTGCATTATTTTCCGCATCGTTGCGTATGCAGGAGTGTTCATTGGAAAAGAACATTTTATCGTCATTTGGGACCGATAATATATTGAATGTGTACTGAATAACAAATTTAACTCACGAAATGTTCAAATTCTATTTGTCTCATGATTTTGATGGATTCCTTCGTCAGTTTACTGCATGAATGCACAGCATATAGCACATCCACATTTTCTCCAAAACGAACAATGTTTGATTTTCAAGTTATAATTTAGATACAAAAACCCTATTCTTTTAAAAAATCAAACGAATGCGAACGGAATTTTTAAAACTCTTGTAGAATTCATATATTCAATAATTGTAGATATTTAGGATCAGTGAATTTGATAATATTTTGATTTCTGGTTTACAAATCGCTTGTATTTAATTATCGAATATCTCATGAAACACAAATTGCATTATGATTATATGTATATGCATTTTGCGGCTTCTGTATTGATAGAGGCATTCAACTCTTGAAGATAGATACGGTAGAGTTGGATAAGTGGAATCCCCAAGTAAGTGGCATCTAGGCGAATCGGAAACCTACCAATTAGCTTTTCGATTAATTACCTTGACAAATGGATATGTACTACGTCTATTTCGTGTTTCGACGGAAAATTAAATATATGTTACATAATTTTGCAAGTAAATTTAGTTAATAACTTAAATGATGTTTGCTATTATTGGGGTTTCTATAAAACATGTTACATAATAATTTTTTGGGACCAAATGCAGTTAAATAGTAACTTTGACAAAACTAACCCACTGTTCAAATATTTTTTCTAACATTAAAAGTCTTTTTAGTATGCTTTTATTATTTTTTTACATTTTATTATACAAATATATTATTGAGACCTAACGATGTTAAGCAAAATAAATATTTTGCTTGAAGGCTATTCAAAATAAGGGTCTTATAGTATTGTATTTCCAAATAAATAAATAGAGTAGAAATATAATATGACGCTGTTCACACTGAAATTGGAAAACATACATAGCTAACCCAATAATGTGTTGCTCAACATTACCCCCAATGATAATAAGTAATTAAAAAAACGCTTAGGGTCAGTTAACAATCATAATACAATTGTTTATTTTTTTCGCGTATACATGAATAATTCAAATGGACCGAAGGTCAAGTATACATTTACTGATAAAATCCAGTTTGAAGCAAGATCAATGCAATGTATCCCTTAGGTTATTTGCAAATATGTCTGGTTTATTTTATAATCGGCTTACCAAATTTAAAATGCAAATTATTTAATTTTAAGATCGCTATATCTACTATATGAAGAGCTTAAGTTATCAATCATGTTTTTCTTTTTCTATATCAAAAGGAAGTTGTGCAGATCATATTAATGAAATAAGACGTGAACATTCTTATAATTTTTTACTTAATTTTAAACTTAGTCACTAGAATAGTTCAAAGCGTTTTAGAATACCAGTAATTCCAAACATATTCCAGTGATAAAATAAGTATTTAAGTATACTTATTTAGGGAAAACGTTGATTAGGAATAACTTTTAATTTGTGATTCAGACTTTTCGATGCAAATTTAATACGTACAGTTTGCTTTCTCAAAATTACACTTTTAAATTTAAATACGGGTTAGGTATATTCTATGTATATTAATAAAACATGCATAGTCGTTTTGAATAATAAAGAAGGAAAGTGTAAAATATAATTCCATTTGAACTTTATATTTTTATGTATGATGTACTGGAATTCATATGCAAATTGAAAAACTTTTATAAGTTCTGATTCTTTTTATTTTCGGTATTGTATAATACCATTTTACTCTGCGTGTGAATATTTTATTTTAAGATATATATTAGAGCAAATGAGCCTGTAGAACGTACAAGTTAAATAGGTTATTGGAGGCAGCATTGAATTGCACAGGGTAACATGATATGCAAGCAGAATATTTGAGCAATGTATGCGTGTACTGACGAAACTGCTGCTGACGAAGTTAACAAACTTATCTGATATTGGAGATATTAAAATTATACTGACATAGAGACTCACTTAAGTGATTCGTCTCATATTACTTCCTTCAACCAAATTGAAAGAGGATTACCGCTCTTCGGTGACAATGAGTTAGTATTTATATATGTTAAATTGAAGTTATATTAGATGTTTTATTTTGCGCAATAAAAGCATTCATTGTTGGAATGACAATGGTGCCAACGAATGTTTTAATGGACTGAAAAATATAATGCATATCCGTTTTGCAGTATATTCCCAGAAATGTATCGATTTCCATCTGCATCTTTGCTCTTAGTAAGAAAAACATTTTTGACACGATGTGATTTATTACACTAGCCACAAATTGAATGAATGTTACATAGAAGACTCAATTAATTGGATGTCTAATTGAAAATGGTTCTCTTCCAACTAAATTCTAACTACAACTTGAAAATATATTTACTCAACGTTCATTCTATATAATATAGAGATACGAAGATGCAATTCAAATTTACAAAATATTTTAAATATTCTAACATAATTTATATTAATAAAACAATAAAGAAAAAATTATAGCTATATATACAAATTACATCTTTTTAATTGATTTAGTGAACTCTGTAAACTGAAATCGTAGATAAATTAAACTACCGGCACTCATATATTACTTCAATGAAGAATAAAAATGTGATGATTTATTTATGCTATCTATTTAATATTTGAGAATATTTCTACCCTATGTTACTTAAAATAACTTCCGTCATAAAAAGATTACGACAACCTACATCATTTGGTACAGGAATATATAAGAGAGTAGCAAGGCACAAGTTGTCATCACATATTGAAAATATAATTAATTATTTACGTTGGGACAAAAATGACTCAGCTTTTACAGGAAAATATATAAGTAGATGGTCTTTTGTACGTTGAACTTATACAAGGAAGAATAACTGTAAGCAATAGTGCTTTTGAATATAAACTGAATAACTTAGAATTCTATTCTATTAGAAATGAATTCTAAATGAATTTTATACGAAATTTAAAACACGATGTTAAAAATGCAGGAAACATTTGTTTAATTGTTTTAATGATCGGTTATGATTCAAGTAACCACAGTTAACTGGTAAATAGGTGAAAATAGAAGTATGCAGATTCTATCGTTGTTGGAGATAAATAGCAATTTGACAAATTCGATTTAATAATAGTGAGCGCAAATATCTTAATTCTGTTTCGTCTTGAATATAGAAAGAGTGAAGGGGAGTACGCGAATGAGAACACTGATTAAATATTTATTTAATATCGGGTGAATCTTTGATGGTGCCGAAACGAACTCGTTTGACGGAGGTGCCCCAGTCCCGTGAACAAAGGACTATTCGCGACGATGATCCCATGAATTGATTATCTGACAGCGACACACACTTAGCATCAAATTAACTATGCATGTTTGAAGAATTATAAATGTTAACTATACCAACCATTGGCATTGTTATTAACAATCGATGCAAGTGAGTTTAAAAAAAATTAAATAAATAAGATACTGAGAAGTTTTTAGATCTTTAGATTAATTCAGGAAACTTCCTAATCATGATTTTCTATTTGCTAAGACTTCTTCAATCACGATGTGGTTTTTCTTCTAAAAGTCATTATAAAATAAATTAAATTTTGCATCAGATAAATTGCAATAGGAGCTCATTTTGATGGTAAGAAATTACAAAAATCACACGAAAAAGACAACTCAAGGTAAACTTAATTTTATTTTATTTTAAGTGCTCCTCGAAAATGACGAAAAGAAATTTGCATTCGCTACTACTTTCATCAACAAACCCGTGAAAGACAGACGGTAAAAAACTTCTTGGAAAATATATTCCCAAAATATTACAAAATGATCGATTTGTTTTAAAATGAATTTATTTGTTTATTTTTTTACGATATTTCACTTTTTATTTTAATTTATAGTTACTCTCCGCATATTGATAAAAAAAAAGATGTAATCTAAATCCTAATACTATTTCAAGTATCAAAAAGAAATACGAATAATATTTTCTAACTAAACTTGTAAAAGCATCCGTTGCACAAGTAGGTGTTTTGATGAAAGTAAAATTGTGTTTTATAACAAAGTTTACTAGCATAATGCTACCAACTACGTCAAGAAACACCAAAGTCTGCATCTCATCAAAAATTTTGTTGGTTGAATATTATTTTAAAAATATGTCCAGCCATGCACGCATCACAAAAATATTCATTTTTTTTCAATATATACACATTATGAGCCTTCAAAGAAAACCGGGATTTCTGACGAACGTGCTTCAGTAAGTTTGCACGCTGTGATATATTTAGTCAATATAACTTTATCTTATAAATCATTTATATTGGACAGATCAAAAACTTATTTGCCTTATTTTATCTTTAATGTGCTATATATTTAAAAAACGTTACATTTTCGTTAAATTAGCTCGTTTGACTATATCAATATTCCTAACGGTTCGTATTTTACAATACCCGCATATAAAATATTCGCTGTCTAAATTCAAACGAACACAAAATAAATAAAAAATTAAATTTGTAGACCGTACTGAATTGAAGTAATATCATTATTGTATATTGACAATTTCTTAGCGATGGAAATACAATTATTGTATTAACGTTTAGCGCTTGCTCGGATCACATAATATATTTTATTTTTATGGTACTAGTAATTTAATTTGCGAACGCACCGCAGTGTTCAAACAAGGGGTGTTTGGGAGTGAGCGAGGTATTCACCCTTAGGCGCTATCTTTTTGCACGACAATGCAAATATTGTTTCAGAAACCATTATTAGGTATTTTATTTTATTTAAAAAAAAAGCAATACATTCCTCACTGACAATGAGATGTATGTCAGTGACTAATATATTTAAGCTTGTATTATTTTATCGATCAAATATGTATATTTACTAACCATTTATTCTGCTACGTGTGCTGTGTGTTTTTTGAGAGAAAAATATTTCAGTGGTAACTGTTAATATCTGTGTGGTTTACCTGCACTCAAAATTATTTTTTCTGCGTGTATATTTTTAGAAATAGCGGATAAGTTTAGTTACAAATAAGTTTTAAAATAAAATCAAGCTATATAGAAATGTCTAAAAATATATTTATATAAATGTTATATGAACCAAGATTGTAAGGTCCTTGGCATTATTGTGGAAGTTATTTGATATTGAAGTTATGCTTCACTGACACTTGTTGATGTTTGAAATTACATAGCTTTCTGTATATATATATACGGTTGTGCTATATATGCAAATACATACATATGTACATACATACAAACCTATATACATACGTATGTATTTAACAATAATCGTTTGGGTGAATCGACACATAGCTAACACGATTCCAATTGAACCGCACTTTGATAGCACACTAACATGTGTAACACCGCTGAAACGCCGATTGAAATTTCATGTTATATTTTCTGCTTTTCTGTAAGTTATATCGAACGATCAATTATAAACTAAATGAGCTTTTTCCCATTGGCTGTGCATTCCTGTATTAGTATTTGATGAGCTTCTATAATTGCTTATAGATTCCGGCAGGTATATACGGAACAAACGAACAGATTTATCAGTTTCATTTAAAAAGAAATTGACTCTAGATAACAGTTTGTTTTTTGATGGTTAGTAAGCTTTCTTTTACGAAACCAACAACACATACAGCATTTAATACTCGAATTAAAACGTTGATGGTGGTGTCATATGATTCATTATCTGACTCTTCACTCAAATATTTCATTTAGAAACTGAACAGTACTACTAAATGTGTGTTAAGGTCATGCGATATTGATAAATGTGTTTGTAGCCGCAGTTCGAAGAATGTATTTGAAACGAAATAAAAGAGAATACAATATGTTTCCTTCCGATATATACAAGTACGTATATATGCACAAAAATGACTATAAATATTCAATATCTTCTTATATTTATCCGAGTTTAACCGAAGACTTTTATGTAATTTAAATTGAACTTCTTTTCAAAATATAATCGGTTGTGTTTGCTCAGTGCAACATGGCTTTCTGAAACTTCTTATGAAATCGCTTTGAAAATATATATATATATATATATATATATATATATATATATATATATATATATATATATATATATATGCGTATATTTCAACCACTTACAAACTTGGATAGTAATAGCTTGTTCTAGATAACATTTTCATGTTAAGGAAATTTATAAATTTTGAAATACACATGTCAACCATATTAACCTTAAGCTTCTATAAATTCAAGTTTTTCGTTTAAAAGAGCAGTATAAAACTTAGTAACGATTTTAGAAACGAAACCGTAGCTAGATTAAAGGTTTAAAACTCATACCACCTACATATGTGTTATTAGAGCTATACTTATGATAGTACAAAAAATAATGTTTAGAAATTAATAATTAGCAAAACAGTAAATAAAAATACACATTACTAGAGACATAGAAGAGATTTCCGCCATACAATTAATGTTAATAAAACTATTTGAAGTGTTTTCGTAAAATGAAGAAAAAAATTATAGATTTTTGACAAAGCAATAAATATAATAACTGTGAAATCGTGGTATTCTTGTTTATGTATTTAGTAGCTTGGTATAGTAATAGTACATAAAATCATATACTTTGGAATGGCTTACGAAATAATATAAATAAAACCATAAACATTTTTAATATCGAGAAATTTACAAAACCAGTAACGTACAAGAGAGAAAAAAACACCAAGTTAAACGATATGAGAGATTCCAACGCGTGATGACATCTCAATGAGAACTAATTCAATCTACCCAACACAAAAGGAAAATCGGTCCCACATGGCATATCTTTGTATATACCAAGCGTATAGCATGATCTTATTTTGTGTAGAATTATCCAGAGTTCCATTAACGCGCCAAGCATATATGTATACTTAGGCTTACACTGCTAAAATTGTAAAGGATTACAAAATTATATTATACTATCATATACTTAACAATAGAAGAACGCAAAGCAACCATGAAAGTGTGGAAATAAAGTTAAATGCCAATTTGTAAATAAATTTCGCCTGTAACCTTGTGCGGACGAAAAAATCTTAGACACGGTTCTGGTAGGTAGCAGCCACTGATACTGTACATCGAGTAAACCCAAAAATGGCCACTTTCAGTATCGAAGTATTAGCGCACAGCACGGTACACTAACTCTAATTCCATATGAGATAAGACCGAACATCTTTATAGTATCCTCTCGTACACGGATCCTTTTCACGCAACTAAAACGAAACGGCTATACACGTATTCGTTATTCCCGTCCGTATTATTCGAATATACGTAGCGAGCGAATAAGAAGCATCAGAGAACTTTAGTTCTGCGGAACCAATTTCAGTTTTAGGAAACGAATTAGTTTTCACAATAGTCACGTTCACATTTTTGAGAATTACCCTGTCAGATTTCGAGTACTATATTTATTCCTCAGTTTCAATGAAATCGGAAGTGATTGACGTTTCCTTGGGGAGTAAGCTTCGTCCAGTACCCAACTGGGATTACTTTAAGTGCAGAGTAGGAAAAAAGGACAGTCGCGGAAAGAATAACTCCAAATCTAAAGTGTTTCTCTTTGTAGAAGAACACTGACCTGATATCCATCGTATGTCCACGATGCCCATTTCATGTAACAATCTTGTGAATCGAATGGAAAGTATTCCACATTTATTTCGCATGATGACTTGTAAATACCGTGGCTCAACCATACCACCTCTCCCGTGTGCTGCACGATCACGTTTGTGTTTATGACGGCGGTTTGATAAGTAGAATCTGCACTGTAAAAACAATAACAAAATTATGTTAAACATATATTATACAATCAATTTAATAAATATTTTGAAAATTTATACGGATGACATAAATTTTATTTCATTTGGAAAATCCATTTGAGGATATTTAAAAAAATATATGTTTTTAATAATATAAAAACACAATTTATTTTAATTTTTAAGTTAGAATTCGTTATGAATGGATTTGAAATTGTAAACTTTTTTGTCGATTTTAATGCGTATCATAATTTAATAATGTCTATCTGCATTTATAAATGTGTTAGGCTTTTCCAGTATTTATAGATTTTTGACATATAATCGTGTTATATCGAATTTTCATGTTAGGATTAAAAACAGATTATATTTCCCTTGAATAAATTTTGCTTGAGGATTAACAGTATATTTTTACCCATAACATTTTGTACGTACTACATACATACATACATGTAAATATTTGAATATGTTTTACATATACTGGACCATGTAGATTTATTATACACTTAATTTCACAAAGTTTTAGACTGTAAAACAGCAAACGTAAACATTTGTTAATTAATAGGGGTAAATGAATAACTAGAACAGGATTTGTGATAATGTAACTTAAGCATCCATTTATAATTAATACAATGAACTTTATTCTGATCTAATTTCCGTGTACTCCTTCGTTAAACACATTAGTTTTTAAATAATACTAACGGATTTATACTTCTAATCCTTGATATTAAATTGAAAACATGAAAGTAGCAAACATATGTTAATATTGTACAATAGAGTGAGATATTCTTATCCAAGCCTAGTATATTTTTTAGTTGAATAACCACATATGAATATGCGGTTTCATCTATAAAATTGAAATCCATACAATCTGGATGGTGATAGCAATTTAAATTCATGCTTTTGTTCATGTTATTGTTAAGCTCCTTTGTTTTTGAAGCATTTGTACGTGTAGACTTTTCGTAGTGAAGTCATTACAGACAGCCTAGCATTTAAGAATTCGTTTTCGAACAATACGTAAAGATTGCGGTTATACGCGTGGCTTGAATTCTAACGGGAATTGAACGGTCTGTATTCAAACTTAATTAATCTTTTTTAGTGAGGTGGAAGGCGATCACCGATCTATTATAGTTAAACTTAATCATAATTCAGCTTGAAATAACATTATTTATAGGGAATAGGGGAAAGTAGCCAATTATTTATTTATTTCGTTTAAAACATAGCCATGATGTTTGATATAATGTTGAGTATTAAATTCGAAGTTTTTTTTTTTTTGTTATAACCTTGAACAAAAACTTTGTCTCGGTGGCTGATCTGTCTTCTTTAAGAGAATTTATATTTAATAATAAACTTCGACCAGGGCGTCTTACTGAAAACGAAAAGATTTATAAAATGCTCACGTTCATGAAGTGGCGCCACCAGTTCAAGTGTCAAATCGAGAGCAGCTTTCGCAATAGGCTAAATTAAGCTGAGCTGATTCATCCGACCTCCCCAGGCTACCCAGCCCAACGTGTCAAAATGCTATAAAAACTGTTAAATCCATACACACTGATTTTGCTGAATTGGCAAGTTGGTAATCTTTGCTTCCGTAGGAGGAAATCTTGTTCACGAACAATTACGCGCGAGGGATGAACATTGCTGTTTGCTATGACGATTTTGGTGAAGAAGGATGCAAAACGTGTGTGTTGCCAGAAAACTCTACACACCTACACTTCCGCTACATACACATACGAAAAAGCGGAAGTACTGCGTTGCATTGTAAATTATTTCTACTTCATAAACAGCTTATGCGACACGCATACACAAATACTTATTCAAATTCATCGTTGTCAAAAAGGCAAGCGGCAATTTCGGTTAGATTAACGAAAAAGATATTTACATTTTCACGTCCGTCCGCGAGAAATTGAACCCTTCTAATACAGGCAACATTTAAGGTTCGGTTTTTGATTAAGTTACAGGTATCTATGGAAACGTTTTTTTACGCAATATAATATTTCTTTACTGATCTTATGGTCGGATTCATAAAATATTTTTGAATTCATAAATATAGGAATACAAGGTATAAATGTAGCTTTATGTATGCATGTATATTTGATACATACATGAAGAAACTAATTAAATATGTTATCCAATTATATTATTGGAATTTAGTTATATTTTATTACTTGGGAGTGTATGAAACAGGTCATATGCCATACATCTGTAGAAAGTAACATTTTCGATGAAACTTATTTATAATTTACTATATTCAAGTCATTTGGGTAATATGAATGGTATAGAAAATATTTTGATATTGAAATAAGTTATGGGTGACAAACACAGATTCCATCTTTGCAAAAGCCTCCCTTGGAGGCTTTTCTGACGCAATTTAAATAGCACAATGAGCTTCCAAATGAAAATCCGTTTGCACTAAATGAAAGCAGATCGCATAGTAGACGTTTCTGAGGAATTACAGCTTCTTCATCTAAAATAAATAGTTTTTAATTTAATATATACCTATATATTAATTAATATTAAATTTTCAACGCTTGTTTTGATATAATTAATATAATAAAATTATTCTTACGTTTAGTGTCAATGCTAACACATAAAACTACTACAGACAAAAGACTTATTAGTATTTTAAACATTTCTTATATTTTTTTAGACTACATTCATTGCCCACAGTGCAAAGTTTATATATTCAATAGCAACAAATTTTTGATTATAAATAATTATTTTATCAACTATTATCGCTAATAAGTAACATAAAAATACTATAATTAGGTTCTGTACTATATAATTTCAGAAAATAATAATAATTTCTAGATAATAAGTGCAATTATTAATTTTCCATTTTAGCAAATTTGTTTATTTAAATATAGATTGGATTAGAACAGATATACTTAGGTTATCATAGTAAACAATAACTAAGTATAAGTCAGGCTATATTATATATATATATATATATATATATATATATATATATATATATATATATATATAATATACATAAATATATAATTTGTCATTTCTGTCGTTATGTGCAACGAGATTAAAAGAAGAAATCGTTCATTTTTTAAAGTCCTGCAATATTCATGAATTTTTTGCAACACTCTTCGTATATCTGTCACAACGGAAATTCACGAACCATGGTTTGCTTTCATATAGTCTAAAAAATAAAGTTTCTTTCTGCGTTAATTTTATGCAAAAGTCATAAAATTTAAATAATATCTATATGTTGCCTTTTATTCTACACAGAAACAGTTAATGTTCATTTTTAGTAAGTGTGTCTCTTTCAAAAATGTATGTTTTTATGTTGTGACTATGGAAACAATTGCTAAAGTGGTAACCACATAATAATGATTTAACTAGGCAAGAGTTCCAAAAATATTAGTGATCTCATGAACCACAAACAATTTATCTTAAATATTAAAATTTTGGATTTATTGATAAAATGTAACTGAAATATAGGTATAATATGTATCTGTCAGTTTTTAAATGCATCCAACCTTTCAACTATGCCATATTAATATTTAGTATCTATTAATTTTGCTTTAGAATACATCAATATAAAATTGAAACTAAAGTACAGAATTTATATTGGAAAATTAAGTATTTTGCCGTACGAATATAGGTATATTTTAAATTTCCTTGGATAATTAATTTTCTTCTAACTCTGGCAATTATAATTTGCTTTTAAACTGTGTATTTGCATTTGATTTTCGATAATAGGCATCTGGAGAGTATTACTCTTTTATATACGTTAGTATAAAATGAGATATGGAGTACATGCACAGTGGTATCTTTAACGTTTCCTATTTTATCGCTACGAGCGAGAGTTTACGAAGGATCTCGTGCTTGTATTGTATTTCGTTGTTTGTCACTCTCCCTTCCTTGGTCGAGGTTGACTTGATGAATCTTATCTGTCTGTTATTCGTTTTACTTGACAAATGCTACCCTACGAATCTAGGTTATTAAATAAAAATCTTCAGGATTTTTATTTAAAGTATATTCAAAGTTGAACTTGCAGAGGGCAGTTAGGCGATATTTTATTAAAACGGTTACTTCTTGAAAAATAGTTCCTCAAACATCGTAAAACTGTTCTGTATTTTACGCTAGATCATGCAAAAGGTCAACGTATTTATTATATATATATAGGAAACGTTAACACTAAATTACTTGTTTTTCGAACTCCAAACTACCTACTGGTGTTATCGCTACGTTAGTGCAGCGTTTATAAACCAAGTTTCCGTTTTAGATAGTGTTAAGATACATCTAAATTATTAATGGGAAATTGTATGTTGGGTTCCTCTAATACAATGTTTAACTTTTTAAATCTATTCTACAAGTTTAAAACAATAGGGATTCAACTATTTCCTATAGCGAACCTACATTGATAACTGTCAATAAAAGCGAATAGCTATTGTTTAGTATTCTACGCAGTTTTCTTTATTTCATGTTATTTATTTTTGTTTTATAATCAACAACAGAGTTTAAATCGAATAAGTCAGTAAACTTTTTCAATTTTAGTTCAACATTTTATTCTATAGTTTATATTTAAGTGGTCAGTATTTAATTATGAATCGCAACTATATATAATGTCCAACAAATTAATTAGAATTTTAAAATATAGGGATTGAGAGCAAATAGTACCTACCATATAACAATGAGTAAATTGCATAACATGAAATTAAATCTATTATCGATGAATAGAGACATGTGATGAGCGAGCGAATTGTTTAGCGGCAAATTTAGACAATGACATGTGGTCAGCGGCACATTAGACCAAATCAGCATAAACAGATTGCAGATGGATCTACTCACTTGTTGTAGAGGATGACATCGGGCAACCAGACACGAAGGTACGGTATCCTTATAACGTGTATACCACCAAATTCCGACTTATTCCATTTCAAATGATGATCCGTCCAAATTTGCGTAAGCCAGCAGTTTGTTGTCAGAATTTGGTTCCTTTCGTCCTGTAAAAAGATAAAATGGAATGAGAATAGGAATTTTCTGCCCGCTTTTATCTACTTTTATCCTATTAGCACGGTGATCGGCTTAAAGGCCATATTCCCCTTTCCTTCTTTGTCGATCAACTTCCTCTTATACAATTACCAACGCAATGTTTTTGAAATAATTGTTTAACATGATCACAATCGCGTATTTTAGTTTCTGGAAAATGCATTTCATTTCCATCTAATTTTTCATCCATATAACTCAAGATTAGTTTTGACATATACGAGATCGATTAAACAAAACAAAAAAATATCTGCAGAATCCTACACTGAACAAACACATAAACAGGCATATAGCAAACAGACGTTATTGAGAGAAGAGTCAATATGGATTCAAAACGGATATTTCCATTAATAAAATCTATATTATGAAATGTTTCGCGTTCACAATACATACTTCGTATTAGAAAAATAATAAAATATTTCTACTTTGACTTAGAGCTGGAAAAGGTTAAACATTTTTTAAATGATATGAAAAGCTCAGAGTTGGTTGTAAAATTAAAACTGAGAGAACGCTGAGAATACTAAAAAATTAACATAGTGGTAACGCACATCTTGTACGTATAACTAACATCTCTCGAAACAGTATTTGGCCGGGTCCTTGACATTCGTCTGTCTTTCACAAGTCGTGTAAGAATTTCTCGACACGCGGACGTGAACAAAACAGTTGCAGATTTTGGTAACGGTTTTGAAAATTAGATACAGATATTTTTTAAACCTGTCATTTAAATATTATGTATGGCTTTAATAATTACAAAAGCTATTAGGTAAATTGAATGAAATAAAAAATACTTTACCAAATGTCTTATACAAATTAATTCATAATTGAAATTTAGTGAAATTATATTAGACAAATGGCTGCTATATTCTATATTTAACACGTGTGGAATTATGAAGATTAGCAACATAAAATAAAATTGCATTATATTTAATTGAAATTTAATGTTGAACATATATAGCCTCGTTGGTAAAAATGAATAACATTTATATACCTATGTTGGAAAATAAATAATTTACCTCATATTTCTATATAAATAGACTTAATTAACAATTTTTTTTAAATTTAACACAAATTTTATTTGTTTGTTCCCTTTAGATATAAATGCCGTAGGGGGCTGACCTAATAAAGGTTATTAAATGATGTATAATTTACATATACATTTTTTATTAAAATCAAATTGTTTTTGTTTCATTTAAAAACATAAATAGGTGGGTGTATTTTTCATCAGAAGACCATTTATTTAATTATTAATACAATAGTCACAGTACAGTTATTTTTAACTATCAAATACGTAAATTGATGCAATTGCATAACTGTTACATAAATTTCACGATATTGTAACTAAGCTTGTTGTTATGGAATGTCAAGGTTGGCCATTAAAATTATTTATACGCCAATTTATTCTAAAATTATTTATTTGGTCTGTGTAGCATTTACCATTAGATTATTTAACGAAGCGAGAGTTAAATTTTTCTTTAGTTAAACGAAAATCAAAAGTATGATGTTTGATTGGAATAAGTTTGGAAGATGTACACAAATTTTTAATGAGCGTATGATTGATTGAATTTTCTGTGACAGTTCCATCTCATTTTATGAGATGATATGTGGACTTCCATATCCATATATCAGACTGTAATGTACATATTACAAACATTGGTACTCAGATATAACAAAATTCACGTGAATAGATATTTTCGTTCGTTATAATAGTTAAATGTTCTTTATTCAATAATATGTAAAACAATCTTGGAATTTGAAGAAAAATGTTCCATTTTCAGGGTGTTGTGTGATGTCAGTGTGCGTGGCCGTTATTTGCTATGATCAGTGTACCTAAGCTTACCTGGCCGAACCTTGACTCCCTGTATTGTCTGTGTATGGTATGGAATTCTAAAATTATCGAGTCGCATGAGTTATTACTGAGTTCTATTGTATATATGGAACAGTATTCTTATAGTGTACAACATATGAAAGGCAATTTGAAATATTCATAAGAAAAATAATACTGCCGACTTTGATGTATCTAGCGCGGTTATACGTTTCTATATAGAGAAACATTTGAATAATATAAGATGCATAACGCAAAAGTAAGGTAACATAACGCAATTTGTATCATGGCACTTTGAAGAGTTGATGTTGTAAGAAAACGGATTTCTAACACATTGAAACATATGCACGTTTATATGTTTTATCTGGATTTGCACTACTGTAGATTAAACTTACAAATATAACTTATAATTTACATTTACTTCATATATAAAATTCCAAATAAATGATATAAAAAGTGATTTTATTCACTTGGCTTCATTTGTGCGTGCGTATACATAAAATTTATATTTTATACATGGAAGCAGAACAATTCTAGACTTCATATTTACAATTTTGTAAGCTTTCCATTATATAAAATACAATTTCCATATTGTATGCGAGAAAGAACATAAATAGATTCAGAAATAAGACACTGTAATCCTAGCAAAAGGTTTTCGTGCAAAACTTACAACTTAAGGACACTTGATGATCATTATTCTTGATGTAAAATTAATTGCTGTTCGTCTTAGCTTTTATGTGAAATTAATTGTTATAACTATGCTATTTTCATCTGGTTGTGTTTTGTGAAATGTAAAGGTAATCTGTACAATTTTATATTTATTTATAAATTAAAACATGAGAATGAATAACGGAATAAGTAAAAGTTTTGCGTGTTTCGCAAATTGGTACTCTGATAGGTATAGTAAAAAGTTTTTATAGTTTGCGTGCATGTTGACAATTTAGGACGATCTGTTTTTCTCAATTAAGTTGCGTTTATATTATGTTTTAGTGTAACAGCACACGAGTCCAGTTAAGCTTAAGCCTATTTGATACTATATTACATTTCGTAAGCTCTAAAACTAGCATTTTCACTAAAAGATATCGTTTACTCAAATTACTTAAAATAACAATATATTCGGGATGGTTATATGGAAGAATTACTGAATATGTTATTTTTATTAGACGATAATTTAATTGTTCATATGTGAGATGTAAATTTGATGTTCATTTCTGAATTTTCTAAATAGTTTTTAGATGGAAATATGCAATTCCGAATTCAAATGAAGGGTGTTTCCTTTCAAATTTACATGAAACTTCACATATTTGAGTTCTAATTTAATATTCAAGAATTGTTACGAGATCCCATGGGGATTCACTGTCGGAATATCAAAATTTTATTCTTGCACCTGTTGCTGCAACGTTTAGCATTCATTATTTTATTGTTAACAATTGTGTTACATGTCAACGTGCAACTCTAAACATTCATGGTTGAATATCTTTAAATAAATAAATAAAACTAAGATGAATAATAGTGTTATATTACAAGAACTTTTGATAAAAAAGCTATCAAATATAAATTCTGGTGAAAACGATTTGTAAAAACAATTGATTCAGTGTATAGGTGTTCCATATTGGATCTTTAGTATTTTCTTATCTGTATATATTTTATTATTTATTACTTTTAATAAAAAGTTGCCTGTGGCTTATCTAATATAAATTCAACTCACGACATCTATGATGTGATACAAGGCGACACCAAAGGAGACGGTGAGCACTTCAGAAGCATTTGGTACGGGCCGGACGGCAGGATCATAGTCGGACATGAGGTGCTTTATTAGACGTCGTTCTGTATCATCCGCTCGGCACACGCGACCTACAAGAGCAAAAATATGTTACAAGTAAGCATCGTTTCACTATGATTCTCAACAAAAAAACACACACACAACACACACTCAAATAGACACCGTGTCTACTGAATTATCTATATAAAAAGCTGCATAATCAGTATATTGGATATACGTAGAAATATTATTTTCTTTGGTAACTTAGATTATTTGGACTACAAAAATTATTTATATTAAATTTGTGCCACCAATTTGGCCAATTAATTTAATTTGATAAAATAAAATGTCCTGGTGTCATTTGATTTCGCAATGAATATGGTTAACATTTTTTAAATTAAACAGATTCAAAATTGTTATTCAAAATCGCTGTCACCTGAGCTAACTTTATTCCGTCGGTTCGACGATGGAAGAGGGGTAAATTGGGATATTAATTAAGAAACTCGGTAATTGTCACAGCCGCCGTCGACCCATCTATTATAATTAAATGCGGACAAGTTTGTGTCGCTTAGTAATTATTGTCTCGATTCATTTGTCTTTGTTGAATTTTCATTTAAAAGATTACAGGTACCTAATTTATTGTCTTAACTCTGTCAATGTTCTTCTTGGGGATTATTTGTTTACCCCACAAGTTATATTTGTGAGATATTTTTAGATAATTTCCTGCGCGAAAGGACCAAAATAATAAACCCTGTTACATTACGTGTTTCTATCTCCCGCCCATATTGATACTCTACGTATCTGATTACTTTGACGAATAAGGTATACGATGACCTGTGCACTGATACACTTAAGAAAGAACTAGCGGAATGCAGAATTAGTAAGTGCAACACAGTACATACAAACATTGGTTGGCTTATATAGAGCTGTAAGAAGCATCAAATAAGTATATACTATAAAGTTTGTAGAAATAAAAGAGGAAAAGTAGTTCTAGCTGTGAAATTACATTTGCGAGTTTGGGAATATGTTTATTTTAAAAAACGAGACAGGTACACGGTGTCCCAGCTCCCTCAAGGCTAGTTGTATACTCACGTTTGTAGGTATACGAAAAAAAATCATATTCACAATTCAAAAATAGTCTCTATTTCGAACTTATGCAATTACACATAATATCTAACTTACTTAGGCCAATTGTTTGTTTAGAAATCACGAATCAATTACTATTACAAGTTTAATTTTTTAAGTATTGAATACATAAAACTGTTTAGGGAATAACAGAAATCATTACAGTCGCCATTTAAAACTAATAGAATGTGGAGCAGATATTTTTTAAGGTCGCGTCAAAATCATCTTTTATATTCATCACATCACTATAAAAAATATTATCTAAAAATACTCAATTTTTTTTGTTGGACCAAATATTTAAATTTAAACTATAAAAAAAGCTGCAATTCTTCTTAAGTTTTGCGTCTAGGATAGAACTGCATTTGCTTCATAAGTAACATCATTTTATTAGTTTGAAATATTTACCAAAAAATAAACAACTTGCGATCGTTTACACGTTCTTCATAAAACCAAATTGCAACACGAGTTCGGTGCATATCACACAAGTTTCCGGTATTTACTGAAACTTTAATAATATCACAAAATGAGCAAGACAACCGCAGCAAAAGGCAATGTATAAAAGTTCTGTGCGACTGCATCCTTGTGTGTGCAATGACTGCAGTAAAATCGTCACACATCATATGGTATTTGCGGTTTGAATGGTTAACGAATCCGTCGCAATTTTGAGCTTTTCTGTCTGTGCTGTGATGTCTTTAATATTGTGCATTCAACATTCGTAGGCGATACGGAACAGTACACGCATTCACAACGTCAAGAAATCTGAGTTTAACTTCACACATGTTCGTTAGAATTTCAATTCATACCTGGGTAAATATGAGTAATCTTCACGCGCTCTTTAGTTGTGTTTAACTGGTTACATTTTGGACGAATACTATACTAGAAATGGATTTTTATTTCGTTTAAAATTTATTGGATACGGCTGGCAATTTTACTGAAGAGTACCTATATCATAATACTTGTCAAGTGTGCCTACCCGAAATTCTCAATTCATACTTTAGATTCTGTACACAGGAGCAGTTAATTTATGTAATTTATTGTCTGTTTTTTAAGTTTAATTTTCTTTTATTTTATCTTACAAATATACGATGATGTATGTGATATTAGGCTTAAGAATTAAGACTGCATTTAGTTATAGATGTTCAAAAATAAGTTATGTTTCCAACAATGGAGCTTACTATGAAACATATGTATGTTACTGCAAAATCCTAATAGTTATTTCTTTTTGTCAATTATGTTCATTTGCTTTACTTGTAATTTAAACTAAGACTGCTTAAACAATTTTTTAATCGATTACATTTTGTTCAAACTCGAAATCTAATTTTAATTTATTACTAAAGTAAATTAAATATTACTAAAGGGTAGTTTAAAATTTTAAACAAAAATGGATCATATTTGACACTTTAAGAGGGTTCTTTAAAAATCCTAAATTGACGTTTATATAAAAAGAATGACATTTGTTGGCTTTTAGAAATACGATATATTTTTTAAAAATTCTTACTAGAACAACAAATATCACCTTAAATAATTTCAATGCAAGAGTAACATCTATTTTTATAAATAAAAGGAAATGTATAAATACGCAATAATCATGGATAATTAATTTACTTAAAATTTCAATTTTAATATAATTATTTTCCTCCGCTGAAAACATGACGTATTCAACAACAACGAATTAATAAAGCTCAAGTCAGATTTCATACAACACAGTAAAAGATATTATTTCAAAATGCGAATCGCGAATTTATTTATTTTTCATGAAAAACGTCAATTATTAATTGATTTAAATAAATCTACAGCATTGTAAAAATTCATTGTTAGGTATTTTTTTTTGATACATCTTTAACAAAACGTTTTAATATAATATAAATTAAAAATAATTTAAGTTACTGCAGATATATCGTGTTCCACAAAATAGCATTCCACATATAATAAAAATTGATAGTCTCTGCAATTTGTCACAGTCTTTTGTCACTGTCAACTGTCGCGATAGCTGTCACCCCAAAAACAAAAAGATCGATTTTTATCCCACGACGACAAAACGGAAAAATGCGTCCGGATAACGCCAAGTATTTAAACATTCGTAGAATTGAAATTGGAAGAACATAAAAAAAATGAAAACGCAATCAAAATATTTTTAGAATCAAGTCCGTATTATTCGTGCACGAATACGCTCCATCTTATCCCTGAAGAAGGAGAAAAAGAAGGAACGAATGAAAATGAACTAAAGACGAGACTGTGGTGGCTGATTACTTGTCAGTCAGTTGTTTGGGTTCTTCACCATTCATCCTGCGTAGTGTTTTTCCCATATCTGATTAGTGTGACGTACATCGTTATTTAAGCCGTTCTAGTACTACGATTATCTGACTATGGAAGAAAGCCGAAAACGTGGTTCATTTAAAATTTCCAAAAGTCCACATTGTTTACGTTAAATATAACTCCAATCGTTGAATACATTTAGGATGTTTAAAATAACCTGATAATCATATCTTTCGTGTATTTTAAATTACCTCTTTTATGTATAGCTTATGTTGTAAATAAATAACAAAAGGTCTCACATAGATTTCTCAAGGGGTTGTGAGTTACTTGTGTGATAGAGTGTCAAATGGTTACAATTCTTCGTACCAGAACAGTAACGATTAAATTTTTAACGTAAAAAATCAACTTTCCGAAATAACAATCTCTTATTGTTCACATTCTAACGAAAATTTAAACACAAAAAAGCAATTTAAGAATAGATATTTTTGTAAAACTTTTTTCATTTTGAAAAAGCATAATATGAATATCTAGAATAGCAATCAAAATAATAAAAAATAGTTCATTAACGGCTATATATTAGGATAGTGTAAATGTGCAAATTTGACGTGTTTAATTTTGCATTTTGTAATTAGTGAAGCAAATTACATTGCAGAGAAATGTTAATTATGTGTTATTAATTTGTAAACTTGTATGTGGAATAGTGCTGCTGTTGTTAATAATTATTTACGCATTTGAAGCTTCTAATAATGGATTCAAATGGTTGCAGTTTATTGAATATTCACACACATGAAACTTCGGTACAAATCAACGGATTGTTTAATGTTTCGAAGTAGTTCACAATGCTTAATAATAAGAATACATAATTCACCCTGTTCTAACTAAATTATTGTTATTGCTAAGCAATAAAAAATTATTTTAATTAACGTGTTTATTCGTTCAGAAATTAAAATTAAAAACATATATGTTTATAGGTGTGTATCTTTTAAACAAAAGGCATTAGATGTATGCAATATGTTTAATAATTCTTCATTTAGTTGAGCTAGTTTTGAGATATAATGATAAAAGCAGGCCTATTTACATTTATTTATATTTATTATTGCATAATAGCTAATTTTTATGTGACTTTAATCTTAAGCTTAGGACTTTGGAAAATGCAACTGTGCTACAGAAATCTGACGTGTGACTTAAGCTCCTTATACTTTAAGTACGATTTAGATTTGGTTTAGTTGAGTAGACTGATATTTGCATTATGTCATTTTCAATTTATTTATTGTATTGACTAACAATTGTTTTAAGCATTGAATGCATATATTATTATATTGACATATAAATAATAACCAAAATATACCGCATAAATCACTATTGACATTAGTCATAAAATGGATTAGTCGCTTTCATATAATAGTATTGAAAACTACAATAAATCAAAGAACGATAAATTATATATATATATATATATATATATATATATATATATATATATATATATATATATATATTATTTTTTCCGTTTAATGCTTAAATTCACTATGTAGTCATACGAGCAGATATCACTTAAATTATAGCGATATAATTATTTGAGTTCAGAACTTAAAACATAGGAAGCTCTTATCAAAATTAAATTTGTAAATTGTTTCTACAGTATAAAATAGTTTTGTTGGGTTATTTTAAAAACTATACCCAAGTTTATAAGGAGTTCCTTAAGGAGTTCCTTAAGGAGTAAATTAATTAATATGATTGAGATGAATTGGATAAAAAGCGAGGTAAAGAATGACAAAAGGAGATCGAAAACCCACAAGAACGACAGATGAGAGCGATAGATAAATGAGCAAAAGCTTAAACAGTGAAATGTAAAAGTTCATATGTAGTACATACTTACATACTTGCGTTGGAATATATACGAGTATATTCAGGATAGGTAAAATAGATCATTTCCTTTTTAATCAAATAAAAACTTTAGATGTATTGCTTTCAAACGATTACATGATCTATAAAAACTCGCATTTAGCTTTGATAAATATTTTAGTGTTTGTAATGTATATTTTAACTGCACATTTGCGCTTTATAACTGTTATATTTTGCGTACCCAAAGAGTACTGTACACTTTTAAAAACCGGATATGAATTATCATGGTTGTAACTAAATACTAAGGGTACTTTTCCTTATACATACTACATTGTCAAATGCGAATCTCTTTTGTGGTACTTAATGCATAAGCCTCTATGCATACACAGTTATAATGCTAATTCCAAGTTACAATTAAAATAAATCCACAAAATAAATTAACTCAGTTTTTCTTCATAACGAATTGTTTCCATTTTATTACGAATACATTTCTAACAGAGAATCACTTTTGAACAATATGCAACAGTATTTAGTTTTGTATCATTCTAATATTTATTACTTTGATGTATATTTATGTTTGCCTAAAATGATTGAAATCAATTTTTCTAAATTTAAATATATACCATATACTATTATTTTGCGAAAAGAAATCTATGCAGATACAATTACGTTATTTCTACATACATATATTGAACAATTATAGAATTCAATTACTTTTCAATTATAAAGCATAAAGGGCGACATCGATTCAGAAATATTCACAACTTGGATTTCCATCAATGTTATAAGAATTAAATGTTCAAGATTAATTTTTAGTAATGAATAAAAAAGTTAAAACTAGTATTTAATTTTAAAAATAATTACAATCAATTTTTTTCATATAGATACCATAAAGAGATTAAATTTTATTTAAATAAAAAAGTAAAAGAAATTATAAGATTTATAATTTGTATTATTGTATATTATGAAGCAAAGAAATCTATTTGTAGCATCCTTAAGAAATGCCGAAAGCGTTGTCTGTAACATCGCAAACATACAATCCAGTTTTTAATATAATTTCCTTCATTTTTTCCGCTGTGGGTAATGACGAATTTAACGATCAGTAGACGACATCTTCAAGTACGTACTTTACAAAAACAGTATAACAATGATGAAGGAAAAATATTTTACCCTCTCCTAAAGATTAGTGCTTCTAAATTAATATTAGCTTCTAGTATCTTCTCAATGTTTTTGCATCGGAAGTTTGAAAGTATGAAGAGCAAACAATTCGAAATTGGATTTTATTATTTTCAAGCACTGTTCATCTTACGATTTTATTTGAAGTTTTTTTTCTGGCAATTGTCATTGCGGAATTAAATTTAATATCATATTTTTGTTTTTATATTAAAAAATTGAGTAATTTTGGCAATGATATTTCTCAATGAATATTAAAGGTTTTTTTAAATAATAAAACTTACTAATACATAATAACAGTTTCAATTTAGCAGATATTTTGTATAGTTTATAAATACATATACGCCTTAATCTATGCAACCAAACACACCGTAGCATTTGTACATAGCAATATAAAGAAAACTTACCTGCATATATAATAACAGTTATAAAGACCACATAAAAATTATAAACACTTTTGCAATATTTATTTAATATGTGCATGACGTTAACGTTTTATTTATCCCTAACACGTTTCTAAGTTGGATAAGTTTCGTTTGTACAAAATGCATTTAAAATGTTTGGAAAATAAACGTTATGTATATAAAAAAAATGAGGGGACTAAATTGCTGATTAAAATTAAAATTGGGTCCATTTCGTCATCATGTTAATCGTATAGAAATTAACTTTGTAAATCACATTTCACGTCGCGACGCTCTTCGCGGAGGAACGCGCGTCCCGCGAGATTATTCACAAGAGACTGATGAACAGAACAGTGCTCCAAACCGGAAGTTGTGGCAAATGTACGCATGTCGCTACTGGAAGTTACACAAAAAAAAATGGTCACTTCAAATATAGGTACTTCTTAAACTCATTAATCACTTATAGCTACATTATTTGTTTAGAACTAAGAAAACACATTAGTTTAATAACGAATTTAAATTATGTTTACTTGAAACAAACTGGACAAATGGTTAAATGATAAAAAATATATAGTAGCACTCTAAATATTACGGAATTATAATATTGTATGAAATACACTATAAAATAAACAATTCGTAAATATTTAATTAGCGTTCTTTAAAATATTACATGCAGATAATTCAATATTTTATTAATTTATAATTATTTATTTTAATGTTTAAAGAAGTTTTATGGATATACTAATCATTATAAACTCAATGAAAATTCTTATTTCATAAATTAAAAGTTGCGCTCTTTGCGCATGAAGAGTGAATCCTTTATGGAATACAGTGCGCCATCTATGCCATGAGATATTAGGTAAATTCTATTTATATAGAAAATGAAATTCGAGACCTATCACCAACACGTTGTTGGCTAAGTTTGACGTTATTAGAGGCGTAAACTGTTGTGATTTTAATTTAAGTGCTATAAAGTGCAAAATGGGTAGAAAATCTAGTAACAAAGCAGCTGCAAAAAAGGACATTAAAAAAGAAAATTCTGGTAAAACTTTGCCAGCGAAAAAACGAAATGATCTAGCAATACTTGTCGACAAGTTATTAAGAATTAGTACAATACCTACTCCTCGGACTATTAATAAATCTATAAGCATACAAACAGAAATAGATGATATTCTATCGAAGATTGTAAATATTGAGGCTGGTATTGACATCCCAGCCGGCTCGGTCGGTAGTCGGAATAGTGGTGCCACCATCAAGAATTTCACGAAATGGTTAAACGATAATAGCGCGAAATTCGAAGGCCTTACTATCGATGAATTCGATGGTTATGAGTTGGGCTTAAAAACAACTAGAAATATTGCAGAAGGCTCTCTTGTTATATCTATACCACGCAAATTAATGATGACTGTTGAAGCTGCTAAAGATTCTGTAATTGGTCCGTTGATAGAAAAAGATAAAATGTTACAAAATATGCCAAATGTAGCGTTAGCTATGTTTCTATTAATAGAAAAATTCTCTCCGAATTCATTTTGGAAATCGTATATTGATATTTTACCCAAATCATATACAACCGTTTTGTATTTTACGAAAGATGAAATATTAGAGTTAAGAGATTCTCCAACACTAATGCCTGCGTTAAATTTAATTTTAAGTATTGTGCGCCAATATGCTTATTTCAATAAATTAATTCAAACATCAGAGGATCCAGCATCGGAACTGCTGCGGAACGTCTTTACTTATGACCAGTATCGGTAAGTGAAAAAATGCTATATTTCGTTCGAAATTCTATGTTTTTAATAACAATTGTTTAATCAATTGCGTGATTCGTTCTGTGCATAAAATTTTCCTCCAAGTTTCTGATGGCGCAAAATAAAATACATACTACCTTTATTTTTCTCTTTGCTTAACCAAAACAGCATCGTGCACACATTTTTATTAGGACAAAAAACAACTAACAAATGCATACTTTGAGCTTTATTTATATAGGTATACATAACATAAAACATAATCGACAGTTCTTTTTGTATAAAGTTACTTGATTTGGAAATATTCTTAGAGTTACAATGATGATAAGCTTAAAATAAATATTGATTCTTAACATTTAAACATGAAACAACATTTTACAAAATATAAAAGTCTATGTTGTAGTAATGAAGATGCACTCAAATGTCTCTTACATATACAATTATTACACAGTCAAATCACTTATAGTGTTTATAAATTACTGAAATGGTTTTCTGTCATTTTCCCACAAATATTCTTGCAAACTTTGCGGTTCACTAGAAGATATTGTTGAGATTTTCTTGTTTCGCCCCAATGTAGCATTCATTATCGAACCAAACAGTCGAGTTTGATATTGTTGTTCTAAAATTGGTGACTTGATTTTCGAATTTGAAAAGCTGTTGCAATACGCGAGTCTTTCTCGTTTCTTTTGCGCTAATTTAAATATGATAAATATTGTTAGGAATATAATGATTGATAAGCCAATAATGACTCCGCTGGCAATTATGGCTGATCGAACACCGTATGGTAATCTAAAGAACTCATTTTCCTCTTCGTAGTTGTTTGTGTATGATTTATGACTCACTAATTCAACATTTAAAGCATCGTTAACTGCTTCTGCAAGTTTATTTTCTATTTCTTCTATGCGATGAGCTTCATCATTGATAACTAAGTCATCTTCATTAACGTTATCTTGTTTGTCCCTATGTAGATTGGTATAGGCTTGCCGCCATATCGGCATATATTTATTGATAATATCATGAGATTTTTCTGTTGGTGTTTTAAATATCGGATTGCTTACATAGTTGTAATCATCTGACTCAGTCGCAGAAAACTGATTTTGTCTTGATTCTCTAGTTTTTGCTGGAAGTTCAACAACGGAAGTGTAATATTTAGTTTGTTCCGATGGTTTGGTTTGCAAACTATTGTAGGGTTGGTCGTCCAATGCAGGAAATGCATCAAATAAAGATGGTGAATCATAGAATTCTGTATTAGGTTTTATTATGTCATCTACCACCATCTCTTCGGGTGGTTCAGGTTCTTTGGTTTGGTTATGAAAAATATCGGCTAAATGTCTTTGACTGGAACCTCGTTCTCTTTGTTCAACTAGTTCATCCAGTGTCATATTTCTAGCTTCTAAAAGTTTTGTTAAGTTTTCCCTACTGATTGAATCAGTTAAAACTTCCATTATTTCATCTTTTGCCGTTAGTTGTTTTAGTTTATCTGTTTTCTGAGCAGTGAAAAACTTTTCGGTTTGTGAAGATTCCTCATTATCTAAATTTTCTGTTAATACTGAGTTCGCTTTATCATCCTCATTTTCTGTTGTTTTTGACAATTGTTCTATATTGACTGATATCTTCATTGGGCCTTCCGTTGTTGGAGGAGTACTATTAAATAACTGATTCATACCGAATAATTCATTGATATTAATCTTAATTGCTTTTACTGGAACTGCTGGCAATATAGGATAGTTCTCTGTTTCACTATTAACAATTGTTTCAGTCATTGTTGTTTTTGCTGATATCGATTTAAGTTTGGCCAACGTTGGTGGCAATGTTCGATGCACCTTTTTAATGGCTTTAATCGTAGTAGGATTTTCAGAAGTACTAAATGTTACGGTTGATGATACAACACTGATACTTTCTGAAGTCTTTTCAGGAGCCTGTGTTGTGATGATACTTTCCGTTGTTTTATCGATTTTATATGTTTTTATACTTGGTTTATAGTCAACTGATGTGTAATATTTTGGATGAGATGGTACAAAAATTCTACGTTCCGTCACTGGTTCGGTAACCGGCTCACTGTATTTTGTATCTTTGTAATTATTAAACAAAGAAGTTCGTTTCTTCTGAGAAGCCAAATTAGCTCGAATGGTTGTATACTCATTTTCATCTTCGTCTGGTTTAGGAGTTTTTCGCGATGGAGGAAGTCGCCTGTTATAATTAACTCGTTTCTGTGGCTCTTCATCTTCAAGAATTGAATGAGGTGTTATATCAACAGGTTGCTCTGGAACTTCAGTCAAAGCTGAAATAGCATGTTTTTCTCCTTTCAACAAATCCGCCAACGATAGATTCTTTTGCTGTAACAGTTCACTCAAACTTATACCTCCGTTTTGTTTCAACAATGTTTTCAAATTTAATGGACTTGATACATCAACTCCATCCGTCGTCTGCTCCTTATTTTCATCTGATTCCTCCGGATTTCTATTATATTTTCGTTTTGAATATGGCCGTCTGCGACTTCCCTGTTCTTGATTCAAAGCTGTATATGGGTCTCTTATTTTCTCAACTACAGGTTCGATCTTAAGTTGCTCTTCACTAATTTGTACAGGTCTAGCTTCGAAATTTTCTTCTTCACGATCAGAGTCTTTTTCTCTTTCACTTTGACTTGATTCTTCATCATATTTAGGATATAATCGTCTTCGGTTGTAGTTTCTGATTGGTCTGAATGGTTCTTCGGACATCATTTCATCTCGCCATTGATCCCGTCTTTGGTCTAAACGTTGTGGACGTCGTAGTCGAGGTCGAATTCGATCCGAGTAAGGATCGTCATTTTGGTATTCGCGGTCGGGATTCTGGGGTCGGCGTTTTCGTTTACGGCCAGGGCGACGTCTTTTCAAAGGGGGTTCATCTTCACCTGATAGAAGGGAAGATTGAGACGATCCATCTGCTGGTATCCAGTCCTGGTTGTCTAGGTTTTGGTGTCCTACCGCTCTCCATTTCTGGAATACAGATAAGAATTGTTTTTAGTCTGCGTTACTCTGCTATCTTATTGTTGTTTATAAAATGAAATGAATACCTAATGCTTATAAACATATAATATTTCTAGTGAGTAGAAGATAGCGTAAGTGCAGTTATCGTTTTAAGAATTTGCCTATAGCTGAGACTCAAGTCTAAACAATAACATATTTAAGGTTTGAATAATTGAAAAATGTCTTTTCCCACAACGTTCAGGTTTTTTATTATTATTTAAAAAACACGCGATCGGTTTCGATCATTTAAAGGATCATCTTCAAGCGTATCGGTTTCACACCTTATTCAATACTGAGTTGATTTGTAATGTAACTGATTAGCAAATAAGATCACTCTCTGACCGTATACATAAACAAATTGCGTAATTGTTTTATAAGCATATACACCTACAACAACAAATAAATGTTCGAACCCCTAGACTAAATATAGAGAACTATTTCTCAATCTATTGACTTAAGAGTATATTAAATAATATTTAGATTTTAGTACAAACAGCAAATTTCGTAGAATTTAACAAGCTGCCATGCAGCATTATTAATGGTTTGCCGATAGAATTTTTATGACAATATCTAATTTTAGCAAATTTTTGATATATATATACAAAGAGAAATTCATGTTACTTAAACAATAAAACCGATTTCCTTTGATATTTATTTGAATGTTAACAAGCAACAGGGTAATTGATTTATAATAATTGACATTTTCTGCAGTTCAATTAAGATTAAATCTTGAAGTTTTTAATCATTTAAGCACTGCCAAATGTTTTTTACTGTTATTAATTAGAAAGCCAAATTTCTTTGGATACTACCTTGATGATGGCTTAAAATAGCCAATTATTTCAACAATTAAGGCTTTCTCATTTGTAGGTGTATTGCAGATGTTTTTGACTAATTATGATTTTCCATTCTTTAAACTACCAAGAGCTGATATAAAATTTTCATTTTCTTGTTGCTAGATTGTAAATAAATATATGTTTACTTAAAACGTAAGCCATTTAAAAATTCCTCTCAGATATTTAATTTAATCAAAGCGGTTCAGGAAATGGTCTAGATTGAATTGAAAACTTCCCAAATGAATATGGCTGTATTTTGTCAATTTAATGTATTATATTGCACCGAGTAACATAATACAGATTTAAAAATAACTTAGAAGTGGTCTTGAAACTATTTTCAATACCATTTACAGAGTCGGACGTAGGCCTAAGAATATATAAATTGTAATATATTTTGGTGCGATATTATTTATGTCCTTGATATTTGTTATTCTATTATATTCTTGATTGCATCAATAATTTGAGAATTGCTTAAAATTCGATCTTACCCTATACGTATCCACTAAATAATCGGGGTATTATCAGTTCTTCATATTTGCTCCAAATATCAATGATCAGAAGAATATCATCTTACGCTAAATATATCAAAGTATGATTCACTGTAATGAATTTAAAATAGCATTGTTATCTTTTCTGTAATCTCAATTTATGGCAAGCATGAAGCGATGCTCTCTTTTAAATAAGTATAACTTGACAAAAAAAAGGTTACCAAAACGCGCTAATTTAATGCAGATGTATGTTGATTATTCTTATGTTACGGGTTATATGTTTTAGTTTCAATGGAATTTATTGTTTAATTTGTACAAATTAAAAAAGTTTTACATACAAGCCTGGCTCTGTGTCTGCGACTACTTACACTATAGGGTTAATGATAAATATTAAATAGAGTGTGGGTGTAAAAGGATAAAATATTTCAAAGAAACACATTTTTATTCATTGAGAATTCTATGTAAATTTGTCGGCATTTTTAATTGTAAACCACAAAATTATATGATTCATTTAAATTAAATGACATTTTTGTGGTTAAAATGGTACAAATAAAGACATATGGTCTTAGGGAATAATCAAATAATTCCGTTGATTAAATTCTTATGATTTTTTTGGATTCGTTTAGAGTGTTTCTATAAATTTAAAAAAACAATTCTTGATTTCACTTTAGCAATTGTATTCGTTATATATATCTACGTAAATGATATTACTCGACGTTATGAAGATTTCTCGGGAAACTATCTAAATATGGGTGTACGACATCCGTGTTAGACAGAATAGGATACAAATACCATAAACAACATGCTGTTGTTTTACATGTGCATAGAAACAGAAAAAACTACACATGTATATCAACCAACTATAAATGCTGATCGTGCGTTATTGAGATGACCGGATGTAGCACAAAGAAGAAATTTTTCTGACCCACTGACGTGTCGTGACAAACGTCTGATAAATCAAAAGAAAACTATATGTCGAATTCCTCGTTACATAAATTAGAAATATTCTTATTTTTTTAATTATCATTAAACATAGAAACTTTCGATTTGTTATTCGCAAAGAATAATTTTAATTTACCAGTTATTGAATGATATTTAATCAAAAGGTAACACAGTTAGTTTATTTAATTTTGAAATATGCTAATAAATAATATAAATATTTAAACATAAAAATGAAGCCATGTTGTTCCTGTCATTTTTTTAAGAATCTATTATAACTTTTACATTTAGTGCTAATGTAGATATTATAAGTGGTATTAGTATTAAAAACAAACAAGTATCTTTATGTGTCAAATTGTGTGTCATAAGAAAAAACGCATTAAACAAAGACTTGCGCCTATTTAAAATAGTAATTATGGATTATGTGTTTCATTTGTCTGTACTGTAAGAAGGAACTTTTTTTTTTTGAAGAAAGTGTTCCCACGATTGTCCAAGAACATTTTACATTTTTATTTCGAAATACTCCATTTTTTAAACAAATACATAACTGTTGTTACATATTATTACTCAATTGCCATTCTGTGATTATTGTTATTATTAATGAATAGGAAAGATTTATATATTTTTTTAAATAATACTTTTTTAGTTATCAAAATTTCATTTTCAATTGGGTAGTTTTATATTTTTAAACTACCTATTTAGTAATCTAATTTCTCTACAAACGCGATGTAAGGTTTCTTTTTGTTACACTGTAGATTTTCAGTTGAAGATAGGATTTTAAATATGTCAAGAGCATTTCTATGAAATATAAACAATTACTTAATGTTTATGTAAAATAATAAAACTGTCCTGATGTTAGCGTTTTCAAGAACTAAATAATTACTTTTGTATCGTGGTTAGTAATAAAATATATAAACTAGCAACAATATTAGTTTGATATGTAGGTATATAAAAAATCGCATTTAGTTTCAATATTGTTTAAGTCATATTTGTGAAATCGGAGCTAGTTGCGCGTTTTTTATATAGTGAAAATGGGATAACAATGATCTGTTTATATGGATAAAAAAATCATATATGAATTCCAAAACTTTCTAACAAATAGATTATGTACGCGCTCAGGATGGAGAGCGAAAATCGATCTAAATCAACTATTTTTATTATTGAGAAACAATATATTATTTAGTTTGTTTTACATGAGTAAAATTCTCAAAACGAATTTTTATTCATTTTTAATTTTCGTTCAAAATTGAATATTTGTTAACGGAAATTCCAAACTGGATTTACGGTAACTGGTGACATCTGTAGTTGGAATTAAAATAAAGTTCAACCCTGCTTTTCAGGCAGCTTATCGAATTTGCATAATTTCCATCTAGCATAGTTCTACTGGACTAAATATGCAATTATGTATATGTTCTACATTTTTTACCTTTAATGTAATAATGAAAATTATTTGCATACATTGCGTTGTAGACTAAAATTGCGAAATTTAATCACTGCTATAACCTAACGAATTATAATAAATTAACGGTTATCTGATCTAATGATGAGCGAACGAAGCGACGTAAAGAATATGTATGAATTTTAACATTTAACTGGTAATCGTATTTTCAGTTTAAGTTAATCGCATTACCAAAAGTTCTATGAAAATCTCTGTATTATTTAGAGATTAGAATGTCTGTGGGTTGTGAATTCTATGCGAAATACAAGAAGCTTAAATAAGGATAATCGATTAGGAATAGTTTTATTATATACGACGAATGTTATATCATTTTGTCTATTAGTGAAATGATTGGTTGGTTTGTCTACTTAATTTTTTTCGTTTTGAATACGACTGGTTCTTGTGTTTGTGTGGGGTAACTGTAAGCCCTAGTACTTTTTGAAAGTAGACATTTTTGTCATTATAACTTTGAAAACCTAATAACGTGGGTGTGTACAACAAAGACGAAACTCGTGTTGCAAGAACTCCAGGTAATATTGGATTTTTCTACACAAAGAGATTTCTTCAAAGTTAATCTTATTATGACAGCTCCAGCAGGCCAGTAATATTATTTTGTCGTTACAAAAGCTTTATCGTTACATGTAGAACTGTAAACTATACATTTTATATTTAGTTTTCTGAAGTAATCGTTAGGAAAACAATCTTTTAATGGAAACGCAATTTAGATTCTCAAAATATGATTTATATATATATATTCAAATATCTAAGAAGGCTGCCGTGGTGTAAGGGCACTGCAATTTCTAGGAAACGACGTGTGTGAATGTAATGTTTAATTATTATATTATTTATTTCATTCCCGTTATGCATACCCCATCATATTGATATATACCGAAGTTATCGCATGCATACGAAATGAATATAATCATGTAACTTGAATACCTTACTTATGTTAAAACGGAAATATGATTCATTTAAACACATTTTTTCTATATGTAACGGCCTTTAATCTTACAACTATTACGTGTTACACATACAACTTTGATATAAGCAAATGAATGCAATACTCTACGTTCTACAAATTCTTCAGTACATTTATGAAAAACATGTTTTTCATTTGACCTACGGCTGTTATCTTCCAGTCACTTTATTCTCGATTTCATTGAAGTTTGCAACATTTCGCACTTATTTTTTGTATTATTTCTAACATGTTATGATTTTTCGTATTACATTTAATTTATTTTATATAATTATACGTATAAAATATTCGGGATTCTAAACAATTTAATAACAATATTATGCAGGTTTACTATACATCGCAACAAAATTATATGGTAAACTGGAAGCATTGGTGCTTACTTCTATGATTGTTTTCCCAATGAAACAACGTGAATTAATTTATATCTGGGTGTAAGTTGGTATATAATGACAATTTGCGGAAATAAATATGATTTGTAGACAGTTGTATTTTGTTCGAAAATTTACTTTTGATATTCTGTTTATATAAATATGAAATTCTTGTGTGGATAACTACAACTACCGGTTAAACAGATGGTTGATTTGCTGTGTGCGCATATACATAAATATAATATTTATATATTTATAAGAGAAAGTAATCTAGTTGATTTGCTATCGGTTGAGAGTCAATAAACGGTTTTACAAGTTTCCATTTAGAAGAAATCTCGAGATGTAGTGAAAATTATTTTAAGTATACAAAGTGTCTCCAGAAATTTTTAGTAGCGCAGCTCAGTTTTTGTTGTGTTTCTAAGATATTCTATAAATACCTAATAGGAATTTGGAAAATGTTCGGGTTATAAAAGTGTAATTAAAAGACAAATCAAACAATTTTAACAAGCACATTTTTAACGCTTTAAGTTTCTAACTAATATTATAATAAAAGTATTTAAAACTGCGACTTATATCCGCATGCATCCAAGTTTCCGCTTACTCAAAAAACGAATTACCACTTAACATATGCAACTTTCAAGCTACATCCTTTTCGGTTACTCATAATGATTATATAACAATTATTTCTTTGTTGGTTCCGATTGTCTAACTTTAGTAAACAATGACATTAACACGAAACCGTTACGAACCCTTCAAAATAGGGATGAAAATTAGTTATTCTAATATGAAATTATATTAAAAGAACTAAAATATAAACTCGGATTGGTTAAAGTTAAATAATGTGATCGTTGTGGATTTTAAATTATTTAAATAATAATTCCTCTCAAAAAATGTATTCCAATTAAATGTTAATTTGTTTAACCTATTTCAAATAATGTTTTGATCGTGACCTAGTCTACAATATACTATTTTTAGGAATCTGTAAATAAACCGTGAGTGCGCGTAATTGTTTATTATACGTATTTCAAGATTTACTTTGGAAAAATGTATATATCAACGGATGATGCGTAAATGCTACTTAATTTCGTGATCGTCCTCGGACTAAATATTCCAATATTCAAAACGGAGCGTTTTGAATGAATAGAAGAGCACTTTGTGTCTTGAATTGTAGATGAATTACAAAAAGCCTCGTGAATTACAATAAATCTCAATTTTTAGTTACAATCCTGACAATAATCCAATTTTTTTCTATATATATTTATACAATTGTGGATTAAGTGTTCATCATCATACTATGGAAAACGAAATTTCTCCATTATCAAAGTGGAGATAAAGAGGTTTCATGAACCTATTTTATTTTAATTATAAATTTTATGTTCACATATATACGCTTAAATGAATTAGCCATGGTAGACTTTCGCGGATAATGTCAGTAATTATAGACTGTTTTGTACGAGTTGATTTTAAAATATGTGCCCGCGAAAGTGTTACTATGTACAGCAGACCAAAAAAGCAATGAAACACATTATTTATCTTGATTTTAAGGCTCGGAGTAACACTAGTACTGGTTAAAGAGATTTTATAAATTGACACGGTAGAAGTGCAAATATTTTAGATGTAACACATTTTCAAGCTGATTATTAATCATACAAAAAACATTTTGAGTAAATGAAATATATATGATTTCACACAAACTATAACTGCTTATTTATTTAGGGCAAAATATAATTACAAATGTCTTTTTATATATAATATTCAAGGATAAGCATTCATATAAATTTCATAAACTATATTTAATACATACATATATCGTGTACATGTACACACTTTGTAATTGACATGTTTGAAACATTAATAAATACCTCATTATCCAAAGCGCGATCATCTCTTTCAAAATCCCTCGGAGATTGAGCACCTTCAGCAAGTTCAACCTGACTTACACCTTCAGATGTGGAGTCGCAATACACCCCAATTACAAAAGCATAAAACACAATCACAAACCTACACATAATACTAGCCATATTTCGTTCATCGGCACTAAAAACCACACGTTTTTAATCGCGCGCGCTAAACCTGATTGTTTCAATTGTCCCGACACCAACAACCGAATGCAGTTGTCGAATTGACTAACTAAGCATGCGACTATGATGAAAGAAGTGCGTATACTACAACTAACTGCAGACTAACTGCTAAGAATGGATTGCCTTTCACCCAACACCAACAAGTAACCAGAATCCATCTGTATGTGTGAGTGACGGCAGGGGGAATGTCTGGCTTCCGTTCTGGAGAAAGATTCAATGTGTATATGATCATTGTTTTTTTTTTAATTTGATATTTCAATTCACTTCAAATTTCATTTCAAATATCTGTGGTTGCTTTAATTATTCATTGATTATCAAAAAAATTGAGCCCGAACTCAATTTCAGTTTCTGGTTTCTCTATAAGTAAAAAGTGAACTTCAAAATCATTCCAATTCTAATCTATTAATTTCACAAAAATAAAATATTTATACATAAAATTGAAAATGGAAACAGTAGCTTTAAGCTTTTTCGTTACATTATTATTTATTTGTTAAATTGAGTAATTAGTTTAAGAATAGCATATTTATTATGTAGCATGGAATTCGGGAAGAAAATATTTACACAGGTGACATTATTATAATAATAACTAAAATATATCATTAGATTATTTAACAATATTATTTCCGTGCTCAATTCCATAAGAAAAAAATAAGTTATTGTTAATTAAGATTATTTACGATCGTTGGTTATTAGGAATATCTTTCCGTGTTTTTGTTACGAGGAAGCAACAAATATCTAATATTTTCTAACCAATTTCGTATGCTATGAACACTTCTAGAAAACAATTTTTTTAAATTACTATCAAGTATTTTCCGTAATAACTAGACGAGAAATTTATTTGTTTACAATAGTGAGAAGTATGTTGTTATTTTAGTTGGTATACGTGACTAGACAACTATCCATCTGGGGTGCATTTGGTTTTCCCTCCCACTAGTTAGAAACTGTCATTACGTTAATCTTCCATGATATATTAGGACTTTTTGTGGACATAAATTTAAAATATCTTAGTTGCTACGACAACCAATTTTAGATTGTTCGTTTTTGTTGTTTGAACGTATAGAGGAGACCGGGGTATGTTTCGTAAATATGTTTGTACATATCCTTGGAACAAATTGAATTATTTATTTTTTAAACAAACGCTATTCCTGTATTTATAAATGAATCAACCTCTAAAAGAGGGTCACAATATATAGTTACTAGTATATATGCAATTTATTTAATATGACACACAAAATGAAAGATAATTATAAATCAACCTCGTTTTAAATACGAACAATATTTTCTACTTAATAGTGTAAAATAATAAAATTCAAATTAATTTAACTGGAATATCAGTGTGAGTAGGTCGGTCAAATAGTACATTACTTGCAGATTTCTATACGCAAAAAAAGAAATTCAACATGAGATGAATGGGATATTGGTTCCAAGAGATGTCAAAGAATGTTGTTTCTCGCGTTGATAAATAGATATCTTTCCAAGATGTGTAACAAAAAAATGTAGAACATTGAAATGCGTTTGTAGTTTATATAGTTCCATGGAAATGTATGTACTACTCCTGTTACACAATTTTCCGTTCTGTATATGGGTTTTATAAAACCAGAACAAACATTATCAATGAAGGCCGCCGTCAGATAGTATTTTAATACTATTTCCTTTTGAAAATCTGTGGTAGATCTAGTTATTCAACCATAGACAAGGACAGATTTATATTACTGTCTATATCACAAAAATTGTTGTACTCGTTCTTGTTCATAAAATCGATTTTAATCGCGAAATTTGATTGATTCTATACCTAATCAACTGACAGTAACATTTAATGCGTGATTTGTTGACTATTGAATAGTTTTCAGTTTAGAAGCTGATGAAAAAGTACCAATTTTGAAGTTGACAAGAGAAAGAAATGAAATTTTATTATATAGGTAGATAATAATTTAATAAATATAAAAAATATTGAGGATTCATTAAAGTTTTATAATCAATTTCTCTTTTGTGTATTACCACCATTAATCGGCACACATGTTTTATTATAGAAATTAAGTAATTATTGTATTTTACTTTACAATCGTGTTTAATAATAATCAAGTAAAAGACGCGGTAGAATATTCAGTGATTTTAAACATTTTCGTGATTATAAGTAATTAAAATGTATTGAATTATGGAAATTATTTTTCACACAGCCTTCTCTGTCGGAAGAGCATGAATAATAGTTGCTGTTTGGACATATTTATCTTCAATTTGATTTAAATTGATATTTAAGGTAATTTGTTTAATTTAATTACGATTAGCAATGTCTTGCATATATTTATATTTATAGAGGTTCAGGTTACAGTATTTATATATTTACTCATTTACTGTAATTCTTATGCATATAAGATGAGTTATAAACAGGATATGTAGAAATATAAATAAGGAAAAACTGAATTATTTTACTATTACGTTGAACAATACCGGATAATAAAGAATGCATAGACATTTGAACGTAATTGACACATATGCAAGTGCACTTTTATATATTTTTATGCATGCAATACAGCTAAATAATGTTACTTAAATAGGAATCCGAATCTTACTACGTAATCTTAGTCGTTAGTTTTTGTAATTTGGCAGAGGATAATTGGAAATATCTCTAAATTAATGTATATGCTTTATAATTCATAGAAGATTAGACATGGAATTTAAAGTTAGAATTAGAAAAACCAGACTTTAGAATTTTGACTATTAGTCATCTATCATCATTTTGGGCTATTTTGTATAGACTCAAATCTGTTTAGTTTAAGAAATTACTTACAATTCTATTGTTAATCTAGTAAGTATCCTGTTGTAATTATAAAAACTAGAAAATTGAGAAATCTTTTCACTGCCTTTAAAAGTAACAACATTATCGCGTCTCCTATTCGAGTGTTGTGGATCAAAAAGTGAATATAGAAAATTCTAAGTTTCACATGTAGCACCCAAAAAAGGTAATTTTTGCATTTGTGTATACGAAAACTAATAAATACTGCAACACGAATTTCTCTATTCGCGCGTACTCTTCTCTATGTTTACCGGTTAGGTTTGCCGCGGTTGGGTGAAAGTTTCTGAAGAGAACACTTTGCATTTCATGGGAATATAACAACATGAGAGAGTGACAAAAACAAATAATCACTAACCTGAAGCTTGTGGTGTTTAGCTGAGAGTAGTACAGCACCAATGACCTTGAATGTATCACAAGTATAATTTTTGTTTTTGTTGCTGTTACTACGCGATTTTCCATCAGAATAAATTTGGTTATTTTTTGTTGTCTTAACTATTAAAGTGAAACAAACATTAATATTTATTTCGTTACTTATAGAAAAACTTGTATTCTGATGTTGTGTGGTTGTTTTCCAATACGTGTTTGAAAGCGAAAATTACTAAAGTATGTTTTCATATCCGTTAAAAGTCTTATACATTGTCCTTTAATATATGTTTAAATTTGGTAATAATTTTCATTGCAATCAATATATATATATATATATATATATATATATATATATATATATATATATATATATATATATATATATATATATATATATATATATATATATATATATATATATATATATATATATATATATATATATATATATATATATATATATATATATATATATATATATATATATATATATATATATATATATATATATATATATATATATATATATATATATATATATATATATATATATATATATATATATATATATATTTGGAAATTGCTACAAATTTTCGTTTATATTTAAAGAAAGTGCTTAGCAATTTCGTAACCATTTACATACGTCCTTGTTGTTCAAGTTCAAGTTGATTCTTTTCAACATCGTTACGTAAACAGATTTTAATTGAAATTTAAATCATTACTTCCAATCAGTCGACCTTTTAGGTATAACGTATCTTCTAACGTAATCTATTTAGCCCATACGTGTCTTCACACACTGAAGCTTCATGCCATCAAACGATCTAATCTATTCGAATTTACCTGTTATTAATTAAATTGAATACCTATATTATAAATGAAAATTTTCAATTAGTTCTACACATTTCACGAAGTGATTTCCTAAATGAAATTAGTCAATTTTTAATGTATAGAAACCTTTTTATTGTTTGTTAATAAATAGCACAAATAAATATAGGTACTAGAAACTTGTTTTGTAATGATTCCGTAATAAATATCTAATTCATCAGACTAATTTAAATCTTCATAATTATTTAATTAATGATTTGATGGTATAGTTGCTTCGCGTATATCACTTTCAGTTAAGATTTCATTTTCACATAATTGATATGCATCTTTTGCGTAGTCGCATAACTATGTATTAGTAGACCAAGTGAAAATTTGTTGCCACAATCGAATCATTAAGAAAATAATACTTAATAGATTTAGTAATAAGATAACCACATGATATGTACGTCCAACATCCGATCTAGATTTCATTTTCTGGTTTTCAATCACGCTTTCGATAAACGGCCAAGCCTCTATTTCCTTCCTACTAGGTTAATAATAGGGTTGATACGTATAGTTTTTAAATGCAATATACATGACCATATCGTTTATTAATTATTAGCAATTGAAATATCGCTATTTTCAAAATATATGTGACGTCAGAAAGAGTGGGTATTTCTTATCCCCCCAAACCAACGCTGGCCAATGATCGTACTATATATTGGTTGAAACATTTTATTTTGAACCAAATTGCTTATCCCAAATGTTTGACATTGTTGACACATGAATGTTGTCATTGTAAAATTATATAAAATTGAATAAAATGTAGTATATCATGTTCTGCAAGCTCGTTTTTAAATAAAACATATACGTAAATAGGCGTACATTTCTGGTTAAGATAATGATTCTAAAAGTTTTCCGTCTTGGGCCTCAGCGCCAATCAATTCAACAACAAGAAATGGGTGGTTTCCAAATTATCATATTGTTTCGTTGACATGGCAGAATCACGAATTAGTTTGTGTTTAATGAAACTAAATCTAAACATTTGCATAGTTCTTAATTCTTATCAGAACTGTTATAACGGCTAATATTACAAACGTAAAACTGTAACTATATACTTTTAAAATTAATTTATATAACATAAATATTTTTGTATTTCCATTTAATAGATTGCATAGCGAAATAATACTGCGCTTGCGCAGTATTTATAAGTTTTAAATTTATATTCGAGTACCGGATATGATAAATAAAAATCTCTAATCTAGATTTTTAACTATAATTTACACGACAATCTTTAATTATATTCAATTCAATCAACGCAGACTTTATACATTTTTTTCTTTACTTTCATTTCTCATATTTCAAGTTCCTTTTCTAAATCGACCGAATTCTCCGAACGCCAGCTGTCTGGTAAAAAGTGACAGTTTACCAAATTTGCATTCCACAATCGTTGGTAGCACCACATGTTGTTTGACCAACAGAGAAAAAAGAAAACTCATAATGCTAAGCGTCTCCTAACTAGATATTTCCCAATGACCCCCCATCCTTTGACTTTGTTATAAATGAACTAATTTCCATCAAAAATGAAAGTTTTTATTCTTTTATCCTGTCATCAGTATGACAGCTCCGACTTATAAGCTCATTGCGTCTTTGTTTGTTAATCATATTTATTAATTTTAATTAATCACGTTACGTTATGGATTCATTAGAATTACATTTATTTATTGAATTTTTGTGTCATATTAGGTATCATTGTTGTGTCAATATTTAAAATCGCAATCGCGTTTAGATTTTATAAAACACGCATTCAATTTCTTATTTCACTTCTTTATATTTGTTATTTTGGAGCATATTTACCATGTTCATATATAGAATTTGACAGTTATCATCCTACCGTGAATTAGTACCCATTTAATGTATCTGATTAATTTTTATAAATTTAGTACCGTGCAAAAGTTCCAAAGAAAGTACGTTCCAGAATTTTTAATTACATTTAATTAATGAACCTAACTCCTATTTTTCCTTGTTAAAACTTTTAATTATTTATAAGTAAAAAAGTGTCTCAGACCGACGCCATATAGTCTATTGTCGCCACTAGTTTAAGAGGAATAAATATTGCTTGGAAAATATACCTAAAATGTTTTTCCAACGTTTTTATGTGTATTGAAATTTTATAAGGGATTTCACTTTCTATAGAACATTAACACAAAACTCTTTGGTGTAGTGAAAAGGTTACAATTACATTTTGAAAGGTGTAGAAACCTATAAATACTAATCGAGTATAATGTTGAGATGAGCAGACATTAATCTTAAATACTATCTAATTACGAAAACTTCCTTTTGTATTATTTAATTATTATTTCATTCGCTTCCTAGCTAAACGAATTTTATATTTACAGTTAAAGAGAAAGCAATTCATTTTAATAAATGTGATTTTATACGATTAAAGAAATTTCGCTTAAAATAGTTTTCATTAAATGTTTGCCTTGTGAAATTAGGCGTATATTAATGTGTTCATAAAGATATATATTATAGTACTTATAAAATTCGATACGAGAATGATAATTAGCAACTAAAAAATTTCAGGAATTAAAACTATTTCATTATCACCGATGTGCTGAAACTTCAACACACTTACAATAAAAAGCTCGTTGAATTCTGAATATTGTAGTTAAGTTTTGATATGCTCTAACCTTCACAGAGCCGCGTGATTTAATTTTCATTTGACATTTCAATATTGCGTAGTGCTACTTCTATTTATCCATAATGTAATTAGTGGGATATTGAAAAATGACATTAATGTATCTTTGAATTATTATTTTGCAAGCATTCAATACATTAGTGTATTATATTTAATAATCAATTTCATTTAAAACTAAATGAATGCTAGTTAATATATTATATGTTGTTACCTACTTTTTCCTATATAGTTTATATCTTTTCAAATTAACAAACGGATAATCGTATATCAAGATTAGATTAGATTAGTATATGTTGTACGTATCTTTTTTTTTTTGAGAGTAATTAAATATAAGGTAAAGCTGTACCCCAACAAGAAATAAGTAAAAAATGATAAATCTGATTAAATAAAGATTTTTTTCTCCTGGTTGATATTGAATTAGATTTTCAATTTCTTTTTGAATTGAAAAATAAGAAACGTAATTTCAGTAACAAATCATTAATCTACGTTGCTTACAACTGAAATCCTTGAATAATAAAATACTGGGAAATTAATTCATTGTTATTTCTTTATTTAGTGTTAATTACGTTTGTTTTAAAAATAATGATTCTACCGGCGTAGAAGCATGCTAGGAATATCTTTAAACATCTAGGTTCTAGATAAATAATCACCGCCATGATTATTATCAGTTAAAATAACAATTACCAACTATATTCCAGCACTTTGTTTCTATTTATATATAATATACTTACTCATAGTTTCAGTTTTACAAAAATAGAATCATAAGATTTAAAGATAACTTTGTTAAGAAACTAATTTTGTTGAAACACCACCATATGAGATGGACTCCATATTAAACATTTGAATATTTTATTTTTTAAAATCATTCTGGTGATATGGTATTTAAAGCTTCTTTTATAGACTTAACACTTATCAAACCGGATACATCAAAGATGAAAACATATTTATAAAAGAAAAAAAATCACTTAGTTTCATTTAAAACAAAAATACTTTATAATTTCTATACTAATTGCATCGTAAAATGTTGCTGCACGGAAGATTCGCAACGCAGACAATCTTACCCTAGCGGATAATTGGAGCAAAGCATTTAGGTCACTCAGTATCTATTATACCAGAATCATTCGCCAATTTTCTTCCCCGGTTTATACAATAACGGTCATATTTTTCGTCGTTGTCCGCTCATACATACATGAAACATGATTACATATCCTGGCTCACTGAGTAAACACACCGCTATATTTGCACTTTGAGTATGTGGTGTCAGACTGTCAAAGCATCAAAATGAAATCGACAACAGATGATCGCGTGTCATCGTATATAACGAGTGCTTGACAGAGAATAATAATCAAAGTGAACTTTGCTTTTACATCAAACGCTTTGGATGTTTTGTTTATTGGAGCAAACAATTATGTATATTCATATGCACTTTTTGGAAATCCTAGTTGTTTTAGATGTAAATTGGATCCAACCAATATGGTATTTCGTTTCTGTATTTTAGGAATGCGTTTTTAAATTGAATTGTATACTAAAATATTTTAGTGGCAATATACCATTGATATTTATTACAAATATGAATGATTTGGTAGTTCAAATTTGTTGTTTAAAAATAATAGAAGTTGCGAAAGTGTTAAAAATTATAAGTTATAACGTAAAAACAATAATTTTATCTTTGAGATTGTAATCAGTTTATTATAATATACATAAATTACAGAAACTGTGGAAAATTTTATTACATTTCAATTATATGATTATTATGAGTCAATGTTTAAAAACAATAATTTAATGTATTACTTTATCGCAGTTTGTGAGATATTGATGAAAAAGAGAAAGTACTTATGTATATATTTAATTTTCAGTTCATTTCACATATGTATTCATGTGCACAAATTATACATGAAAGCGTTTCTTTCTCTAAAGGCACGTGAGAAACTTTGCACAAAAATTCAATGACAAGAAATTAAATTACCAGTGTTTCTATATATAAATTCATTTATGTAAATTATAGTTATAGTTAACCAATTATGAAGAATCATATTTTACATTTTGTTTACCATATTTGTTACGTATGTCATTTATATGAGGTACTTTCTTATACGATTTTTTTTATGAAAGAAAGTATTCATGCATATATTTCAATCTCGATCTCATTATTATTTTTTCTCACACTTACAAATTTGGCGATACTTTGAAATTTATAAAAATAAATTGGCAATTAGAAATTCTTCGTCTTACTTAATAAAACTCTTAAAATCTATATATGTATTAAACATAGATATCTTTAAATATACATATGTATGAACATTCTGTGCTTGAAACACCAAACGTGATAATTAATGCATTCGTTTGCCAAATGAATACGGAAATGATTATATTACATTATACAATACTGTTATTTTTTTTTTTTGCAGATGGGCAGTATCAACAATTATGACTCGTCAGAATTCCGTTCCAGTAGAAGATGGTTCTCATCTAACAAATGCATTGATTCCACTTTGGGATTTATGTAACCATACAAACGGAAATGTAAGTACCGTGTACCGTTTTACAATTGCAATTACTAACTAAGTTCATACATATATTCAATTATATTATTTTTATTTGTGAATCACGGCTAATATAAAAAAAATATGTAACATTGCAGATTTCAACTGAATACAATCCTGAACTCAAAACTAGTGAATGTTTAGCGGTTAAAGATTTTAAAAAAGGGGAACAGTTGTTTATCTTTTATGGAATTCGGCCGAATGCGGATTTATTTATTCATAATGGGTAAATTTACAAATGTCACTGTATTACATGCTTTTACTAATGCTGCTAAATGCTAAAATTATTGACTATTCTGCTTCATAAAACTTTTCTATATATATAAACATAAATAATAGATTTTATTTTTTGCTAATTTATATATTTAAACAGTTAGAAAGAAATGTGTCACTATTTCAATTCATTTATTTTTATAATGCTCCTTAATTATATTATGAAATATTTTAACACTTTTGGCCCGTTGACCTGGCCAAATATTTAAATTGCCCTAACTCAAATTTTAAGTAGATATTCAAAATAGACATTTTAACATTATATTGTCTGGGTATGTCATGAATAAAGATAACACAAATTTCTATGATTTTTTTTGGTCTATAGTATTATCTTAAAATTCGTTGTTTTGTTTTTGTAATCATAGAAAATATAATTTATTTTACTATAAGATATGAATAACACCACGTCTTTTTCTATTAAAAACTAAAGATTCATATAGGAACAATTAAGTTACTTTATTCATATTTTTCAGATTTGTATTTGAAGATAATGTTCATGATGGCTTCTGGTTGAAACTTGGTGTTAGTAAATCCGATCCACTATACACAAAAAAATCAACACTACTCGATAAAATATCTATACCAGCGCATGGCGAATTTTGGCTAAAACCAGAGACAGAACCAATTCCTGGACAGCTACTTGCATTCACTCGTGTATTTAGTATGAACGACGGTTTGTAAATATATATTTATTCTCAAATAAATAAAAATATAACTGTTTTTATTCTTAATTGTAGAACAACTGGACCATTGGTTGACCAGTGAAAAATCTGTGGACCTTCTATACAAAGATTGTGCGTTGGAAACCGACTTAGAGAATAAAACGTGGATATTTTTACTTAATAGATTTAAACTTTTGCTGTCATGTTACAAAACAACCCTCAATGACGATCTTAAACAATTAGAAAATAAAAAAATAACAGCATGCAGAAGATTGGCAATTCGAATGCGAGTCACAGAAAAAAAGATCTTACAAGGATCTTTGAGTTACGTGGAACAACGTACCAAAAATTGATTTTGTTGTTTTATTTATTGTGTGGCTCTACTAATTTATTTACGATTACAAAATTGTAGTCGCGTTTATTTTTGTTTGAAATAACATTATTTTGGAAAAAAGGCTATCACATCCTTATCATTTCGTTACAATTTAATTCAAATGTTTATGAAAAATCTTGTGTAAAATTGTTTGATTAAATATTATAACATATTTTCTTTTTGTGCATTTACCCACAAATATCCTCAGCATAGATTGTATTTTTAATGCTGGATATTATTAATTTTTTTTTTTTGTTTAGAAGTCGCAATATAATGTACATTGATGTAGATAAATAAAATATTCACTAAAGTCGATGATACATTCCAAAATAATATTTATTCAAAATCTTATAATGTTTTGTTTGTGCAGGTAATATTCTGAAAGTTGAGTTGAAATTATTTATACTGTCGTTATTTTAGCCTATGAAAACATATATATTCTAATGTGAATCAAAATAATTTTTATTTTAAAAATTGCAGCACACCTTTAATAAAAATGTAAACAATAGATTATTACACAGGTAACATAATTGTTGCTTGTAAATGTTTGATGTTCTGTGCATAGATGGCACAAGGTGTACTATATTCAACGCAGAGTCTATTACGTTTTTCTCCGTTGATAAACAGTAAATCAAAATTGTTATACGCGCGAACCTGAACAGAAGCGGGTGTCCAAACACATGAACTTTACTGATAATAGTATTTAAATTCTATTATATATTGAGATTCTTGTTATTGTGTTTATGTTAAATAGTGAATTGAATTACATTTGGATAAAAATGAATTCTAAATTAAAAGAGGTACGATCAAATATCGCATTTGGGCCGACTGAAATTTTGTTTAAATTTTTAGTCCTTGGGGATTTTGGAGTAGGTATGATATCTAAGAATATTATTTAAATTAATTTTATTTAATTGAATTTGTTTTTTCAAAGGCAAAACATCTATTGTCCGGAGGTATGCTGAAGGTAAATACATATTTCATTATCTAATTATTAATTCATGTATATATCTGATATATAATTTTTGGTATTTATATAATTTTTTACATATAAAGTGTGAATCGGAATTGCTTCCGGTTGTAGTGTTACTGTGTTAGTAATAACAAATACTTGAAATTCCTCTTCAATCGATATATTGACGCATTCCTAGAATATTATTAGGATCAATATTTTGTTTCACTTTTTCTTAGCAGTCAATGGACTGTTCCTTAATTTCCATCAAATCGTATATACAATTTCCAAAGAAATTATTATTTGACGTCTGCTCACATCATTTTTATCTGATAAGATAATATATTATCAGTTTGCTTTCAAGTAACGCCATTGAATAGAGTTTTTGGCAAATTCTGATAAAAGAATGAATATTCGTAGATAATAGCATAATAATTTTAATTAATAGATAAAATTATTTTTTTGCATTATAATATTTTGTCATTATGTATTAAAAAATTATTCGAACAATATATTTAACTAATTTTACAAAATTTCGAAAATTATCTTAGGTAAACAATAAATAATCTAATTAATTTTTTTTGCGTAATCGCAGTTTTTCATTTCATTTATTAGTATTAAACAAGATAAACATATTTAAGGTAAATTTTCAACTCACTACAAAATTACAATTGGAGCAGAGTTTGCTGTTAAACGCATAAATTGGGATCATAATACAAGGGTCAACCTTCAACTTTGGGACATCGCAGGACACGAAAGATTTGGATATTTGACAAGAGTATTTTATAAATATTCGTAAGTAAATTTCTGATTTGTTCATTTCATTTATTTATACAGTATCTTATAAAATTAAAATATATTCATAATTATTTGCAGTGTCGCCGCGGCAGTTGTATTCGATTTATCCAGAATAGAAACGTTTGAATCTGTCGAAAAAGTAAGTTTGTTATTTCTTACTTAGATATATAATTCGAGTTGTAATAGCCACTTTTCATTTAAGTGGTTAGATGATTTACGATCTAAAGTATCACTTCCAAATGGAGATCCAATACCAATTGTGCTTTTAGCAAATAAGAGTGATGTGTCTATGTCTAATATACCTACGGACGATATTCAATCCCTTTGCGGGAAATACAACATTTTAGCATGGTATCTAACATCAGCGAAAGAAAATTCAAATATAGGTAAACGCGACATTTCGATTAGCTGTGTTCAGCCAGATGTAGTATTCGCGATAAAGAAGCAATAAAATAGCATTGCTATTATTTATCTGATATTATTCTGCATATTGGCTATTGTTTTCCAAATTTCATATTTATACTTCAAAAGCTTGCACATAAAAGTAAAAGATTGTGAGATTTCTAAGTAACATTAGACAAAGAACTAAAATAGAACATTAAAATAAATTATTTTTAATAATTATATTTTAGATGAAGCTATTCGACTTCTATTACATACAGCAATGAAAAATAGAAACTATGAATCTACAAATGAAAATGTTGTACAAGTGAATGATATGAAAACCGATGCAAAACTTAAATCAGCTTGCTGTGGATGACTAATGGCCTATTATAAAAAAATCTTTTATCCTGGATAATAATATAGAATCTCATCAGAGCAATACAATACGATACTGTACTTGAGCAAGGAGAATATACTCTTTCATTTAAGATATCATATGAACAAATAATATTTTTGAATTTTAAAGAATTGCTAAGCAATGTTATTCTATGTTTTAATGGTTAATCATATATTTAGGCCTGATCTATATTTAAGAATAACATATGTACCATAATCTACATTTCCCAAACACTTACCAACGAAATTAATAGCTACAGACAAATTTTCTTCGTCACAATGATTGGTTATTTGTTGAAGGGAAACTTGTCGAATCAAATGGTGCAGTGGTGTATAATAAACTGTGCAGTGTCATTTTTGAACTCTTAAATAATAATTTACATATATAGTTTAAAACATCTACAGTGTTTCGTAGATTTTTTTTGTCACATTCTATGAGAAAATTTGCCATATGGGAGTGAAGATGTATCAGCTGCCTTCATAGTCAAGAACTGCAGGACAGGAGGAAAGCCAGGTGCCCTAATTTACCACCAACAAACTGAATAATTATTCTAGCACCAGGTAGCATTTGTATTTCCATTATTATAAACCTTCGGTAGTTATACAGATAAGAATATTATTTGAAAAAAAAAAAAAAATTAAAGAAAATCATTGCAAATATTTTTGATAGTTTTATTTAAACAATTGTGAATTATGATGGATGAGTAAATATTTGTCTTTTTTTGTTGCAGCAACAATATGATGCACAAGAAACAGCCACAGCCTACAGCCAGCCGGTCAGTCCTTTTACCACATCTACGCTACGACAGATGAACCAACAACTCTACACAACCCTTACCAGCATCAACCATTTTCTTGCAATCAGAGAATAACACGGAATAACGATGACCATGGAACGAACGACTCTTTGAAGATACATACATCATCGCAAATTGTCAACGGAGGATTCGTCTGGTAGTCAAGATGTGTCAGCTGCAGGACAGGAGGAATTCAGACGCCCTAATTTACTACCAACAAACTCAATAATTATTCTTGCATCAGGTAGTAGCTATATGTATTGCCACTATTATAAACCTTCGGTAGTTATACAGATAAGAATTTGTTTTGAAAAAAATATAATAATTAAAGAAAATCATTGCAAATATGTATGCTAGTTTTATTTAAACTATTGTGAATTATGATGGATGCGTAAATTATTTTTTATTTTCTTTTGTTCTAGCAACAGAATATGATGCACAACAAACAGCCACAGCCTACAGCCAGTCGGTCCTTTTCCCACAGATGAACCAGCAAACAAACCCTTACCAGCATCAACCACTTTCTTGCAATAGGTCAGAGAATTCCTAATGCCAGCGCAAGTACCTACCCTTAAATGTTCACAAACATATTGATTCTTTGTTTATAATACATTTACACTTTTAGATCAGCGCCTCATCCTCCCTAAACAGATAAAAAGAAATATGGTTTATTATACATTATTTTTTAACTGAATTTATATGTTTAAATTATATTTATAAACAATTGTGCTTGTAACAATGATTTTTGTACTTATAATATTAATCAATTAATATATGTGTATGTAGTGCTTAATGAAACTGTATCATGAATTAATTAAATAAATGTATTAATCTAAATTATCATGACTTTTTGTTCTGAAATAAAATCCTTTTCCCTCTATTTTAATTTTCAGGATAATACACAGAAAAGGGCTCCTCAAAAGTAGGTACCTTGGTATGTATTGCTATTATTTATTTATATCCTTTGATGTATGATTAGTAACTAAATAACAATAATAACAATTTATATATTATCTTATAAGGCTTGATAGGATAAAGGACATTGGCGGTGTGTTCCTCATAGTCTCGACACTGAGGTATAAATAATATATCTACTCAGCATGTATTGTTGTATATTTAATAATAAAATTTAATACAATTATTGTTATAGTATTTAAGTTGTTTTAATCACCAAAAATTGTTTATAAGAACAGTCACAGCAAATTCTAATTAAATATAGCACAAATGAACAATAAATAATACAATAATTTGTAATAATACCCCAAAAAAGGAGTCAAGTAACCATTATATCAATTAAATGCCAATTAAGGGGGGTATTAGTATTATTATAACGAATTTTGTTTATAAAGTGTTAAAATAAATAAAATCAATTCAATAAATGGTTAAACATATGCCAATAATATGCACAATTAATTGCAATAATTTTGGAAAAATGTTCATAAATAAGTTCGGTTATTTCAAGATTTGGGAAATTTTCGTGTTTTTACACATATGTAGGCGGATCACACGAATCAAAAGAGTGCATGAATCTGGTTTCAACTTATTATCTGTCCTTGTCTTACTCATACGTTTGAGCCCCTTTTTTAAATAGAAATTCGAGGCTCGAATTCGAGCCACTGGTATTGATTTTTTTGGTAAAAGTTCAGACTTTGCCACCAGAGGTCATCAATGCTTGGATTTCAAAAATTCAAATTTTACGAATGATACGAACAGATACGAATATAAACGAGTATTAAATTTGAATATACCGGGATTTATTTTTTAAATTACCGAATACAAAACACTAAAATGTGCGTATTAAATCATATTATATTCAAAATTTTCAAACTACTTTTTGAAAAAGAACAAATTAAATAAAATGAAATTCGTTTTGAACGTTATCGTCTTTGAAACTGGAATAAAAGGGCATTTTTAAGTCAAATAAATATTACATTTCAATTATTAAAACATATTAGCGTAATTACATTCTAATTGTAACAAGTAATTTTATTTCTAACAATATATGTACATTGTACATACATTGAAGTATCAATTTTTATTTAAAACTTCTCAAATACAAATAAATGTATATATAATTTGTTAAAAATAAAGCAGTTCATTTAGCTGCACAGTTAAAGAAAATAATCCAGATTCAGGAGCTTGAAATATACTCTGCTGATTTTCCAGTTTTCTTTATGATGTCTCATACTTGATCACTTGGTAATGTTGTTAACACTTTTACGATTTGATCCTCCAGGTATCAACATGAAATTTTGCAATTTCTCTAGAACTCGTCTCACTGCACCCATCTCAGGTCATAACGACCTTATGCAAATGCGTTTTCTAAACCGAAAAACATAAACATTAATAAATATTATATATATAAACTCAATCATTTTTGAAAACGCTATCGGGGCCTTATATTGGAATAGATATTACACAAAATGAGTACTCATACGTAAAATGATATGAGAAGTTCAGATTTACTCATATAAATCGTCTAACAATAAATAAATTCAAAGATATTTACGAATATAATTCAAAGATTCTCCATAATTTTTCAACACGCTACTAGAGGCCTTATATTTAAATAGATATTACACAAAATGAGTACTCATACGTAAAACGATATGAGAAGTTCAGATTTACTCATCTAAATCGTCTAACAATAAACAAATTCAAAGATATTTATGAATACAATTCAAAGATTCTCCATCATTTTTCAACACGATACTAGGGGCCTTATATTTAAATAGATATTACACAAGATGAGTACTCATGCGTAAACCGGTATGCGGAATTCAGATTTCCTCATATAAATCGTCTAACAATAAACAAATTCAAAGATATTTCCGAATACACTTCAAAGATCCTCAATCACTTTTGAAAACGCTACCGGGGCCTTATATTTGAATAGATATTACACCAAATGAGTACTCATACGTAAAACGATATGAGGAGTTCAGATTTACTCATATACATCGTCTAACAATAAACAAATTCAAAGATATTTACGAATATAATTCAAAGATTCTCCATAATTTTTCAACACGCTACTAGGGGCCTCAAATTTAAATAGGTATTACACAAAATGAGTACTCATACGTAAAACGATATGAGAAGTTCAGATTTCCTCATATAAATCGTCTAACAATAAACAAATTCAAAGATATTTCGAATACAATTCAAAGATTCTCCATCATTTTTCAACACGATACTAGGGGCATTATATTTAAATAGATATTACACAAGATGAGTACTCATGCGTAAACCGATATGAGGAATTCAGATTTACTCATATAAATCGTCTAACAATAAACAAATTCAAAGATATTTACGAATACAATTCAAAGATCCTCAATCACTTTTGAAAACGCTACCGGGGCCTTATATTTGAATAGATATTACACCAAATGAGTACTCATACGTAAAACGATATAAGGAGTTCAGATTTACTCATATAAATCGTCTAACGATAAACAAATTCAAAGATATTTTCGAATACAATTCAAAGATCCTCAATCATTTTTGAAAACGCTACCGGGGCCTTATAGTTGAATAGGTATTACACATAATGAGTAGTTATACGTAAAACAATATGAGAAGTTGAGATTTACTCATGTAAATCGTCTAACATTAAAGAAATTCAAAGATTTTTTACGAAAACAAATCAAAGATTCTACATCATTTTTCAACACGCTACTAGGGGCCTTATATTTAAATAGATATTACACAAAATGAGTACTCATACGTAAAACGATATGAGAAGTTCAGATTTCCTCATATAAATCGCCTAACAATAAACAAATTCAAAGATATTTACGAATACAATTCAAAGATCCTCAATCACTTTTGAAAACGCTATCGGGGTCTTATATTTGAATAGATATTACACAAAATGAGTACTCATATGGAAAACGATATGAGAAGTTCAGATTTACTTATATAAAGCCTCTAACAATAAACAAATTCAAAGATATTTACGAATACAGTTCAAAGATTCTCCATCATTTTTCAACACGCTACTAGAAGCTTTATATTTAAATACATACTACACAAAATGAGTACTCATACGTAAAACGATATGAGGAATTCAGATTTACTCATATAAAGCCTCTAGCAATAAACAAATTCAAAGATATTTACGAATACTATTCAAAGATTCTCCATCATTTTTCTACACGCTACTAGAGGCCTTATATTTAAATAGATATTACACAAGATGAGTACTCATACGTAAAACGATATGAGGAATTCATATTTACGCATATAAATCCTCTAACAATCAGCAATCATAAAAAATTAGAAAACAACAAACAATATGTTGTGATTTTTCGATTTACCTGGTTGGTGGTTTCTCTCGTGTTCCTCCTGCACAAACATGATTTGATGGGGGCCCCAAGAGCTCTTCCGTTAGATGTATAACGTGATGTCAAGTATGTGATTGTTATTAGCCATGTATAGTGGTCCAAAACTGATCCAAATTCTTCTACAATATTTGTATGACATGGTGCAGTCTTTTAGTACGGAGAACTACACGAGTGACACTGTGCTGATGTCCGGTCACTATATACCTATGTACATCCAAGAAACAGCGATTAAGGTACACTATATCTATATATTAGACGTTATATGTACTTACGATTGGCGTCTTTCGATAAACACAGGTAACTGCTGCTCCAGTTATTACCCAGTGAACCACATTGTACTTACTGAAATGACCAATAATTAGGCAACGAAATTAAGTCTGTTTGGTCAATTATTGGGTGTCTCTACGTCCTCATTTTGGTTCTATAATTGGCCAATATCGTTGGGTCAAAATCTAACCTTAAACGCAAATCAGTACCTTACAGTTTGACCATTTACATTATGATCGACTAATTAATACAACATACTAATCATTGGTCGGTAAGATAGATATGATAAGCAAATATAATGCCCCATTATTGCCAATATTTGAGCCACGGCTTTGGTCTGCTCTGGTCTACGTAGATTATCAATTATTGGCTGTGTTTTTCTATGTCCGCATTTTGGTCCTACATTTTACCAATATGACTGATCCATATTTGGTGCAATATTGGTCGATAATTGGGTTGTCGCCCTACAGCTAATAATTACAATTCAATAGTAGTCCCATAATTGGCCAATCTCAGTGGCCCATGGAAATTAGTTAAAAATTGTATCCCATGTTTGTTTCACTGGGTATGTTGTAGTGTCAGACGATGTCAACGAATCGTGCTTCTCTTGGATAGAAGCAACAAACAAGCGTGAGCAATCATCGCAAGTGTCAAACAGTTTGTTCTATTGTTGCTCGAAATATGCTAGATCTTACTCGAAATGTCACATGTGTAGTGTGAAACCGAGTAATAGCGCAGTAGCCGCTTAAGTAGTTTCTGTGTCGTTGAAGCTTATGTGACAGATTGATGTCCAGTTCAGGAGAGAACACACTATATTTTGTTGAAATGTTTTTGGACTAGTTCTTGGACATTTCCCATAGATACGGTGGTTGCGTCCTTAATTTTGGAGTCTCCAATACAACTCACAAGTGTCAGCGTCATCGACACATAACCCTAACAGCACAAGTGTTCAAAATCGTTCTGACGACTATAATTTGACACTGAATTAAATGAGAATCAGCTTGCCGTTAAGATGGCCCTGTAGGTACGGAGAACACTATGAGTACCACGGTGGGCAGACTTTGTAGTACATGCAAGCAGCTGCGATTCAGGTACAACATATGCACATATTTGAGTGTATATGCACTTACATGGCGCCTTTGCCCATTGGCTGTAGAATGTAGAGTGCTCACACAAACACGCATGAACGAGGTAAGAATATGGAATGCATGAACATTGAAAAAGGTAACTTGTCTATTATATTTATTACTATTTCATTGGAAAGATAGGGCTCTTTTAATACATATTTAATATACGTATATATTTCAATACTAACTACTATATTGTTAACTATACAAGAAATACGAAACATATAACTTAAGTCGAGTCAAATCATATCTTGGAATTTAACATAAAATAGTTGCAATATTTAATATTGTAACTACTTTATGTATGTATGTATGTACGCGTTAAAATCTAAGATATGATTTGACTCGACATGAGTTACGTTTCGTGTTACTTCTATAAGCAATACTTGAGTATATTTACAAACAACAATTTTAGAATTCTATAAATAGAAAATAAAAAAAAACCATATCAGTGTAATTTCTTTGTAAAAACATAATTTTGTTAGATATTCCTTGTTGTGCTGCAAAAAAACGCAAATATTATATCAGTAGAACAACAAATATCGCGCTATCTTTGTCAAACGTTATAAACAATCTATTTATCTATACCTAAAATCAATTTACGAAACGATTTGAATTCCCGGAATTATAGCTATAGAGCGGCCAATCGCTGATTTTAGCACTTACTTTCCTCATAGCCAAGGACGCCAGATGGTGATTATCGTCGAGAAAACGACGGTCATGTGATTAGCATGATATTACAACGGTATGCGGTTGGTGAATAAGGCGAAATGGGAAGTCCCAGCGCGATTTTTATATGGTTGTGTTGTGGATTAACAATTTTAACAGTGTGACTCTTATAGTGTAGTGATAAATACGTAAACTGTTGGTGTTATACTTATTTTAAGTTGCTTGCAAAACTAGCGAAAATGCGGGATTCTGATAGCAATAATCCACTATTTTTAACTGTAAGACATAAATATAAACGCACCTTTTATTATACAATTAATAACTTACGTTGTAATTACAGGAAAATTATAATACAAATGACGAATATGTATTCGTCTCAATGTATGATGACAATTCCGCAGTTATCTCTGGTTCCGAATACAATGACAATACTTGTAAGTTATATATGTACTTAATATATGAATATTTTCATACAACTTAAACATTTGAGGGACGAAATATACCACTGCTTTTATTTTACAATTTAAAACAACTATTTATTTAACAGAAATAAAACTTATTATCATATACAGAAGTGGTCATATTTTAATAATTAAAATCCTATTTAATAAAAAATAATAAACACGTATTTTTAAATACAATGCTGCAGGCTGCTATATGGAACATTAGAAATATCGTTACTTAAAAATACACGTTGAAAAATAAATAAAGTTCCAAAATTTAATTTAATTATCTTTCACTGTTCACCACAAATAAATAACAGATGTTATCACTGTTAAAATATGGCTTTGATCTGTAATAAGCAATAATAATATAGTCGATTATTTATTAATCTATGTGAATGATAAATATACATTGCAGATCTTGATTCAGCGTTTGAAACGCAGACAGAGATCAGTTCCCTTGGTAGCGAATCTGTCCATCTATCGATAGATTATTGGGATGATGAAACTCTAATGAATCGTATAATTGACATATATGAAAAAAACAATAAAAATTACGAAACTTGTAATTTGCATAAATTTAAGGGCTTAAAATTGAGACAATTGAATGTAGAATTTTACGTGGATGCAGATCCTGATAATGGGAAATGGTTATATGGAAAAGTGCAAGAGTTACTTGTACCCCCAGAAAGTAAGTATGAATATTCTAATATTTAAACATTATTAACTTTTACTTATTCTGTACTGTTTTTAACTACAGTAAATTAATTAATATACAACTGAATTTATCGATTCATTTATAATAATCAACTACGCATTATACCGAATATTATCGAATTACTTTCATGTAATTATCGTCTAGGATTACATTTGTAATTCTCTTTTTCGAAGTTATAATTTGCATAATATTTTTTTAAATTTATAGTAGTGTCCTACTACACATTCCAAACCGAATCAAATATCAATAAAATTCAGGATTGTAAAACAAGTGTGTATTATTTTAAATATAATTTAAAAAATGATAATCTAATCAATTTAATTTTACAGCTGATTCGGAACCTGTAAAAATTAAACGACAACGTGGCAGGCCAAAATTGTCAAATAAAATAAGAAAAAAACCAGGTAGTTGTTTTCATATATTTTATTTGACATTTATTTCTATTCTATTAGTGCATATATTTATTTTACAATGTTTATTAATTTCCAAGAAAAGTTAATAATTACACTAATAATTTAATTTTGTTTATTCTTTTAGTAATTTTTTTTTTGCATTTAAATAGATTTATTATATTTTAGAGCTAAACTGAAAAATGATTTGTTTATATATTGTGTTTTGTATGATTGTAAACTGAAAATAAATAAATGCATAATGATTCTAACATTGTATACTTTTAGAACATCGAACGGGAAAACTCTGGGAATTTATAAGGGATCTATTACACAACCCTAAATATTGCCCGATGCTTATAATGTGGGAAGACCACAAGAATGGGGTTTTTCGATTTGTTAGTAGTGATAAAGTAGCGAAACTATGGGGCAGCATGCGAGGCAACGCGCACATGAATTATGAAAAACTCAGTCGAGCAATGCGGTACTTGAATTGAAATATTTTATCACGTTTGAATTTATTTCTAATCTTTATTATGGTCTTTGTAGGTATTATTATAAAACCGAAGTATTTCAGCCAGTGTATGGCAAACGATTGGTCTACAGTTTTGGCAAAAAGGCAAAAGGTTGGCAAACATCAAACCCAAATTTCGAAATCAGTGAACTGTAACATTTTTAATAATATGTAAATTTATACTTTTTATATTTACTGTAAGCTATGTGCCAAAATTAGAAATATTTATTCAGACAATATTATTAATAATAATGATAAATAGATTGTTTTTTTTTATCAACTTTGTATTTTATTGAATTTGTTCACCAGTACACAAATACGGATTTTCTTGTTTAATTCTTATTATTATTTTGAAAGTCAGTAGCATAAATTATGTAGCCTAATAGAAAAACCAAAGTTATTCCCGTTAAAGTTTTGGAATTTTCATAGACATTTTATTATTTTTATGGACCAAACAACTCCTGCGCAATCGAATTAATTTATAAAGGAATATGCATAGGTTTAATTTTTCCTTTACTAATAATGCTCTGAGATTTTAAAAGACACATTTTAGCTCCAGATAATAAATAAATATATATATATTTATATATATTTTATCATTCATCATTGAGAGAGTTCAGAAATCTTTGAGCATCTATCAGCATAATATTACGAATACTAGTAAATATATTATAAATATAAAATACATAAAACTAAATATTTTATGTTATTGTCAGTTGTAGACATTTATTCAACACTCGATTTACAGTAAATTCTCTGATGATATGCAAACACCCCAACAGTTATTAATATGGAACTGATCTATTTTATCATAAAAATAATACATATACATTTATTTATTTTTAATAATTTAACTATATCTCCTGGATCGTATGAACAAAAAATCTCTTTCCACATAACAAAAGTTCGCCTTTGTATCTTTTCTAAGATAAGTTACTTTTCGTTCAATACAATCCTATATATCTATATGGTTTTGAGTACTCAATAACTAAAGTATTTTGATTATCACGATTCACGCGCATTTAAAAATATTTGTAAAATCTTCTGGCACGTTCAGAAAATTTGTTCCCTTTGAATAAAAAATAATTATAAATAGATGAATTCATTTTACATTTAGTACCATATTGTCAATTACTATAGAAAAACTAACATGTATTAGAATGTTCGAAAACTTGACATCACATTATTGTTTCTTATTATAATTTTCGTGCATTACTAAAATACAATCAATAAATATTTACTTTTTGTTAACTAAAATATGTTATACATAAATATATATATTTTTTTTTAAGATCGAAAAATATATTTATAATCTATTGACTAGAATTTTATTAAAATAACATCTTTAAATAGAATTCCATTATTAAGATAATAGTCTTTTTAATTATTAATTACATTTATATACTTTAAACTCCGACTCGACTGCATTAATATTTTAAAGATGTATTTAAACTCTTAAACATTTACGTAAATAAATACGGATTTTTGATGTTCTCTTTAATTGAACTTCTACTGAATTTATAACTCGTATCACATAACACTTTCTAAATACTTGATCTGTTTCGAATTTATATATTCTATATCAGAATCATTTATAAATATTAAGTTAAGTATAAATAATAATTATGTTTTAATTCTAAAGGTATAAATTTTTAAAATAAATGATGAAAACTAAGCACAAAGCTAGCTATTTGTGAAGTCATTCTAAAACTGTGAATATTTTAGGTAGATAAGGTAAAAATTGATTTATCATATAGGACTACACAGCATAACCAAGCCTACAGAGGCTCTGGGTATTATGGCGTTGCGATTTCTGTCGTGGTTATTTATATTGCAACAAAATCTTGTACGCTTGGTTACACTGGATTTAGTAAGATGCAATCAGATGGCACAAAATTGTTTAACTGTCACTATTGTGCGAAGTGAATGATTTATTCCTAAATCTCGATGAAGTATTTTTTTTGCAAAAGAGATTCTAGTATCACTATATAAAATTAAATTTTAGATTATTTCACAACCATTTGCGTGGTTACGATTCTTAGTCGCCGCAGTTCCAAATCCAGCACAGCACTGCTGATGTTGTTTCATGTTCATATCGCTTTGACTATTTGGTATATTATTCACAGATTCTCTATTTGTAACAGTTAAAAGATCGCCATCTGATTTGGAAGTGGGTGGACTAGGTGTACCAGGTAGATCAACAGTACTATTACAATCAATATCATCATGATTTACTTTTAAAATATCAACTCTACGATCTGATGCAGTTAACATCATTCCATGTTGAATATTTACAATGGATGGTGCTGTATTTGGCGGGGATTTTAGACGGTTGAAATCAATTTCATCTTTGACCAGTATTTTTGAAGGGGCTGTCGAGTTTCGGAGCATATATAGGTTAGGAGTTACCCGACCGGAAATGGTTGAAGATGACGGCGTGGCCGGAAGTTCACCAAAGTCATTTATCTCCGAACCGAATAGTTCTGAAGGTGTTGATATATATGCAGCTCCCATTGAATTAGAACGAGTCTCTGAATCATTATTAATGTCGCTATTTTAGGAATTCTTTATGGTTACATTATCGAAATAGGATGTTCGTGGTATCATTTGTTGTATATATTTGTAATCCAAATCAGTTTTTATTGTGGGCTAGACGATATAATAATTACTAATTTTCCTTTGCACCACAAGTGTGTTGGAAAACTAATAAGGTAATATTGCAATTTATTTTATTAGCTTTCCTTATAAAATAATTAACTTTTTAATATATTCTTTGTTTCCTATTTCATATAAAACTACTTACTTATTTTTTTTATATGATATTTAAAATGATTTACATAATTTTAATTCAATAAATAATTTACTTATACTATTTATTGATATGTAAAAAAACTTTTATGCCATGTACTAAGGCATCTACTTGCCTCCAACAACTTATTTTTCTATATTTTATTGTAATTACAAGATGCAAGTTAAAGTTAAAGTATTACATTACCTCTTTGGCGAAGTATTGATGCTGATTTGACGGGTGAGTTTGCAATGCTTCGTCTTGCCACATCCTGGAACGTAACTGGCGAGTACACTCTACGGTCTTCCGCCGTCGACAAGATTGCTTCCCGCACTATGCTGCTCGGTGCCTCCGCAGTTTTTTCCCTTTCCGGTGTTGCCGGTGGTTCCGGTAGTCGTGGTAACATTTTCTCTACTGGTAAACGAAAGTCGCGTTCTTTTAGCCAGTACGTCTTCATTGAACCTAAAGAACATTTAACTAGATAAAAGTCTGTAAAACTTTTTAAATTTTATTTAATAGTATAATATAGAGCTAAAATTAAAATAAGTTAAAAACAGGTAAATTTAGAACACAAAGCCAAGAAGTTTAAACAAAATTGTATATTTTTGTAATTGTTCAAAAATAATTTAAAAGAATGAAATGTAGAAACAATTCTTTTGTTATTTGTATTGATCGAGTGCTCACATAACATAATTTAATTAAAATGCTTTTTCTGGTGTAACAATTATAATTTGATTAAAATTAAATTAAAAAACTTCTACGTTTTTTATGTTGGCGTCAAGTTTTAGTGGCACAGATTACGTATATTTAACCCCGCATATATACTCATGTAAATTCTAAAGTTTACCGGATGAAAATAGCTCAAAGATAACTAACTTTTAAAAGAAACATACGTACCTACATTCATGAAATAAAAATGGAAATATGAACGTTGCGTATGAAAAATTAGAATACACATTTAAAAACATGAGAAGGATAGCTTTTTTGTAGTTGTTTCCCGAACTGTATAAAGAATTACAACTGTAAACCATAAATAATTAGGTTTTTCTATTTATTTCTATTCTGGGTTTACCGCTGTATATATATAGCTTCTTAGAATTATCTGTATATTTTACGGCAAAAATAAAACCAAACAAGATTACCTTTGCCCTTGACTTGGATTTCACCGCGTTCGGTGACATGATAAGCGTTTGATATCAACTCCTTCGTTGACTGTGATATGTGTATCTTCATTGCTTCGCTGGTTGACTCCATGCGCGAAGCGGTGTTAACGCTGTCACCGAATAAGCAGTATCTCGGCATTTTTAAACCAACAATGCCAGCAACTACAGCTCCCGAATGTACTCCAACTCGTATACGTAAATGGGTACCTAATTATTTAATAACGTGTGTAATGCGCATCCTACGAATAGCATTGTCATTCTAGTTGTGTACACATACACAGATTACCATATAATTTACATTTGATAGAGATTTTATAAGAGCGCTTCGTGGTTTAACACGTAGGTTTATATGTGTTTTGCTGTATTAAATTCAATAGTAATTAACAATTTGTAAAATTCCCTTACCTAGTTAACAATAAGCTATAAAATACTCATGGAAATAAAGCATATATATAAATTTAATTAATACTCATTAAGAAATAGTGAATTTAGCGTTGAAAGAAAAAAGATTATCAAAGTTTTATCACGATATTAAAACTATTTTTAGTGAAACTTGCGATCAGTGAATAATTAAATGAATTTGAAAGCAATTGAAATCCTTTGATTTGCAATTAATACTATTAAAAGTATGGAAACACTTGAAATGACATGAATTTAATTTAAAATTCATTAAAGTCGTTTATTTATTTCATTTCCATGTAACCATTTAGACAGTGTTATACGTAGCAGCATCCATGCCTATTTACAATCATTAGAGCAACTATATTTTCAAAAACTTCAGTTTCAGGAATTACAATAACTTATATATGAATTTTAATAATAACTTTAGAGTTTAGATGATGCAAAAATGTTTTTGACTAAACCATATGAATGTTTTTGCTTCACAGCCTAAACAAAAATTAATCTTCATAGAAAATATCTTGACATGTATCATACGTTCATATATGACAAGTTATTGTCCACCTACATTCGTATATTGTGACCAATGAGTAAATATAACAAACACACAACTATTTGTGTTGCGGCCCAGCTTTATATCACAATTGGGGCAATATTACACCACATTGTTCGCGTGATCGTGACATTCGCACAACTACAAAGAGCAACGCCAGCACACTTGCACTATTTAATAAACTTTCCATGTTCATACATAAATATTTTATTTTAAACTAGTATATTTTTCATTTCCGTTTGAAACTCAGTAACTGTGTGTAAGAATGTTTAAAACATTCAAGTACATATATAAGAAACACCAGAAAATATATTTTGGTAAAAAGGTAATTGTTAAATTAAAAACATACCAGTAGATGGATCCTTCAGATCTGTGATGGCTTCGACCATATCCATAGCCATATCACACACTCTTTGCGCATGATCTCGATCTTTGTCTGGGGCTCCACACACAACCATGTATGCATCACCGATTGTTTCCACCTAGCAGCAAATTAAATAATAAAAAATATTATAAAATATATATTAAATTTATTGATGGGGGTGATGCTTTAAACCGCTATGAATTTTTGAGACTAAAACATCTTTTTTGTAATATTATCGCATTTATTATTAAATTGCGATATTGGAAAAAAAGCAATTCTAATTTTGGTCTTATATTTGACCTTTTACATTTTCTTCAATAACATTATTTTTTACAGACGACGCTAAATTAATTTTTAATTATACATTACATTTTTTTTCCAACAGTGAATTGTCTATGTTAAAAATAATATGTATTGACATACATGATTTATTTTGAAATATTTAATAAAGGAGCAAGCGTGTGATCATTAACAGAGGATTTTGAAAACAGATAATGGTCAAATAAACCTTGAAGAAGTTCATAATTAGAGTTTACGAGCCTCAAGGCGGCAGTAACTTAATATTATTGGAGTCACGGAATCTCTTCTGTACGTTCTTACCACATTCGGTAAACAATCAAAATGACAATTATTCAAGTAAATAACTAGCCGCTGAGGATAGGATTAAATATCTCTGAAGATATACATAATTGTAAAAATAGGTTATAATTTTTTTTTCAAATTATGCATTAGTAAAAATTATTTAAATAGGTTTGAAATCGCTAAATTATATTAATGTATGATATATATTCATCTTTTGGGTATAACGTACCAAAATGCATAGTCCTTATTGGAAACATTTAATTTTAAAGAATTTATTTTAATCAAGCCTATCTTTAATGTGGAAATTCTACGTATTTTCTCATATGTGCATTACAAATTTCTCAGAAATGAATATAGTGTTTTGTTTGTTAAGTGATTGAAAAACTGCAATAGACGACAAAACAAATTTGTAATAATAACACATTTCTGGAAAAAGTTTCTCATACACTTGATAGCAATAACAAAAATCAATGAACTGGAGATAAAAATGTAAAATACTATACATAAATTTGCAAATACAATTCCGTTAAAGTGGAAAAGGTGTTTTCAGTAAAATGTATAAAAACAGGGAAATAAAATTTATAACTTCACGTTGAATTTCTCTCTAGAGGATTTTCCGTCCTTGTTTAGCTCTAACTGTTTTACAAGATGCTACGACCTACGACATCCAAAGCTGTTTTACTTACCTTATATACCTTGTTACGCTCGGTTAAGGTGTCGAATATTGAGTACATGGCGTTTAACATTGAGACGACCTCCATGGGAGTTATTCTGCTGCAAATTTCAGTAAATGTAACCACATCGGAAAATAGTACTGTTACGCTATCGAACATCTGGAAATAGAAATATAAATGCTTTAATAAAATAAAAAAGATTTTACTAGTTTTATTATTATTTTAAACAGTTTTTAAATATATATTAATTACATGAATTAAGTTCACGTGCATTTTGGCAAATTCGCTAGCAATTTTACCTCACAAGTATCAATTGGATTCTCGCCACGTCGTAACCTATCCGCAACTTGTTTCGGTATCATCTGGTACAGCAGTTCGTCTGTTCTTCGCATTTCTTCATCTAGTTTTTTCATTGATTCCTCCAGTTTCTTACTTTTTTGTTGTTCTTGGTCTAACGCTAGTTTCAGTTCTACAGATTGCTGAGTTCCAGCTAACATGAGATCACTGTAAAACATAATATTTGATTACAAATTGAGTTTTTTGGCTTAATATTAAATTAAAATTTTCATTTTATTATAATTTTCTTCTCGAATGAACAAATTAGAATTTTAAATTGAAAATCTCACGGGTATTACGCAATATTTCAGGAAACTTCAATTGCATGTAAATGCTCAATTTATTGAAAACTATTCAGGAATTGTAATTGACAAGTTGATTGCAATCTCGTCAGAATACTAATCAAAAGCAAAATGGTTTCTATTTTATTACAATGTGATTTGCATGGAACATATATAGTTACAAAATTTTATTATAAATATATATATATATATATATATATATATATATATATATATATATATATATATATATATATATATATAACTTCATTTTTCATATAGTAGTGTTTTAGAATTATATTTTCTTCATACGTGAAAAGTTTGCTAGCATTGACACAGCATGTAATATCATAAATTGTTTTATATGTTTGTGGTACACGCGAATCAACCGAGTAACACAATTTGGCAAGTATTGGTTTCGGGAATACCCTGACATATAGGAAATTCTAAAATTGTATTGTCACAGGTATAAAATTGATATGTGTATCTTTGTTATTGTTTTTGCAGAAATTTAATCATAGAAAAGAAATTTACACTCATCTGGTGACACCTACATGATCTTTCTTTTATAAACTTACCTATACTTTATGTTTAAATACAAATAAATAAATGTTGATTTAGGAATAGCGCCAAATATAGTATTGGTTTTGTAATTAAATATAAAGGAAAAAGATCATATAGAATTCAGACCTTCGGACGAAATATATTTTTAAATAAAACATATACGTTCTTATTTGTAAAATATATTTCTGTAAATTTCATAAATATTAATTTTTACTTTGAGGAGTTTTTATACAAAAACAGTTTTTTATATATAAATATGAATAGAATAACATTTATAAAGCAAAAATCAATTATAAAAACAGGAACAGACTAAAATACTTCTATGGAACACTGATTCAATCAACCCACATATCTAGAATCATCCACCATTTACAGTATCATATACGAGGTACATGCACCTTTCTCATTATTGTTTTAAAATCATTATTCACATGACACCCGGCTGAAAAATTCCAGTAGGACTGGACCAATCTGACCCTGGAGAATACGAATAATATAGATACGTACCGGCTAAAATCGTGCATTGAGAGGTCGTTTATATAAAGTCCGGATGAGATTAACGAGTTTAAATCCGGCATTACTGGAGTGCCCAGGTACATCATCATTTTCCAGTTATCCATATAAATCATTTGACCTGAAAATAAATGTACATTGCAACAACTTTTCTCGAGTATTAAAACAAATTTGAAATGCATTGATTATTAAAGAAATGTTCGTTTTTAGTGGAATGAGTGAGCTGAAAACGTTTTTTATCACCTACATTTGTACAATATGTAATTAATTAAAGCAGCTCTGTAAGCTTCTACTGAAATGTGAACCATAACTCGTGGTAACTTTTACCAACTTTTCCTATTCGGATAGCGTCTACACAAATTACCAAACGGACCCAAACTTCAATTCGTACTTTTGTTAAAATGTACGAGTATACATAAAAACTCTGGTTAATTCAATTTATGCTTAAATTGCCCCAAATCTGTTAAGTAACTTTTTTCAGATGCCAAATGGTAATTTAGTAAGCGCTTACTACCTTTTAGCCTAATATTTTTGTCCTCCGGTGCAACAAAGTCTTTACTCAGCATTACTTCATTTCTTCGCTTGTCTCCGGGTACCTCCTTGAGTACTGGATCGACAGACAGTAGTTCAAATATATTGTTGGTTCTGTTTAATATCTATACAACAGAGCGAGATAATATTTATAGTAGAGAACTTTTGTGATGGATCACTTTGAGCTTTCGGTCCACATACCGTTTGGAATTTAAACGTTATAAGCGGTCGGACCAGATCAAACCAGTTTGTGATCTTCTTCCCCAATAAATCAGGCAAAATCACCATTAATGAGTTGCCTATACTTCTTACAATCATATCTGAACTATAAAATAATTTGAATTAAAATGATGTTCAGATTCAGATTTAACTTTATGGCAAACCGTTTAGGAATTATTCTTTACTCATTTAGTGATACCGGAAATACTTTTTGTGATACCACAAAATATTTTTAAGGTAACAGACATTAAAAGACATTCCGCAAACAATACACAGATGAATCACATCTGAGTGGCTACACATTTTTTTGTTGAACTATTTTAGTGCGTAATATTTTTCTATGTAAAATATAGAAATAATCATAAATCTTGCTAATGAATTTTTAAACTAATCATATAACTTTGTTGTATATTGTTTAACTTTGTTCGTCCTTAGATGCGGTTAATTACGAAACTTTTTCACTGCCAATAAAAACTTACCCAAAAACAATACAGAAAGGGAAAATTTCAAAGAGTACGGACGCACTAATCGGCAGATGTTTCTCTTCGCGGGTCATCGCCAGCGATGCCAACGTAAATGCTCGATTGTCAAATGTAAGCTCAAATGTCACATGAATCATGTCAAACAATAACTCTTCGCGACACAGTTCGATTTTCATCTCCTTATGATAGAAATGCCGTGCCACCTATAATAAAACAGAAAAGAATATAACAAATGCTGTAAACCACCCTTTCAAATATATTATCAAAGAAATTTGTTTTGACGGGTTGCCCGAATAACTATTTTCGGACCTAAGATAACAAATATTTTTTCCAGTTTTGTTCTGTAATAAATAGAATATAATTTTTAAAGTTCAAGGCTCTAACTTCTAAATTTTAAGCGGTGTTTTTATTTATCAATAAATCCACTGCAAAAACTATAAACGATAGAGAAAATTGTATTCCTAACAAAATATCAACTAATTAATTTGTAACCTTTTATGGTATCACTTGATCATCTATTCCATGCCGAAATAAAAGATATCTATTTATATGACATGGTTAATCAAAATCCGGATAGAAATAAGTAGAATTGTATTGTCTTAAAATCAGATAGCAGAATTATAATTATTATTGTGGATAATTAACTTAGAAACTGCCCAAAAATTAAAATGATTTAGCTCATTTCAATTAATTATTACTAAATTTATTCATTCGTTTCATTTTAAAGTCTTCATACAACAAAAAATAAGCTCGGATTAAATTTAAGTCCATGTTTAGTGAAACTGGGCATAAAAATTATAATTTTCGCATCTTAAGTTGTAACAATTACACTCGAGTGTGCGGAATTTATTAAAAATTTGCACAACAGCTATGTTCATATTTATCATAATACACTTTTATAAAAGTGGCTGACCATGCATATTTTCAAAAGCTTTTGGAATGTTTAATAATAAATGTTATAAATATTGAAATAAATTGAAAATATTTGGGTGTAGCTTTATACGAAATAAAACGTCAATATATTCTCTTTTATAATACACAAGGCTATTGCATTTTGGTTTGTATGTCATTTTGAATAAAACGAATTTTGTTTTGTTTGAAGTATGTTCAATTATTTCAATATAAAGCAAACCACATTTGCTCATTAGTCTTCGACATTTTGTTAAATTAGAAATTAAATTTCCACGAATTTCTCAGATTTGCAAATATTAATCTCTGTTTTTCCCTGTTTGATGGCAAATGACATTTAGACATTTTCATTAGAACGGTTGCATAAGAAAGTAGCCATTTTATTTCGTCCTATTCCTCATTTTTAATACTCACTATAGTTTACTGATTACTATATAAATACCTCTCGGATTTGTCCCATGGTGTAATAGACGAATCCTCGCCGTTTGCTGCGATAATGTAAAGTGAGTCCTTGTCGCGTCTCGTTCTCGCATATGAATGATGGTGCTTTCATGCGTGGATATGAGAATTTCAGGTACTCATGTAAGTTGTCTAATCCATTTAAAAAATCTCGCATGTGTCTTCCTAACACGGACAAAACTCGATCGTAACCGTACTGGCTCACAAAACGTACGAAATTAACACCCATTTGATCAAAAAACAGTTCCTCGGATACCCCTAGAATCTAAATTTAAAAAACACTTAGTTTTTCCTGTATAAGAGCTTTTACAGGTTTCAGATAATCAACTTTTTATCTAGAAAGATTTAGAAAAAATCTTATGTAACTTAACTAAACTTCTGTGTTGACAATGATTCTAATGTGGATCTTGATTACATAATCAAAATAATTATACTGAAACTCCCCAAATTTCGTGATTGTCTATTTGTATAAGATTACAAACACATCATTACTGTGATTGGCAGTAACTTTAATTTGCTCAAATTAAAGCAAATATCATCTTGTATTAATTTAAATTTGTTTATTTGAAATGCTTGTCTAGGTTAAAGTTTGAAGATGTCAAGGTAAAATTTAAATTAGATAATATTTTCATTTTAATTACTTTTAATTTAAGTTGGATGGTTTATTTATACAAGTGCTCATCCATATATATACCCTTATAAATATCTCTATATTATTATGTTTATGACAATGTAGGACATATTAAAAATATCAATAATAATCAGAAAATATAATACCTACATCATATTTTGAATTATAATATTGTAAACGAAATATTTGTTAATACATTGTTTAGAAAATATGCAATGGCTTGATATATGTAGTGGAAGAAAGATCTGAATTTTGAATAATAAGTTTATAATTATTCTTTATAGTATATAAAATCGCTGAGTATACTCATTCATATTAAAAATAAACAAGAAAAACGTTACGTTGTATTGTTTTTCAATAGATTTTAATTGAAGTTTTCACTATCGACCAATGGAATGATTAAAATAATTTTGCTGCATAAATAATAATTGCTTCTGTTAATAATAGCTTTTCGTCAAAATTTCCAGGAAAATAATATGAAATTTTCTAAATTACCCTGCCATAATTAAATACCGAAACTGCTCTTATTATTATCAACGAAAAAACATTTTCATTAGCGTGCTAATAACCTATTGTTAGATCCTCATAGCACGCATTATCCATGAGCATTTAACAGATTTTGAATATTGGAAATTACACATACTTGTATCGCACTCTTCGCCAACTTTGGTATGAGATTCTCCGGATAAACCTGATGCACACTGAAGCTGGGTTGATCTACGGTGGCACTCCTCCGGATTTCCTCCCATTTATCTTCACCATATGCCTGTTTGATGTACTCGGACATGTTCTCCAAAATCAGTCCGTACATGGTGGCGGTACGTCGACCCCGACGACCGTCCTGTAATTATCAACCACTTAGTTCAAAATTAATTTACCATTTATGATTGTTCATTGCTAACAGTCATTAATGCTGTTGACTATAATTTATACGAGGATATTTAGTAACCCTCAAACATATAATCATTAGAAGCTTTGACTTCAAAGCAGCGCCAAGAAATAAATCCTTGTAAGATTTCCTATAGTTGCACAATAAACAAAAGTTGTTGTGTATCACTATTCCCAAACTACCTTAAACATACTTAATTACTAAATCCTAATTTACTCTAAAATGCTCGACCTCTTTTAATCTAGGTAGGTAGTTACATCTTGTGCAGTGCTCCCGAATGTAAATTACAGATCAGAGTGAACCTGAACAAATGTTTCGAACAGTAAATATTGTCGTTTCATAGTTGAAATGAAATTTGAGTCATGGCCTCACAGGACCACGTCTGTTTCGCTTGGCGTGTTCTGTTCGCAATATAATGGAACGTGCTCAACTGCCTGACAGCGTTAGATATGAACAAAAACTTAGAATGCGGAAAGACGTGTGTGAATTTATGTTTAAAAGGATGTTAAAAGCCTTAAAAAGGTTCTTCACTGTCACGAAAACATCACGATCAAAGTTATGTCACTTTCTGATGCAATTTTTGTATGAATGAACACACTTTGAATAATATATATGAAATCGTATAATAGGGTTGATGAAATGGAATACTTACTTACTAATACAGCAGTTTATTTAATTCTTTAAACCAATCTTTCGTAAATTCAGAAAAAAATATATGAATCAAAGCAGTCTAAGTTTATACTTCTAAATAATTTATTTAGATTTTTCTTCAAAATCCTTCCAAATATTTCGATTTTAATAAAACAAATTCATGCTATTGAAATTTCTCAAGTATCCAACTCGTTAGTCTTATCTAACATTTCCAACCTAAACATTTTTTTACCACTCGTCAATTTACTTCTTCATGCGTCAGATTTAAGCTTTGAAGATAACATGAAAAAAGAAACCTACAGACGTTACTAAATATTTACTCAAGGAAACGTTATTTTTATGTATAGTAGCAAATGGTGCATTGGCATCAGGTGCTCTGTTCACAAAGATTTGTTTCTGCGATATAATAAAATCAATAAGAAAGACAAAGAAAAGAAAGTTAAAAACAAATAATCTAATAGTTATTGGTTATACTTGTGTCTTAGAAACAATAAAATTCGCAATGCTTTTAAATATATTGAAATAAATTGAATTAAGTTGCTTAAAGGTTGAGATCCTTTTTGGTAACAATAGAAAGAATTTTGGTAGTGTCTTAAAAGTTATCACAGATTTGTCCATGTCTTCAACCGTTAGGTTAATCGAATAATAGAATGGATTCTGCTCTGCTTATTGGTCCAATAAGGAACGTTTCTAAAGTGTCAAGGTGTTTTGTAAATGCCTAATAATTGAAAATCAATAGTATATTTAGTGATTGCAAAATTAATCTATTTATTTGGGGAAAGGAAATGATTTTATATAAATCTAAATTTTAGCACTTATTTCAAGCATAAATTGGTATTATAATTGACTATTTATCAAACATCTTTTTACCCTCCGACGTAACGGTTTCAATGGAAATGAAAGTGAGTTACTTTGTCATGAATAATTCATATTAGAAACGAGTAAATCACCTGGTGCATTGATAATAGAATCTCCCATTTTTTTCAAGCAAGAAAATTCATAATTTTGTCGGAATTAGGTATACTAAAATTTGAACCATATCTTTATTACAGTTTTTTATAATGTTGGTGTAAGTAGGTAGTATATGTCCTCCAAACATCATGCAACTTAATCTAGCTAAAGATATTTATACGTTGTACATCACGTCAGTCGAAAGTCAGTAACTCCCTAAAAATTTAATTTGTAAAGTGCTGACCGTAAAAATTTTAAAGGTCTACTCACAATACTCTGTTCCGAGCACATTAACAATGGTTTCATTCCTTTTTGGTGCGAGTCTAACACAATTAAACCACTGACAACTGACTGACACTCTGAAAGCAGATTTTGCTTGGAACGAACTCCATGTACGATCATAGACTTTATTACATACGTTAAAATTAATTGAACAAAATGCGAATGCTCATTAAAATGTGCAAATTACAATATTATAGCGGGGTTGCTTTATAATTTATAAAATAACACTAGTAAAATAAATATATTTCGTTTTCCAAATTTAGTTGTATTCAATTTTGGAATAATAAACCTTGAGAATCGACAAATCTGTCAGCCTCTTTCAGATCTACTCTGTGAAGTCAACAATGTCAAGCACTCGTAAATTCTTAAGCTAAAGAATGGAAAATATTTCAAATATCATAATTCCTAAGAAAAGTTATTTTATTCACTCAAATTCCATTTGAAAGATATTCACAATTTTATCTTAAAGTGAACTATTGAAACTCAAAGTAATATAGAAAAAGATGTTACTTTCTAAAGAATGCTATGATATTTTAAGATATTATTTATTTCTGGAATTGAATAGCAAGAAAATGAGCATCTTATTTAGTAGATTAGTTGGAGCATGCAGTTGAATTTCCAGTTATGTCATATCGTTTTGTGTGCGATAAATACTCGTCTATATATATATTATACTATGGTGAATACCCTATAAATTCGTGCAAATCCGAATGCTCAGATTCCAGACGTATTGCAAACCCTCTTCGTTTAGAGCCGTATTGATAAATAACCTGTCGCAAGCAGACTATCTCGTTAAAGATATTTTTCACATTGCTAATATTCGAACATCTTTTCTTCCAATTTATATCCTAGTAAAACAATAAGAAAAATACTCTAGATATCGTTTTTTTAGAATTAATTTCCGTTTTACATTGAAACAGATATTGCTTCCTTCATTTATCATTTTGTTGATTGTCATTTAACAGAACAATAACTTAACTTTCAACTTTGATACTACATTCAGGGCAAGAATAATCTCTTTTGTAATATTTATTATTCTTTGGTAAAAACTATTGCTATATTATTTACTTAATACAGTTTATAAACGTCTTTCTAATTCGCTACCCCGCGTATTCTTCAAAGAAGAAGACATAAATTACTTCTGCACTGCTTCACTAATTCTAGTTATTTTACAATTAAAGCGAATATAAATTTAAGTTTGAAAAAAGAACTTAAAGTTAGATGCTCTAACACCAAATAAAAAGCCTTGGTATAATTTAACAATTAGACTAGGAAATAGTTTAATTGAATATTTATAAGCTAGTATATAAATCGCAGTTAAATCTATTTGGAATACACAACATTTAATAAATTACTACACATGTGTATATACACAAAATACGAAATAGTATTAAATATCACAAACAGCATACATATCTCACATTATTGTTCCAGTATAACTGTCTGTCACACACGAATATTTTAAAAAACAAACAAAATTGAAAAACAAATAAAATTGGTATTTTGTTAAAACCCTTTCAAAGTGAATGAATATAATGTATAATCGCATAATGTGTTTATCCGTTTAAATCTATCGCAACTGTCATATATTTGTACGCAGATAATATATTACGCTGAAGCAACAGAGATACCAGAAAAATCCATACAATTACATCTTTTTATTTTTGTTCGTTCAACTAGGATAACCGTTTTAATAAGGTAATGTAACACCCGTCGCCAAGGAATTGTAAAACTTGATTTAAATCAAACCATATTTTTTAATCTCCAGAAAAAAAAATTGGTGATTATCTAATGATGTAAGTTTATCTTTTCCCTTGTTAATTTATAAACAAATTACGAAAGCACAATTAAGTATTTCTATAAATATAACTGTAACAGTATATTTCATTTTGCTACTCAAGGATTATGTCCTGGAAACATCCTATACAATTGTTCAAAGTTTGTTAAATAGTTTATAGATGTATCTCAAATGCGTCTGCATAGTTTAAAAGCGATACACAAAATGATTTAAAAGTTATATATAGTTTATAATTTAATATGGTCTGTGGGAATTCAGTGAACTGATGTATGAATGACTGCAAAAAGAAATTATGGATAAACAAATTTGAAACTTTGGTATTGAATATATATATATATATTATATATATATATATATATATATATATATATATATATATATATATATATATATATATTATATATACTTGTAACATAAAAATTCATTTGAGAATTAAAATAAAAATCGTTGAAAAGCACGAAATTTTGACATGACAACAGCGGACAGCTTAGAAGCATAACATATTTTGAATAAATAACACATACATTTCAGAAGATTTTTTTTGTACTGTCTAAATTAAAAAATAAAATGTTTTATTGTAAACAACAAAGAAATTCATAAAAGATTTAAAATTACGACTAATAACGTAATAACTAACCTGAAACCGTATAGATTTCAAGTTGACGATATTCTCATATCTTCTTATCATTAACTTTGTGGTAGTTATACCAATTCATGTTATACTGTTTATAAGTCTAGAATTAATTAACTACATTGAATTCCAAGCATCTGCTTGAGACAATGACGATATTATACAATTGTGCTTGATTTCAATTTTGGGTAAATCTGTTCTTGTACTTAACCAAGCCAAGACCTAAGTAATTCGCCAAACGTTAAACCTAAGATTTAACTCACGCGAACTTGTACTAATTTACTATCCTTTCATCCTTCGTTTCGCACGACACAACGAAATTCTTATCTAGTACATCAAACTACTGTTAATTCTCATTTTGTTGGGTTGAATTATCTCTAATTATTATAAAGCGAAATGAATTAAGAATTATACAATAGTTTTATAATAATGTCATAGATGTTGTACACGCGCATAAAACGTATATTGATTCTTAAAGTTAGAGTTGGAAATCTTTATATCAAGTACTTATACATACGTTGGGTATTGCGTTCGAAATAGGGCACTCATGCAGACGAAATTTGATTTCGCATATGACAGTCAATATAAAATTCTCTTCTACCATTTTAGTGTGCTTTAATGTTGAAAAAGACATATATTTTGGGTATGCCATGGATGGAACTCAATAAATGTAATACGTGAGAAACAGAAAATTTTGAATTTCTATTCTGGCACGAAATATATACTAAAAGTTAAAAGCACTTAATTTTCTCAAATATTACCTATAGATTTTTGATGTTAGAGAAAAATCATGGTTAATTTACCTCCTGTATGAAATAATAAATTTCAAAATCTAAAAATGATCAAATTATTTCAGAGAAAATTTAAATGACCAATTTTCCCAAAACTGTTACCTATTTTATTGCCAGACTTCGTACAGAATAGTAAATTTAGAAAATGTATAATCGTTAAATTAAACGCTTGAGTAAAAGGTATAAAACGTTCTAAAAGGTTTAATTAGATTGAAAAAGGTATGCGTGAAAAGTATAAGACATAGACCGGGTAGAGTAACATTAAACTGCCTGGGTGTGATTTAAGAATATGGGTTATTGCATCACCCGAAATTCTACCTGTTTTAATAAGATTCACACTTATACTACCAGACTCCTGTTCTAGGAGGAAGAGAAAACTTACGAGGACATAAAATCAAATCATGTGCAAGGTGTTTACGAGAAGAAATCCAGTTAAGGTGCCAAACATATTTGATAAACTATTAATTTAGAATAGGCGCCATTCATATTTTATTTATGGTTACATATACAAAGCAAACTGTCTTTTGCAGAAAATTCCAACGGAAATTCGTTATGAATCGTTCATTGAAAAGAAGTTTCTAGTAGTTATTTTATTGTACCATTAAATTTACGGCGTATTCATAGACTACATTTAAATTAAGTGACGTACACTTGAAAATTTATTTCCAACTAGAAAAGGTATGAATTATTGTTTTGATTCAAGAGTATGACGTCTATAAACATATAGGTAGCTATCTATTTTTTATTATCAATAGTATAGTTTATATTTGTATCATTATATACATAATTAACTGCTATTACAATTACTAAGTGGATAATCACACAATGGTAACAATGTAAATTTACATGATCTTAAATACAAATTTTTCGTTGTAAACTATTTTTTTTAGTCAGTACTTATTTTATTTTACGATATCACAATTTAGCGGTTATTCTTCTCCTTTCTATTTTTTCAAAATATGTCTTATTTTAGTTAATTTCTAAAGAGATTGAAATGACTTTTAAGTGTAATATTTTTCTTGAAATATGGCAAATTAATATTTAACAGCCTATGAGAAACTTAATTTAAATTTCCCTCAAGTTATTCGTCTTCGAAAACTTAAAGCACACTAACCATACATATTTAGTACATACGACTGTTACATAACAACTGCGCGTCCATAATGGCTGAAACTTTGGTGAGTAACTGTCAACAGATGAACAACGAAATTCCCTAGCTTTTATTTACGAGTGCTGCTATCTTCATGTTGAGGTCGGAAACTTTTCAGACCACCCTCGTATATTTCAGTAAGAGGACACGAATCGTATAGTTAAATTAATTTAATTTCTGTGAAGCCCCGGTGCGCGTGCTGTATAAAACAATTTGTTTCTATATGCGTCAAACTGATAAAAGGAAATCTTCTAATCCAGGAATGATTTCGCGTCATAATTTGATAAGCCAAATTAATCAACTTAATTGAAATAAATTTAATTGAAGAACGTGATAACAGTTCAGTACACGGTTTTGCTTTTTCCTATAGTAATATGTACGTAAAAAAAATTTGATTTATATCGAAATTGTTTTTTTTTTTCGAAATAATAAGCGAAACCGTACGTTATAATTCGTGTAGATTTTACGTGGTTTTTCTCAAATGAAATCTCGCGAATATGTGATTTTATAGCGCAACTAAACCATAGAAAACGTTTTGGCTTTGTGTTTTCATTCGTGAAAAACTACATGATGGCTCATCTCTGTGTGGTTCAAGCTTCAGTAAAGTAAACTAAATCATGATAATAGTTACTATATAAACACTGTATTTCTACTCAAATTTCGAATGAGAATAAGTTTCAAAACTAGTATTTTATCAGCAATATTGCAGTTAGGTGTTTCTTGCTGTACATAAAATTATTAAGACGGGAAGATGTGCTCACTCTGATTATTAACGGTATTATGGAGGAAATTGAGAACTAATTGCAGATTGATAATAGATTACGCAGTGCTACATGTTTAGATGTTGTCTTTATACGAATTTAGGAATAACGAGGATATATTTGTTATAGTTTGAGTAATTAATTTTATTTAATTAACACTGTGAAAAATCGTTGTAAATTTACATGATTTTTTATGTTAATTCATACAATTTTACTTTGAATACATACTTGAAGTGTTTAAGCTTATTATTCGCAAGAAAATATAAATACATAATTCCTCTTGCTGATAAATACTATTAAGTACCCAATATGCTAATTATTGTAATTAAATATAACAACTCAATATTATTACTGAAAGATAATAAAACCAAGCCTTCTTTAAATGTATAAAGGCAAGGATAATTCATATAAATCCTCAAGGAACTATTTGTTTTGGAGACACGTTAATCAATTTAATGAGCCGGCATTAGCTGAAGCACAACGAGTAAATTTACACAAACCGCGTCTAGAATTCTTTCTAGACTGAGTATACAAGGCGTTGTAATAAAAAATATGATTTTTTTTTTCAGGAATTCTTTTTAATTTATATATTTTATTAACTCATTAATTAAAATTATGAAGCATTTTAATGTCTTGAGGTTATGCGAATTTAAGAAAAGTTTATTAAGATTTGAGTTCTAGGTTTGTCGCCTAGCAGTAATATTGTCTGACACAATCAGCTAACTGTAGCGAAACACAGCGGGAATGTTATTGGGTGAAACTGAAAGAACATGAGAACGCAGTGTGAGCAACGAACTTTAATTTGTTAATTTGTGTGTTGTTGTTGGATAATGTTTTTTTTTTCGAGCTTATTGGATACTAAATCGAGCTTATAACTGCACAAATATAATGTTGTCAGCATATAGAAAAAAGGACATCTGTAGGGTTGAAAATATGAAATAATAATGAAAAAAATTAAGAGTTGCGTTAAGCTAAACCATTTTTATAGTATAGGACAATGATTATCTTGTTATATGTCTATAAATAATATCGTTTTCAGATCTGATTGAAAATTGTACATATTGTTTTTCACAATCATATAAAATTTATGATTTCCAGCGATTTTATTCTATATAATATTGTCAGTACATTGAAATGTATTTGCAATACTGGATTTGACATTTACTTGGGTTGCGTAAAATTATATTGATAGAACTCCGTGCACATCGCAGAGTTGTCACCTATAGTACCATTTTTAGCGATTCTTTGTCGAGTTATAAATTTAGACGTCAAAACTTTCCGTATTCGATAAAGCTCTGTAACTGTATTTGCTGTTATGGATTGATACTGTATCATTTGACAGTTACCATTCAAAGATAATGATAAGATAATGATGATTTATTTTAGTTCAGTTGGAAAATGAAAAACCGACTCAAAAAAGAACATATATAAATACATAAGGAGCACAAGGAGACATTTTAAATATCCTACAAAATTTTATTTTTATATTATTAGTTTTTAGTTAAAACGGTTTTTGAATGATAAGACTGCTCTTATGCCTTGGAGTAATGTATATATTTTTAATATTTTATTATTATAATTATTTATTTATTACGTTTTGCTTCTGTTTTTTTTTTATATAAACAACTACAGGTATAAAGCTTATTATATTCTTTTGTATTCTTTGATTCCATTCTAGAACTTTCGGCTGTGTTTTAAAGTTTCAAGAGAATCCTATAATATTCTCCTTTTATATATCTTTTCGTCGGTATTTTCTGAAAGTTGCCACAATAATCATTAAAATTATCTTTCTTATTTCTTTTGTTATGGTTCAATTTTTATTAAAAATATAAACTCCAAAGAATACTTTTTATGTTTTCTACATTCATATATTATTTAAGAGCCTGAATTTTGGATATACAAAACTTTTCCGTGTGATTTCACAGAGTTTTCGCGAAGGTTAACACTCATACAGAAACATGTTAAACATCAAAGAAGAAAACTTACAAATCGTTTTCAGAGCAGAACATAGACATTTATTTAACAACTCTTATATAACCCAATTCCTTAACCCAATATGTTATATTTTAGATTGTTTGAAAAATACGAATTAAGGTTGAAAGAAATTTAAAAAGTAGATCAGATATGTTTTTAAATCGGATACATTTTTTCTAGTAATAATTTAATATCATATTTTTTGCTAAACTCTATATTAAACCTTAATACATTAATGATCATGTGTTCATGGATTAGGGGTTAAGATGGTGGATAGGAATTTGTATTGTTACATGTTTGCATAGAACATACAAAACCTAGCATTGTTACTATCAATCTCGCAGTTGAACAAGTTAATAATTGATATCTGAGAGCCGCACTTGTTAGCAGGGTTCATAATTGATAGTTTGGAGTTCAAGTGTTTGTACGGTGTTAAGATTTAAGAGGATCTACAGTTTTTAAAGGTGATATATACGTATCGATTTTGTTCGTTGACACGAAGCTTACTAACCTAAACCTAACCACACACCAATACCTAAAAAGACAGATGACTGGTATAACATTTTCACACGCCAAATTGATAAAAAGTGTAACGTTCCTTTTTATGCGACGATTTTTTGAAAAATAAATAAAAGTAAAACGATAAATCTGCTGTGGCCAGCAAAATTGAGGAAGCTTTATTGTGTGAAGGTTAACATTTTTATGACAACCAAATAATTTATGTGAAATGTAATTCATCTTGATGAAGCTTATAAGTACTTAATTCATAGAATTTTTTTTTTAATTCAACCCTGCACTGTCAATTAAAAAGTCCTTAATTATTTTCTTTAATAAAAATGTTGTTATTATAAAATATTCCTGTTTTATTCTGGGGGAAGCTCGTTTTCACAGGCTTTTACACTCTGGTACTTGCCATTGTGCTTTGTGAGCTTTTTGATTTTGTAGCTAGACGCATTTACAGAAAATGTGATTCATTGTGCAACGGACAAAGTTGAAATGTTATTTTAACTCGGCTTTACTATTAGGGAGACAAAAAAAAACGGGGTAGAATTTATATGGTTGCAAAATATTTTATTCAAACATTCACCAAATTTTAATGAGTAAATATTTTCGAAAAAATGTTCATTTCGCAAATTCCAACAAATTTTCGGAACAATATTTATTTAGTAATAACGAACACATTTTATACAGATCATTTATCTATACTCATCATTATATCAATAGCGAGAAAACTAATTAAATTCGACACCAATGATCACGATATTAATCTGTGGATTGTATCGACATCGAAACATAATCAATTTGTATTGTTGTCATCTGTGTTCGAATGGGTACATTAATTAGTAATGCCAGACACACGCAAACATTTAAAACCCAGTAGAGAAATGATGACAATTTGGCGGGGCGTACGCAGTGCCGTATTAACCTTAAAGTTTTTCGTCATTCGACTTGACAAGGTGAACCGTTTCTAATTTTTCACGGACGACCGATGGCAATTTCTTACATGATATGACTGACAATAGATACTGATGTGCAAATACGAGAACCCGCAAAATTATATTAGTTTCCTAAAAAATATTGTCAGAAAGTTCGGTGGATTTGAACTGAAATATATGAAAGTGTATTCGTATTTTCAGAATTCGTAACAAATCAATTTCTTTGGTGGAGTAAAATTTGTTAAATGAACCATTGATATTCACCAATCACATTTATTTTCTGCGATTGAACGAAATGTTGTTAAAAAGAGTTTCAATTTTTTATGATGCTTGTATATAAGAAAAAATTAAATACTCGTAGTATAGAATTTAATTAATCTTGAGAATTGTCTATTTTGCGTATATTTTTTATAAATTATAATAATGTTATAAATAGACGTTCTTAATTCTAAATTAATTGAAACACATGAAAGATACCGTACACGTAGAGTAATATTCAAAGGCAAAGTTACACGTAAAAGCAGACTTATTACAAAAAGCATGTTATATGAGGATGCTATTAGTGACACTGAGCGATGTTCTGCTTTTACTATAATGCAAATAAAACAGCTGCATTTTTAGGGAAGCATCATTCGCATCTACGTAATAATATGGATGGTATAAAATATTGGACTTGCAAATCTAAATCTGCTCTTTGTCTCTACTGTCAAGAAGTGCCTGAAAGATATTTCATTTCAGCTCTGAAAATCATTACACCTACACTGAACTTTGGAGAATCTCTAATGGAGTCGACACTATAATATTATTATGTCGCCTCTAGGTATACGCGAAATGAACAATAAATGAAAAACTTAATTCTCTCTTAAATTTAAAATTGTTTCTTATATTACTTGGAGGATTGAAGCGGATATAAAACAACTATTTCCTTAAATGTGTTATTTGAACATTATTAATTATATTTGTAACATAAATCAGGAATGCGTAATTTGCTAAATATATCGACTATATTATGTAGGTCTTAATTTATATAATAAACGTTGTTACTCCCTAAACATATATAATCTATATAATTTTTTTATAAATTCTCCTTTAAAATTTACGTAATATTATTTTTGTTAAATTTTATAATACCTATTTTATATTTTTTTGGTAATTATTTATAAGTAGCATAAGCTTCTAATTATATACAAAGCATAGTGTAAGCTATTATTAGAATATATAAGAGCAATCAAACAACAATATATTAATCGAATACATGCAATGATTATAAATATCCGTAATTGCTGCTGAACAGAATTACTCAATCGAAGTATCATATGGTGCTCCAATCATCATAACTGTGATATAATCACGTATTTTGCATTTCCCATTAAGCATAGCCAAAGGATTATACGACTATATTGAAATAGAAAAATAAAAGCGCTAGTTCATGGTTTTTTATTTACTTTTTAATATCTAGAACAACATTTGACCCTGAAGATTATACACCTAATTTTCTCAAATCATAATTTCATATTTCAAGTAAGATTTCAAATATATTCTATTGATACTGCTACTGGTTTTTGATCAAAGCCTACACATCTAACAAAAAATTCCCAGCGTTAAAAGTTTTACGCAATCTATCCTATTTAGTAACATTTAATTTCCTGAAAATCCTGGTTTTAATTCAGCTATTAGATAAATATTCGAATGAAAACAAATACTTATAAAACTCATTCCAATTTAAATTGGATTACGGCGACCAATTTGTAATTATACCGTGTAACTTGATACTGATTAACACGAACTACAACAAAACAGTGTAATGCCTGTTTCGTCCATTGGGACATTTGTCCAATGAGTCACATAATTAAAATCCGTCCCTGCAATAAAATAAACGAGTGAAGTGTATGCAAACAGATCTATTCGAGACCCCAACCGAAAAAACAATATCAGTCAGTATCGCTTTAATATCACAAATGATGTGTGCATATTTGATAGTAATCTATCGCACGACATTACAAATTAGGTTCAATTACCAGTCGAGCTGTTTATCATTAGAGTTGTGTAACCCTCTGAAAATTAACAATTTACTCCCTTTAAGATTAATACCATTAGATAAAGGTTAATTTACCTGTGTTAGTATTTAACAAAAACACTTTACACGCAATTGTTATTAAATAACGGTAATATTATCAACAAACTACACATTTTGAGCACCACATCATTTTTATTTATTATTTAAACTCAATTGAAAACGCATAGCACCAGTTTTAAAATATCAGTAGTTTTTACGTCGTTAAATATCAATTTTTTTAAAATTATTATTAATAAATCAATATGATTTTATTTTGTAACCGTTGATGAAATCAAATATTTATTTCATTATAAAAATAATGAAATAATTCAGTATCTTCAATTATAAAATTCTAGTAAAAGGTTTTAAAATGTTTAAACATTTGTAGATTTTTTTAAAAAAATATAATGTTCGATCATTTATTTATACAATTTAGTTTATATGTATAAAATATCTTGTACGTCAAATATTTGACAGTATCGTGTCGTAATATGACGCATGTTACTCGCACAAAATTCGCGACGAAACTGTGATAACCGAGAGCGAATTTCGGCGTGCGACTAAGTTTGTGGCCGTCATCTCCTGGGCAGTCTCTCGGTGGTGTATGAGCGTATAACGCCAACGCAGTCAGGGTGAACTAGTACCGTCGGTTTGTCCATAAGGACGCATGCGTCCGGAGCTTCGTACTAACATGTAAAACGGAAGGATGGGCTTTTGACTGTCGGAAGCATGATTTGAGCAGATTTTCACATCATTATAGTTAAATTCTTTTTTATGTAGTAGGTCTCTCAGATTTCTTCGCAATAAAACCCAGATAATTGCCCTTTTAATGAAATATGAACCAGACGTCTGACTTTCCAGATTTAGCTTTCCTCCAGACAAATATTTAGAGAGTACACAATGCATTTTATTTTAATATAAAATACCTTTGCGTTAGATTTTAAATAGATAGTTAATATATTAAATAGATAATTAATATTTTTGACCAAAAATAAATATATTTACAATTTATTGTAAGTTTAGAGTGCTATATGTATACATGCACCAAATAAAATACTGATCATTGATTTAATAAAATATCCTTGAAAAGATATTGAACATTTAATAATTGTTATGATAGAAAAGTGTTTCAATCACCATTAGAATAAATGAAATTAAATTTAGAAGTTGACAAGGACAGTCGTAACTTTTTCGATCAAACAAAAAAAAATTATTCCAGGCTCAAACATTGTTGTTCTTATTTTGTAGATTTATTTTTATCACTTAGGATACGATACTTGTTTTCAAGAATATCAAAACAGTTTGATATAAAATCCGTAACTATCCAGTTCCTGAAAGCATATTTCCTCTTCTTTTTCAATAACATATAAAAGATGAATCTAAACTGTGCTGTTTCGAAAGTATTTGTTGAAAAAGTTTTTATGTTTTACCTAAAATAAACTATTCCCAGTAACTTTTCAACTATTCTTGGTGGTTTTACCGTGGAAGTTACCAGCATTTCTAACCAAGCCACATTTACAATCAAATTGAACATTCTAATGTGATTTTTTAATGTATGTATATGTAAATTTCTTAGAGTAGAAATAATCTAAAATGCTTTTGTGTTCCATATGAGCAATTGCAAGATGAAATTATTCTCATTTATATACAAATGAAACCATATGTCTAGATTTACTAAAAATATGAAATTCGTCAGTAAAAAAATTTATATTCAGTACGAATCTTGTTGTATATATCAAGATTCTGTAGAATAAATTTCAATTCGACGACTGCTTTAATTAAATTCTGGAAAGTCCTCAATCCCTCATAAATATCATATTAATATATTACAGCATTTAAATTTTGAAATACCTCGCGTATTTCGCGGTGCAAACCACATCTCTAAAGCAATCGTCTATTGACTAAAACAACAGCAAATCAAATTTAGACATAATTTAATTTAGTTCGGTTAGCTTTGACAACTTTCGATTTTATCAAACACTCTAATTAAAGAACGAATATTAATTGCGATTTTGATCAAATATTATTTATCACCATTTTTTAAATCATTGTAATATTTTTTAGTTTTATTCGAATTTTTTCAATAGGAAATATGAGTTTCAAAATATATAAAATACTTTGAAAAATGCGCCCATTATTATTTTTTGAATTTCTTATGCGTAGAAACTATTGTTGTTAAAAAGTTTTATGACGTCACACATTCTTCTTTAAAGTGATACGAAGTAGACTGAGGATACCTGGCATAACTAACGTTATTATACCACCTATATTATTTTAGAGTACAAGTTCACCACAAAGTTCAACTTTATTACACATTCTCGTTCATGTAGGATAATAGTGAAGTTTAACTTTAAATTATTATATAAATTATAGTTAAATGTTCGTGTTCCAAAATTATAGCAAAATATTTGCTCCAGACGCTCAATAATAGGCAATTCAGAAATAAATTAACACAATACGATATTCTGCTCTATTTCAATATTTCATTGGAAATTATGTCTAATTAAACCTTATAATAGATCTGTCTCTCACGGTCTAAACGAACGATGACTGACGCAATATTTACTTGAGGCATTTTAGCGATTATTCTAACTCAATATGGCGTCGCTGGTCATGTTATAACGCTATTGTAACCCGATATGTAAATAAAGAAGTAAAATGAAAAATAGAATAACCCTTTCATTTTCCGACATTTGGCATTCAACAAGCTTTCTCATTTTCAACAGTTGTTTAGCCTAATACTTTTTTTCAGTTTGCTTTTCTGTGTTCTCTTCGCTGTTCATATAATCCTTGCCGATGTATAGAAAACTTTTTTTGTTTCACACACACACGCTCTACCAGTTATTGCGTTTAAAATTAAATTTTTACAAAAAGAATCGTAAAATTTAAATGCAGTATTACCATTTACGAAACCTAATCGTAATCTGACCTTGACCGTCGTGCGGCAACGTCATATCAGTTTGCATGTTCCCTGGGGATTATTTGCTTGGATATTGCAATATAACTTATATTTTACACCATGAAACTTTAAAGGAGACAGTAAATATGATGATACTTCAAGAAAATATTAACTTTTTACTATCGCAAATAGAAAATGTACTTTAGGAAATCTATATACAATTTTTCTAGCAATATAGTGGTTTAGATTTGAACTAAAACAGCTTACTGCTCTAAAATTAAAATTGTATCGAACATAATATGCACAACACATCAAAGTGAAGATAATTGCCTATATATTAAAATTATTGTGAATTTATTATTGGTATAACTATTAATTATTACAATAATTTGAGCGTTAAATTTAAACAATTATTCTTAAATATGGCTATTAATCACGATGAATGAGACACATTCGAATGAATATTTATGTATGCATCAGATATTGATGATCAATCACATTTGAATGAAAAATTAAACAATGTAATGGGACAATACTTATGCACCACAAGAATTTTAACAGACAAACGTATTGGTAATAAGAAATTGATTTAGCAGTTCGATGCCAAGTCAAAACCATTAGCAACACTTTTACTTGTCGCGAATTTTAATTTCAACAAGGTCACCTGTATCTAAATTCTTACACAACTTTATAGAACATTTGAAGACCACTGTTTCTATTATCACCTTGAAATCTTATCTTTAGTTTCTGTTAGGCCAGGTACATATTACACTGATTTTTTTAAGACGATATAAATTTGATTCTATTTCAAAAGCTAGAGTATCTTATACGTAGTAAAACAAAAACATATCTCTAATGCTAATCTTGAATATCTTTGCTACCATAATTGTTATTATCTTAGATAATTTTTTTTATATATCAACCTAAATTTAAAGCAACAGTAATGTAATGTCTAACGTAATTATAAGAAAATCAAGTAGTCTGGAAGCCATTCTAGGTCATTTTAAACGTAGTGTATTTGTAGAAATATATCTTTAGTTCTTTTCCATTTGATATGGTGAATCAATTGATATGATATCGATTTCTATCACAAATGGAATTGTCTCGTTTTTCGTTATAAGAAAAAGATTAAAATAAATGGTTTTTATAAGACGCTTGATTGGCTACTACATTTCTTTGATATTAGCATTCAATTATTGGAATAAAAACACAAAAATGCTATTTCCTTGTACGAGACTAATTTTCTAATTGTCTACGTTGCTCTGATGTCAAAATGTTACATTAATTAATTAATATAAAATACCACGAATAAACGAAGTAATATCTTTTCATATATATATATATATATATATATATATATATATATATATATATATATATATATATATATATATATATATATATATATATATATATATATATATATATATATATATATATATATATATATATATATATATATATATATATATATATATATATATATATATATATATATATATATATATATATATATATATATATATATATATATATATATATATATATATATATATATATATATATATATATATATATATATATATATATATATATATATATATATATATATATATATATATATATATATATATATATATATATATATATATATATATATATATATATATATATATATATATATATATATATATATATATAGTATATATATATATAAAATTCCTGAAATAAGATAATGACATATTGGTATAATAAATAAAATGATTTATAATTGAAACAAAAATAAAGTTATTCTAATGGGTTTTCCTTTTTTTTCGCGAATTGAATGGGTGTTAGGTGAATTAGAAATACGAAATATATTTTAATGAAACAACTTTTTACGTACTTCTAAATTGTAATAAAGTAATTTTATATCAATATCAATAAAGAATATATTTTAATAAATGTATACGTAGGGAAATATATTGAAAGACTAATTGCGAATACCGACGAACGTTACTTTGAAGTGATGTTTATATTAATTTTTGAATTATATTTATATCGTTGATGCGTAAATTTAAATGCTAACTGAAAACGATGCCAAAGATTCGAGTTGAATGATGAAATAAAATATTATTAGTATCATAATTAATAAATAGTATACCTGATCGACATTTTTAAAGTTCATCTTTGTATATTATTAGGTAAGCCAGGTTAGTTAGTGAGGGATAATTCACCTTACTATGTATTTTTGATTAATGAACGAGCTTCCCATAAAAGAGTAATAAATGTTTGTTTTATATAAAACCATTAAATGATCAGACATCGCGTGTTAACCGATCACTCATTAACGTCTTTTTGATAAAGATGTTTTATTTACAATTGCTCATTCTCATGAATGATGCAAAATTAAGGTCGTGTCATAGATATTACGTATAATTTTTGTAGTGTTGGTTACACACAGGGACAATACACCCTGGTTTGTTGCTTCTTATGATCAATACAGCTAATGGATTTGCTCAATTTAATATTATCTGCGTTTGAAGTTACTATCCTTTGTGACAATCGTTTCTTGTAACGAACTTGCCTACCACTTTTAATTGCCGTATGTATTTACCAATTTCCTTCTAATTCACAGTGGAATTCAGTAGCGTCACAACTACTTCAAATTATTCGACGATTATAAAAACTTCGTGTTTTCCTAAAAAAAAAAAATAAGATAGTATTTTCTTAAACCAATAAAAACATGTGATATGCTAGAGAACTTTTAGAAAAAATATTAGTATTACATATTATTAAAATATAATATTTCTTTATTTAGAATTAATCATCCATAAATGTTACCACCCTGACTTAATATAAAAAATAGTACCTATGCTACACTCCAAGTATTTAGCATTACACATTATTTATCAATTATATAATTATTACAGATTATCTGTAAGTTTTAGTAGACTATAAAAGGAACTAACAATATTATATATTAGATTTTGATTACATAAAAATCTATCTCACGCATACAATCAACTTTTAAATTTATAAAAACACCTACATACACTTTTCATTTAATTATTAGTGCCAAGGTCATAATATAATTATATTCTTATTAGTAATCCCGAATAAAATTACAAATATATAGTATTGTTTACAAATATAAATTTTCCGCAATAATTTGTTATTGTGTTATATATTTCTTACTATATTATATAATGGTAATATATAATCCTATTATTTATTTATTTTTCTCTAATTTTGAGTGTATTGTTATTGTTTGTATTTGGTTGGATGAAATAAATAATTGGTCGGGAAATTTTCAAGAAACAGTTGATTATTATTTAACGATAAGTATCTTATAAATACATAATATATAACACTTAGATAATAATAAACATGTGCCTAAACCAATTATTAATTAGGTGTGTTGATTATCAAAGAAAATTAAAATAATTATACATATATCATATTTTTATGTTGAAAACAACTAGGTACATTTTGAATTATTGTTGTATTTAAACAACAAATATTTCACTTCGCGTTTCAAGGTTTGAACTAATAATTTGGATGATTATGTAATTACGTAGCAACTAGGTGTATCGTTCAAAAGCAAAGATAATAAACCGTCATCGTTCCCACCAACTGGCGTGACACAAACTTATATCATAAATACTGAGAAAAATTCATCTCCGACAATAAGCAAATATGAACAACTGTCTTCTTGTTATCTGTTAAAAATTATAGTTATATTTGGCATTATTTAAAAAAATAAATTGTCATACTTATTCTTTATAGTAAACAAAATATATGCTTATAATTATGTTTATTTTAGATTTAATTATACATTCCAACAGTATGCTATCACAGACTGTTATTTTTTCCAGTTTATTTTCTATAAAACGTATCAATAAGTACAAACAAATTAGCTGAAGAATTTATTTAGAAAATCACTTAACCTGTTACCGTTTTTCAGTATCTATTTACAGAAAAATATTGAGAATAAAAAATGCATGTATATATATATAAATAATTGTTCTTCTTTGCACTGATTATTAAATAATTATTCTTGTATAAATTATAGTATTTTATAAAAAATAAAACGTCTTTTCGTTATTGTATACACTGGCTAAGAGTTATTCAGCATTCGGATCGAAAAACAATGCACTAAATGCGAATAATAAAAATACTACGCCTCCAATTAATGTCACTAGAAGAAAACGTTGAAATTAGGTTCGGGCATCGCTTAAATTAATAAGCAATTTACCTGTTCGTACTGATATTCTTTGAGCTATCATACGACCACCTAAAACTGCTAAGCCTGTGCAAATAGAATGACCTAATACTCCACCTATTATAACTCCGTAAACATCCTAAAAACAACAACATATATTACTCAAATTTGAATAATACCTGAGTTGATTCTCGAAGTACAGTTGAAAATTTATTTTCCGTAATTAAAAATAATGTTTCCAAGTTCAATATCATTTGTTGTTTGTTTTTTAATACAACGAAAAAACTAACAAAATAAACTTTTTTTATTAAACAAAAAAAAAAGTTAATATACCCTAACGAGTGTTTATGAAACATTTCTACAATTTTTGTTTTAAAATTATAAAATAGAACACAATGGTGTTTCAGGATAATATTTTGAAGTCATATTGCCACGGTAACCAATTTCTAAAGACTATTGTTACTGATGCTGTTAATCAAAATATTACATATTTTACAAGCTATTGTATTCCAAAAGTATTAAAATTAAAATAATTCTATGACAACATATAAATTCCGAATATGTCATTTTATTCTAATGTTATATCACAGTTAGATGTCTGTGGTTATCTATTGAGCATGTTGAAATATTAAATAATCAATTCACTTAGAGAATCGACCCTCGTAAAACTATTAAATTGTATACTTCTCGAGCGCCAAGAATAATTGTTGTTAGTTGTGATCTATCACCCCACTCAGCTAAAAATGTCATAGTAAAAGACTGTAAAAAAATTCGTGATATAAATGAGAAAACGGTGTCTTTTTTCGGTGCCCTGCGTGGTTGACCAGCTTCAGCATCTGTTAATAATGTTGAAACCGCATCTTTTTCATACTGCGAAACAAATTTCATAAACCAACTCAATCATAAAATAACATTTAAATTATTTAAAAAATATATTTTTTGTGTAAATCAACACCTCTTCTTCCTTTTTACGTAAATCAGATTGGACTTCTTCGAGCTCTTCTTGTGCCCCAGTTGGTGACATGTGATAACCTTCTTTCAACATTTTCAAACCAAAAATCGCAAATAATGCCGTAGAAATATAGTATGTATAAGCTCTAGGGATAATATGAGCAATCCACCCAAAGAGAGCTAAAAATGTTATTTAAAACAATATAACATTTCAAGGTTAAACATGTATTGTTTGTATGTACCAGATAATATTGTCATTAACGCTAAAGCTGTGATAGCCCCTAAGAATACTGTTAGCCGTGGATGTTTCATTGCCATAATTGCCGCAATGAAAAATGTCTTATCACCTAACTCAGAAACAATAATAACGGAAAAAGACGCTGCAAATGCATGTATAAAACCCAAATTTCCTGTAACCGTTGGTATTTCAGTGCCAAGTTTACTTTCAGTCTCCTGAAAGAAAAGTATTTGAACTCCTTTCACTTTTAAAAAAATACCTCATTTTATCTTACCAATGAGGGATTTGTATTGGTGTCATCTTTATCAAGTGGTTCTTTTTCCGCGGTTATACTCAAGAATAAATTACAGATGCAAAATATATATAACAGTAGTTTTAACAAAAAATTATACTTTTGCTTGTTCTGCATTTTTGCAGGATATGTGTATTAAAGTGCACGGTAAAAAGAAATATTCACTATATATATGTCGTGTCACGTGTTACCGAATTCACTTTTCATTTTAACGGTAATGATTTGGGTTTATTTATAATAATCTTAATACTTTAAATTAATTAATATCCAATCACACACACCACATCACTAAAAATCGTGACAGATTGAAAAATACTAACGAACGAATGACAGATTGAAAAGTGGGAGTGAAAATGAAGAAAACATGCCAATAGGTTGAAATTACTTTTACTATGTCACTAGTACGAATCCTATTAGTTCTAAAAATCGTTGTACTTACAAAAAGCAATTTTATTTAGTTATGCATCGTTATTCAACTTGTACTTTTATGTTCATTCTGGAGTAGTTTTATATACACACATTTGTTGAGAAACTAATTATTTTTGTTGTAATCAGGGAGATGCTACATTTGTGTCACACAAAATGTACACGACCGACAATTCTTTATATTATATGTATAGAAAAATGAATATAAATATGATATCGTGTTACGCGGACGAAAATTTAGTTCTCTTCTCGTGGGATTTTGGTCCATTAGAGTTTCAAATATTTCGCCTTGAGATTTTGATTTAGTGTAACGGTCCGCCAATAATAATTTAACAATAAACCAAATTTAAATATTCAATAGGATTTTATGTGATAAAATAAACAATCAAAGTACAAATTTGTCTCTGTAATAAATGAAATTATATTTCTAAGTGTAAAGCATTACCTGTCAAAACAGTAAGGTTATGTGAACAAGAATGCATGATTATTTAGTAGCTGAGTTTTTAAATACTGCTGATACTATTATCACTCAACCAATCCAACTAACACAGAGAATAAAAGTAATACTTTACGATGGTTAATTCTAATATATTTATTAAATATTGATTTTATTTATAGTATACCTGCTACGATGTATCGATGCACTACATCGTTTTTGGAGCAAATAGTGGCGGACTCTACATATTTAATCGTCACCCATGTGAATTCATCAAACTTATACCTAGCACGGTTTGTAATATAAATTAATTACCATAAAATTCGTACGGGTTCTGACAAATAAACTTTCATAATATATATATATATATATATATATATATATATATA